>OZ024751.1:5996923-6051923 GCA_964016885.1 Eledone cirrhosa
CCCGCTTGGACCAAAGTATGACTGAACTTGGATTTGCGGACAAAGAGCGCAGCTCCCTAATTCATAGTCAAGAAATGGCTGCGATAGCTGGCACCTTCAACATTTGCAAAACATTCTTGTGATTCAAGGGATGACAATTTTTTTCTTTTACAACCTTGCCACCAGTAAGGTGGCCGGTCAAAAAAATATACTGGAAATTAAGAGAAAGAGATAACGTACGCATGTATGTATAGTGAGAGAGAGTGATGGAGAAAGAGATAATAAGCGAGAGTGCGTGCACACATACACATATATACACACACACACACACTCTCTCTCTCTCCCAAACACACGTGTATAAGAGTGCATTTTTATTTTGCATCTTTATCGAAATCTTATGCCTTACAATAATTTGTTTCGTGCAAATACTTTAGGTGTTTACATGTGAGATAATAGGGTTCTACTGGAAATCAAATGTTTTTTTCTGCCTAATTATATTGATACGGTTTTACCGGTGAGAATGTTATTGTGATTGACGAAAGAACTCAGATAAACTATAATTTTGATTGTTGGTCAATCAATGATAAACATTGATGGTCAGCTGAATTAATTATATATATATATATATATATATATATATATATATATATATATAATATTGAAGCGAAAACCAACCCCAACCAAACAGTGAGAGTATGCCATTAAGCGACTGAGAAATAAAGACTCACAATCCTGCCCCCCGTCACACTGGACATCGCAGGATGAAACTCCTCAGTTTTTGTTGGTATTCACATTAAGCTGAGTAAACTGGAGCAACTTGAAATGAAGTGCATTGCTCAAGAACTCAACACACCATTCAGTCAAGGAATCGAACCCATGACATTATGGTCGTAAATCCAACACCCTTACCATTAGGCTAGGCGCGTCCATGCATATGCTAATGGAATAAATATTTGATGATAAATAATGGAGATGTTTCTAAAGGGAACATATAAGAGACTCTAAATACAATGATTAATTAACACTTTAAGGTGACATAAATAACATGCACGGCAATGACTTAGTTGTTAAAATCAACAAATTTTAGACATGGAAACATTAATGCCATATAAACTAATATCCCTCCCATATATATTTGTTTACGTAACGTATCCCAAAGTAAAAGGAGCATTGCGATCATCTCACTGAATATATACTTATATGGACGAATATATTTGAATATTTATTATAACGAAATAGCACAGACGGTATTATGGTAAATATAAACATATAATATAATCTTAAAATGACACATATGTAACACTATGGTGATATATATATATATATATATATATATATATATATATATATATATATATATATATATGGGATGTCCCACTGCGGACTTTGTAATATGGAGCTATTCCATATTTTAAGGTACGATAAAATGCTGCTTAACAGCAAAATAGAAAGATCAATTTTCTGTATGCATCAAATAGGTACCAAGTTCACAAATTTCAAACCACCATGATTCGAGCCAGCAATCCCAAAATTAGAACTGAACCACCTGGATTTTAACGTATCGAATACACACCATCACATCGCGATTAGCTGTCAAACGGCCAACTGGTCACTAGATCATAAATCTCTTAACATCTCTTTCACCCTCTCTCCCTGAAACCGCATCAACCCCATTAAGACAAAACAATCCGCAAAACATTTACCACAAACATTTGTCAAAACTCCTTTCACCATCCACCCTTAGCCCTTGGGTCTCATACTAGTATCTCCCAATTAATCTCTATTTCAAAGCTTTTTCTTTTATCTGTCACTACCTCAGACTCTACACGTATCTATGTATGTTTCAAATATGACTTTTCATGTTAGCACTAAACCCACCACAGCATCCTTATACAGACACGTATTCACCACCACCACTATCATATTCTGTACTTATATGCTCTCACTCATCCTTATTTCTTTATATTTCTATTATTTCTATTTCTATTATTTTCTTACTTTTTTTACTGTATCTTTTTTCTTATGTTTTACTTTTTACATCTGTAACTCCTCTACCTATTTATCATATATATTTTATTATTGATGTTATTGTTTTGATTATACGCGCTGTCTCTATATATATGTTGCCTTGTATGAATTATTTTTGTATTCTGAGGATTTTATCAGAGGTAAATAATTGTTTCTACTTTTGGCACGAGGCCAGCAATTACCCAGTGCATTACTGGTACTTTATTTTATCGACCCCGTAAGGATGAAAGGCAAAGTTAACCTCGGCGGGATTTGAACTCAGAATAGCAAGGCCCGTAACGCAATGCGTCAAAGCATGGCGTCCTACCCTCTACCGATACTGCCAATCCACCGAAATAATATAATGGAGATCGAATGACGCTCACTTCGAGCGATTAGCGGATCAATGTAACAAATGTTAATACTTGAAATAAAACCCCTTGTTGTACAGCTAACCATGTTACTCTTCATTCTTTACTATTTTTACTTCAATTATAACCTACATAGGAATTACCGCGAATTCGCTGTCTAACTATGGAAACATCTTGTTGAGTTAAACAAAGCCGTACGTTAAAACTATCCACGACGCAGATTACTAACAACCTCTAACTGGATTACCTATAACGATAACTTGTTACCCCATATATATATATATACATATATATACATATTTATACATACACACACACCCACCCATATATATATATATATATATATATATATATATATACATACATACATATATATCTCTCTCTATATATATAGTGGTAAAAACACCGGAATGTTATATCCAAAATTGGTAGAGCACTCAGACCAAAGGATGTTTTTGGTATAGCGATGGTTCCACACAAACATTACTAAACCATATACGAGTAGAAGTACCTTCGTGTGAAAAGCGTGTTCTCACGTATGGTTTGTTAACTGTTGTGGAACCAACTTTATACCGAAATCAACCTATTCACTGAGTGTTCTACTTACTACGGATATCACCTACCAGTGTTCTACCACAGACTATATATATATTACTCTTTTACTCTTTTACTTTTTTCAGCCATCCGGCTGAGGCCATGCTGGGGCACCGCCCTTGATATATATATATATATTTATTAAAATAACAGATTAAAGTTTGAGCAAAGAATCGCTGCTTTCACCCTTAACGGGATCCTCTAAGTCTAAAAAGAATCAATCTGCGTTCACAGTTTGATTTTTTTTTTTAGTTTCAGAAGATCCCGTTAAGGGTGAAAGCAGTGATTCTTTGCTTAAACTTTAATATGTTATTTTAATAAATATTTGCTCTAGGGTTATTATATATTTGATATATATTTATCCTTATCGAGCCTTCTTTGGATTTTAGTCTTCGCAGTGGATTGGCAGTATCGGTAGAGGGTCGGACGCCACGCTTTGACGTATAGAGTTACGGCCCTTGCCATTCTGAGTTCAAATCCCGCCGAGGTTAACTTTGCCTTTCATACTTACGGGGTCGATAAATAAAGTACCAGTAATACACTGGGTAATTGCTGGCCTTGTGCCAAAAGTAGAAACAATTATTATTACTAATATATATATATATATATATATATATTGGTAAACGGAATAGAAAATGCTGACAAATTGTTCACAGTTGAAAAATGGTTTAATTAGGAATAAAAGAGTATTAGTGATTGTATGGGTTAGTATTCAGTTGTGGTTTTAAGTTTTTAAGTTTTTACCGGTTGCGCATTTCTAAATGCTTTTCAAAAATAATTTTGAGATAGAGTGTCCGTGCTGTTTGCTCTGATCTGGGCAAACAGCACGGACACTCTATCTCAAAATTATTTTTGAAAAGCATTTAGAAATGCGCAACCGGTAAAAACTTAAAAACTTAAAACCACAACTGAATACTAACCCATACAATCACTAATACTCTTTTATTCCTAATTAAACCATTTTTCAACTGTGAACAATTTGTCAGCATTTTCTATTCCGTTTACCAATATATAATAACTTATGTGTTACACCTCTATTCTTTTAACTATATATATATATATATCTATATATATATATACATATATATACATATATATAACGAATAAATCCTCATTAACAAGGATAAGTGATATAATAGGGTTTTATTCCAAGCATCATATGTTTCATCGCTTAGTATGCACATGATTATGTCTTATATATATGTACACACACACACACACACATATATATATATATATGCACGGCGTCACAGTTCAGGAAATACTTGAAACCTGGAATGATCGTCATCCCAATATTACTGCATCTTGATCTTTTATTGGAAATTAAATGCCACCCACCCCGAAAAAAAAAATACATGCAGGAGAACCATACATAGCATGACGCCTCACACTTTTCTAACCATAGTGGAAATGTATATCTGTGTGTCTGAAGACAAAAATATTGGTGAGTCATTCCTTCCTAGCACCATATCCACTCAATGCAAACTTGGCAGGGTTGATATATTGTTTGGAGATAACATTTGTACAGTTATAAAAGTTTGATCTCTCGATGTGAATATTTATTTAAATTCAGCGAGTAAATAATACATATTTACTAACAAGATTCTAATGATGCACGTGAACATGCAATTAGTTGTACCTGGTATTATTACTATTGAAACGCCGTCTTTGTAAAGAAAAAAGTAGTCTGCTAACAGGCAATTTGTAAATACATTCTATCCATAGAGAATTTGATATTCATGTAAATAAATAAGACCGTTCATTGCCCTAACTCATAAACAATGTCTCAGATTGCCATAAACAAGACACTCAGAAAACACCATGAGCCTGCACTCGTAATCCTCACTAAACTATCCCCCGACCTGCAATCCGGATTTTGTTAAAAAGATCATGGACATACCAGCCACCAAATGGGTAAAAACAGGCGTTATCAAGCGGCAGCTGTCATATTACGTAGTTTATGTCTAATTAAACTAAAGTTCAACATTTAAATCTTCACCGTTCTTGTTATCTGAGGTCTGAAATAATGCCTAGCAATAAGCTAAAAGATTTTGTTTTTGTTAGATAAGAAGACTAAAACCAGCTATACATCGATCCACTTCCGAAACACCTTTAATCCGTAAAAAACAAACACAAAAACATTCTTTCTAACCTACAATAAGTGTAAAAATGTTCCAATAGATTTTTCCTTCATGATTAGACATACTAAATGTCATTACTGTCAGAGAGAACCTCGAAAGGTTACTGGAGTACATTGTTTTTATTAAACGAAAATTAGAAACAGCGTTCTTACGCTTATTCGAAAAAAATACATTTCTCAGATAAATTTCGAACGAATGTAATTTTACATGCCAATTAGATAATACAAATCAAATATATTTAAACGTTACTGTTTATGTTATCATATGTTAAGAATGTCTTTTAACATGATACTACATTTGAACGATTAGTATTTTAATAATTAGCTTAACGGCTTAATTAGAATTATGTAATATAAATATGTGCGTATCAATAATTAATCCATTCCTTATCGTTTCTTGTCTAATTCATGCTTTATCAACTTTTATGTTTAGAGAACGCTGAATAGATGTCGAAAGAGTGTCTCATGCACTATGAAAGTCATGTATAAAACCATCGTATAAAGATGTAAGGACTTATGTCTTTCTTCCCTGGTAGTATAAAACTAGGCACTACTACTACTACTACTATCATTATTATTATATTGGTAGAGGGTCGGCTGAGCGTCGGATATAATGCTTTGCAGCATAGACTTACGGTCCTTTTATGAGCTGAGTTCGAATCCCGCCGAGGTTAGCTTTGCCTTTCATCCTTACGGGGTCGATAAATAAAGTACCAATAATGCACTGGGGTCGATTTAGTCGACTTTCCCATCCCCTCTTAATTGTTGGCCTTGTGCCTTAAGTAGAAACAATTATTATTATTATTATTATTATTATTATTGAGTCTTTTTGCTTTCTGCCGTAAGTTCACTTATTTACCTATCAAAACTGATTTTTTGAATTTTTGTTGTTGTGTAAAGCATACAAGCCCTTGGACTTTGACCTGTGAAGGGGAAAGTATAATACTCGGGCCTTTTGGCCCATATATTTGAACTTTTTTTACATTTTAAAAAATTTACGAAGAAAAAAAAAAACAAAAACATGGCTGAGCCCCCCCCCCCCCAGCTATATGTCTGCTGTCGTGCGACAACGACCTAGAAGTTGAGAGGAGCGCTACAGCGAAATTAGTACAAATTGATAACACAAACACCACCACAAACAATGTAAACAAAGACACCAATGATACCAATGAGAACTTTAATTTTGAAAAAAATGACAGTAACAGCGACAACAAAATACAGATAACAAAAAAGAAAATGACAAATGCAACAACAATATCAACACCACTAACATGAAAACGAATATCGACAACACCAACAGCAACAATACCAACTGTACCGAGAACAACGGTGGCAACAAAGACAACAATGATAACAGCGACAGTGATAACAACAACACCAACAAGGACAACGACAACGACAACAACACCCCCAACGAAAACAAGAAGAATACTTTCGCTGCGGCAGCAGCATAAAAGAGGCCATGCTTCAACATGGACGTCTCAAACAAAGATGAAAAGTTGGCCCAGGCATGGAAGCTCATCAAGCAAGAGCAAACCTGGGCCAACTTAACTGTCCCGGTAGAAGCTATTGAGGCAGTGGAGCGCAGAACGGTACATTATAGATGCATCTCACCACAAACCAAAAGGGCAGCTTTAATCCCACAAGCAGATGTCGAAGTCGCGCTGAGATGCATCAGAGAAGACACAGAATACATAGCGAGGGGAAGACAGTACAGCACCATTTCGGTGTTGTTCAAGTCAGAAGCCCTCGCTATGAAACACGCTATGACTCCTTGCAAAACCAGCAAGGTCATAATGTACTCCTCCCACATGGGAACAAGAACGGCTCGTCTCCGCATTCCCAGAATCCCACCAGGACTTGACATGTGGTGGCTTCTGGGATGTGTGATTGTGGAGGGGACGGATACCGTCCCTATAGAAGTGACCAGAGAGGACTGGTCCGGGGTTGACCTGGAGATCCTTCTCCAGATCAGGCCCGAGAATGTGAAGACAATCCCGGACCACATCCGCCTTCAGAATGGGACGGTCATTCACATTATGACTGAAGGCAAAAGGCCGCAGTGTTTTGTTTGTGGGAAAAAAACCCATTTGCGAGCCTTCTGCCCTCAACTGCTGAAAGAGGCAAGGGGTCGAAAGGCTCCACTGCTGCCGACGCCGGGGTGAGGACCACAACCAACACCAGCGACGGCAAAACCACCACCAACAACACCAATAGAAAGACCACCACCAATATTGACCACCCAGTGAGGAAACGAGGAAAGCTGTCAAATTGCCCCTCCCCCCCAAATTACACACACCAATAAAACCATAAACATACACACAGACAGACTTACAGACACAGACCCCTCATCTACCAGTAGTGAAGATGAGGGAAAACCAAAATCCCCCAAAATACAAAAAAGGAAACACAAAAAGAAAAAAAAAACTCAACAAAGCACAAAATCACCCACAATGAAAAAAACGCAGACACCACCCACGCAAACATCTCTCCAATAACACCGACATCAACACCACCATCACCATCACTAGAATCCCCCAAACGCAAACAACCTAAACAGACGCAAGAACAAATATACACACAAACATCTGAAACCACAGACACCGCACTCACAACAAACACAGACACAACCGAAACAACACCACCAAAACCATCACTACCACAGTCACGCAAACAGATAAAATCACACCAACAAAACATACAAAACTTCATGCTCGTCAGGAGGGCCAACAAGTAACTGATGGCCCGCGTATCACGAAGTGAAAATATACAAAAAGAGAGGGACATTTTTAAATCGAGCACATTTCGCGTGCCGGAAGATTTGATTCTGGTGCGAATGTTGCTCGATTTATACAAAGAAATACGAGACGGCTTTCCTCGGGACGTGGGAACCCCGAACGTAAAACACACTTCAAGACTTTTAAAGGGGTTCCCAAAAGAAACCCCACCAACTATGGAGGTCGAACCACCCGACCTTCACAAGAGCCCGGAAGGTAAGTAAACCTTTCCTCTCTCTCTTTTTAACCTGCCAACATGGCTGTATTAAGAGTAGGATGTTTAAATGTTCGAGGCCTGGGTCGTCCTGGAAGCAGGGTCACCTGCTCAACGACCTCAGGTCTCTAGAAATGGATGTAATTGCCGTCAGCGAGACCAGGATTTCCGACACACGCGCACTAGAACACAGTTTCGACGACTATCAGATCTTTGCATCTGTTAGCCGGCCGGGAATGGGAGGCGGGGTGGCAGTGCTGTTTAGGAAAGGCCTGGATCTCGAGGTAAGGTCGATCTTCTGGGACCCGGACGAGAAGTTGGTGGACCTGAAAGTGAACAATAACGAAGGTGGTGCCTTTAGACTGGTGGCCGTCTATGCTCCTACTGGGGCAGGACGGCCGGACTTCTTTAGACGCCTGGAAGTCTTTCTGTTTACATCTCACCCTTTACTGTTAGCGGGGGACTGGAACGCTGGGAGTGTGTGGGAGTATCCGATAGGAGCGGGGGGTCAAAAGACTCAAGAACCTGATCAGCCAGTTCCAACTGTCTGACAGGTACCGACTAGATTTCGCTAATGCGCCAGTGTGGACCTGGACTAACCGCATAGGGTCATCTAGATCGTATATAGACAGGATATTCATTAGGAAAATAGACAGAAATAGTGTAAGCTGTCCACGTTTTAAACGGTTGCCTATTCAAATCACAAGTTTGTGATCTGTATGGTCGACCTAGATAAGACGCGTAGGTTAGAACCTGGTTACTGGAAGCTAAACATGTCATTTCCGGCACGTAAGGCTTACAGGGACCAGGTCAACAATTTAGTTAAGAAAAAGTTGACAGGGGGAGTCGTCAACAATAGATGGTGGGGGGCTCTCAAAAGAGAGATTAGAGTAATGTCGATAGAGTTTAGCAAAGAAGTAGCGTTAGAGAAAAATAGAAAGGAGGGGGAGTTGGTAGATAAGTTAGACGAGGCTATTGGTAGTGGCATTGCAACTGACCTGCTAGCGGCGAGAATGGCACTATACCATTTCTTCAATGCGAAACACGAAGGCTGCATTGTCAGAGCTAAGGCGCGTGCTCTGAGAAACGAGTGAACCAAAGCTGTTCGATGGGCCCGCGTGGCAGAGGCGCAGCGTGGTAATAAAACCACGATTCGGTCTTTGACGGACCGAGACGGACACGAGCTGAGCGATTCCAAGCGGATGTGTGAGGCCTTTCGCCAACATTTTGCTCGGTTGTTCGGGGGAAGTGGCGGGTCAGAGATGGTGGTGGACTTCAGTCCCTACTTCGATGGCTTGCCGCAACTCTCGACGGCTGACGCTGGGCGCTGCGAAAGGCCAATTACTTCAGCCGAGATTCAGGATGCCCTTGTCGGCTGCATGAGGCGCAAGTCACCCAGTTTGGATGGTCTGCCCTACGAGCTTTAAGTAAATATGCCACACTTGTTCTCCAATCTCCTCGAAGCCCTCTACTGCAACTGGCAGCAAAATGGGAGTGTTCCCAGTTCTGTGAGCCGGGGCGTAGTGACGCTGATAAGGAAAGACGAGAACAAGAGGGACACATTAGACAATTTCAGGCCCATAACTCTTCTCAACACAGAGTTTAAGATTTTGGCCAGTGTGTTAGCGAAGAGGTTCGCGCTTGTTGTCGGGGATTTGGTTGGGGAGGTGCAAACTTGCGCAATCCCAACCAGGTCCATACACGACAAACTCCACCTAATGCGATACATCATAGAGAGGGTCGGGTGTAAACCTGGCTTCGGTGGGGCTCTGATCAATTTAGATCAATCGAAAGCATTCGATAGGGTCGACCATCGGTAGGTGGAGGCTGTCCTCAAGGCGGCTGGCTTCGGCCCCGTGTTCAGAAGCTGGATCGCTGCAATGCACAGCGGTACATGCTCGATGGTCAAAATTAATGGCCACCTCTCGGAACCGTTTCATGTCTCCCGATCGGTCCGTCAAGGGTGCCCTCTCTCCTCCCTTCTGTACGTATTGACTCTCGAGCCTTTACTGCGGAAGCTGGAGCTGTTGCAGGGCATCCCGCTCGAAGCGGGACGCGGAAAGGCTGTGTCGGCTTAAGCGGACGACATCACCGTGATTGTGTCGGACACCTCAGAAATCGAGGTGGTCAGCAACTTATTGGAGGAATATGAAAGGCTGACGGGAGCAAAACTTAACCGGGAAAAGTCGGTGGGCTTGCAACTCGGCACCCGGAGAAGCAAGTCCATGCCGTCCAACAGCGTCGTTAGGCGCTGGACGGACCAGTAAGGTTGCTCGGGGTTTGCTTCGGGTCAGACCTCCAGGTGGATAAGAACTGGGACGAGGTGACGGGCAGGGTAGCTAGTCTCACCCAGAAATGAGCTGGGATGAAGCTATCACTGAAAGGTCGGGCGGAGGTCGCGAACGCGTACATCGCGTCCGTCATCTACTACCTTCTGCCCGTCATCCCTTGCCGCCGTTCGCGCCTCGCCATCTTGGAGCGGCTCCTCTTCAAATTCTTGTGGAGGGGTCAGGTTCCGCTGGTGAGGCGGTCCATCTGCTGCCAGCACCCTCTACATGGAGGGCTGGGCATGCCGTGGATAATGAGGCACAGGAACGCGCTGAGGCTGCGGCATCTCCAGATATTCTGCCTAAACGGTGAACAGGTGTGGTCGCCGTTTGTCAGACGGACATTTCCGCAGCTCGTTTCTTTGACTGAGCTGCAGTCCTGGGTGAAGAAGAGACCAAGAGTGGGTGACCGGCATCTGGAATGTTGCCAGGCACTCACTGCCCTCTACCAGGCGGGAAATGCGGTCAGTGGAACTTCCACTATCGAGTTCTATAGAGGATTAGTGGTGGGGAGTGCGACGACGCACTCGGAGAGGCTCTGGGAGTCAACGAAGGCGAACTAACCAGTCTGTACTAGAGGACTTTCGAGCCGGGGACGATGGATACTTTCCAAAAATCCCTCGCTTGGCAGTG
Organism: Eledone cirrhosa; assembly: GCA_964016885.1. Taxonomy (NCBI): domain Eukaryota; kingdom Metazoa; phylum Mollusca; class Cephalopoda; order Octopoda; family Eledonidae; genus Eledone; species Eledone cirrhosa. Next base: position 6,007,966 of record OZ024751.1, read on the forward strand.
CTACCGGGGGCACTGCCGGTTCGAGATAAACTCTACAGGCACGGAAGTGCTGTCAGACGGATCTGCCCGGAATGCGCACAGAGCGACGAAACCGTTCTGCACGCACTCGTCCAGTGTCCGTTCATTACTGACTTGTGGAGTTATGTTGAACAGCTGTTGTCGCGTGCAGAACGGATCCGGCTATCGGCCGAGTCCATAGTGAAGATCGACCCGCCGCCTTCTTTTGGCCAGGCTATTTTCCTCTGTCTGGTGGCATTAGCGAAAGAGGTTGTATGGTGGACGAGGTTGAAAGGACTGAAGACAGACACTTTTCTCTTCGGCCAATCCCTCATCAACTTTTTCAAGTTTCACTTGGAAAGGAAGGTGAGGGTTGAGAGAGAAGTGCTGCCCCCCAGTACATTTTCTGAAAGGTGGGTGAATGTGGCGAGAATGGCCCGTGTGTGTGGGCCTACTCTGGTCATGCGGCTGTGGGTAGGTATATTTGAGGAAGAGAGGAGGTGCCCTTCCAGGGTGCTCTCGAAGCGTCGGGTCGTTCAGGATTGGTGGGGTACCTAAGCGAACCCTGGGTGGTCATCCCCCCTATTGGGGAATTTTTTCTTGTGGTAATTTTAATATTACTTTGTTACTGTGATTCATATAGTTTACTCGATTTTTCTGTAAAACCCCACTGTCCCAGTCTTTTGTATTGTCCCCTATATGTCGGCCCTTGTGGCCAATAAATGAAATCATTATTATTATTATTATTGAATGCCATGGTTGACGGAGGCTCGGCTCTGTAAGGTATAGTAATTTTTAACCGTTAAAACAATTGTAAATTGTTTAAAACTTGAACCAAATTGTTGATAAAGACACCCTCCTCCTCGTGAGAGGGGTCTTTCTGTCCGTTATTTGGCCCTTCGGGGTTAAATAACCAGTTATTGGGGTTTTGTACCCAAAATTTCATTTTAAACAAAAAAACAACATGGCTACGAAAAAGAAATTTCATACGTCACTCCCACTCATTCCGTCTTCTTCTTCCTCAATCATCACTACAGCAGAGAGAAGATTGTCTCTCTCCCTCCCTTCTTTAAATGTGTCTCTCTCCCCCCCTTCTCTTTCGCAAGTGACGAAAGAAAAGAAAAGTCTCGTGCAAAGCGTGCAAGGTTTCTCCACGACGACGACGACAGCGACGAAACAGGTGTGCGGGAAATACGAAAACCCAGTTCATTCGTCTGACGTCAGGAATAATAGCAGTAGCAGCCGTAATAACAACTGCAACAGTGACAATGAAAACAACAGTAGCAGCCGCAACAGCATCACCAGCAGCATAAACAACAACAGCATTAGCAGCAACAGCGGCGGAGGCAGTAGTCGTAGTACCTGCAGCAACAACAAAAGTACCAGCAGCTCTGACGACAACAACAACAGCAGAGAAAAACCAATCTCATTTGCAGGTATTGCGAAAAACTTGGAAACAATCCTCATAACAAATGAGGAATTAGAGGAAGCGAAGAAGATGGTGACAAAGAACGGACACCGAGCAATCTGCAAGGCAGCGGAAAAATTTTTCAAAACCCAAGAGCACTGTACGGTCACGTACCGTACAGTAAGTACAAAATCCCGTAGGGTGGAAAGAGCCACAGAGGCCCAAATACAAAAAGCCTTGGGGTCTGTGTGGCAGCGGAAAACGCACATCACCCGAGGCAAAAAATATGCCACCGTAGACGTACTTTTTGCCACACCCCAGGAGGCAAAGGCCCAATCAGTAGTGACCCTAAGGAGCGAGGAAATGGTGTTGGTGCCCTCCTACTGCGGGCAAAAAATTGTGAGGGTCAAACTGACCCACGTCCCCCCCGGAATGACCCCTTCTTGGCTGGCCGCGTCTGTCCTAATCGGAATCGAGGACAAAACAACTGTACTGCAAGTACAGAAAAAAGTAAGAGAAGATTGGGTCGGCTCCTCCATTGAGATGCTAATCCAAACCAACCAGGAGTGCATCGAAGCTATCCCGGATGTGATAGACTTCGATAACGGCACTCAACTGCCCATAAGTGTTGAGGGCAAACGCCCGAAATGCTTTCGCTGTGGATCGAAGACTCACCTCAGGGCCTTCTGCAACGAGAAGACCCTGAGAAAGGAGAACACCCCCCTCCTTCCGAATCCGGCTCCACGGCTACCAGCAACAGGACAAGCGGCAACCAGGAACGATAGGTCCGTGGCACCCATACCCACGCCACGGAAATCAAAAACAGCAGCAGCAGTGGAAATATTAACAACAACAACAGCAATACCAAATGCAGCTGCAACAGAGACTCCAGTGCAAACATCACCAACAACAACAAGTGAAAGAGTGGAGCTGGTACCCCTCCCCGACCTCACAGAATCAGACATGGAGTGTGAGGTGGGAGAGGGATGGCAAAAGGTCGCAAGAAGGCACAAACGCAGAAGCAGCGCATCGTCGCCTTTGAAAAGGGAGGAAAGAAATAAGAAAAGGGTAAAGTCTACTGCAAAGAGACCCACAGCAGCAACAACACCAACACCATCACCACCCACACTAGCACCACCATCACCACCGGCGACAACCCCACCGCCAACAACACCTTCAACACCACCACCACAAGCACCAACATCGCAAACACAACAACAAAACACACACACCCAGCAACAACGACAAGAAAATAGCAGAACCACACCCCACCCCCAGAAAAACAAATGCACGGCAATAAATACACACAACAAGAAACTAATGACTTACATAATTGAACACACAGACATTTCACAACAGGACTACATAATACCAGCACCAATCAAAACGCCAACTAACATAAGACTGCTAAAAATAGCACAGAAACAATACACAAACATTAAAACGAAATTCCCCAACGCAGTTGGTGATTTCAGGGACCTAGGAGGAACCATCAATCGAAGAGTATACTCAGACATTCTCTTAGAAGAGCCGACGACCAGCCGAAGGGACGATTCAACGGTCCCTTCACCAGACGATCAAGTGAAAAGGGATGTAAAAACCATCCCTCCTCTACCAAAAGTACGGTAAGTGGTCTTTCCCATCTTTTCCACTCTATTTTAAACATGACCTCACTCAGAATAGGCAGCATAAATGCGCGTGGCTTGGGGTCGTCATGGAAGCAGGGTCACCTGCTCAACGACCTCAGGTCACTAAACATAGATGTAGTGGCCATCAGCGAGACCAGAATCTCCGAAGCACGGGCCTTCGTACCGATCTTCGGCGGCTACGATGTGTACGCATCTCCCAGCCGTCCTGGATCGGGTGGAGGAGTTGCTGTGCTTTTTCGGAGAGGTTTGGATCTCGCCATACGGGCCATCTTCCTGGACCCAGAGGGTAAGCTGGTGGTGCTGGACGTGACCAGCGGAGACGGGCAAGCTTTCAGGCTAGTGGCCGTCTATGCCCCGACAGGAGCAGGGCGGCCTGATTTCTTCCGGCGTCTGGAGACCTTTCTTGGAACGTCCCGCTCTTTAGTGTTAGTGGGCGACTGGAACGGGATCTTAGATGCACGCTGGGACTGTGTGGGATTAGCGGATAGGGGTGGAGGGTGCAAGAGCCTCACCAACCTGCTCAGGCGTTTTGAACTGTCTGACAGGTACCGATTGGATTTCCCGAATGTGCCAATGTGGACTTGGACAAACCGCATAGGGTCATCCAGATCATATCTAGATAGAGTATTTTGTAGGGAAATAGATAGGTCTAGCATAGGCTGTCCACAATTCAAGATAGTCAGCTACACGGACCACAAATTCGTGATCTGTGTGCTTGACTTAGATAGGCTTCATAGACGAGGACCCGGCTACTGGAAGCTAAACGCGTCCTTACCAGCGCGCAAGGCCTACAGAGACCGGATTAGCGAACTAGTTAAGCGGGCGTTGACGGGGGCCATCGTCAACAACAAGTGGTGGTTTGCTCTGAAAAGAGCGATTAGAATAGAATCGATTAGGTTTAGTAAGGCTTTAGCAATAGAGAAAAATAGAGCAGAGGGAGAACTAGTTAGAAAATTAGACGAGGCGCTTAGCAAAGGCATTGCGACCGACGTGCTTGCGGCGAAATTGGCCCTTGACCAATTCTTCAATGCAAAGCACGAAGGCTGCGTTGTCAGAGCTAGGGTGCGTGCTCTCTGACACGAGGGGACGAAAGCCGTTCAATGGGCCCGAGTGGCGGAGGCGCGTCGTGGCAACAAAGCCACGATCCGGTCTTTGGTGGACCACGACGGGCGCATGCTACTCGATCCCGGGCAAATGTGTGAAGCTTTTCAGCGACACTTCGCTCAGCTGTTCGGGGGCAGCGGGGGGCCGGGTAGAGGGATGGACTTTAGTGTCTACCTCGACGGACTGCCGCGGCTCTCGGCCACTGAGGCGAAGTGTTGCGAAAAGCCGATAACAGCCGCTGAAGTAAGGGAGGCAATGACTGGCTGCACAAGGGGTAAATCGCCTGGTTTGGATGGTCTGCCCTATGAACTTTACGTACAGATGCCAGACTTGTTCGGAGGCCTCTTGGCGGACGTCTACTGCAACTGGCAACAGAACGGGAGAATTCCCAGTTCTGTGAGCCGAGGAGCGGTGGCACTGCTGAGAAAGGATCCGAACAAGGGGGATAACATAGACAATTTCCGGCCCATAACTCTGCTAAACACAGAGTTTAAGATTTTGGCCAAGGTGCTAGCAAAGAGGTTGGCGCTTGTCGTTGGTGGTCTGGTGGGAGAGGCGCAGACATGCGCCATTCCCGACAGATCCATCCACGACAACCTCCACCTCATGCGATACATCGTAGAGAGGGTAGCTAGGGAACCTGGCACGGGTGGGTCCTTGATCAATTTAGATCAGTCGAAAGCTTTCGATAGGGTCGACCATCGTTACCTAGCGGCAGTCCTGAGGGCGGCTGGCTTTGGGCCCGTCTTCAGAGGCTGGATCGCTGCCATGCACAGCGACATCTGCTCTGTGGTGAGAGTGAACGGTCACCTGTCGGAACCGTTCAACATCATGCGCTCGGTCCGCCAAGGATGTCCCCTCTCGTCCCTCTTGTACGTATTGACTCTCGAGCCATTACTGCACAAACTGGAGACGTTGAGGGGGGTCCCGCGCGAACTAGGATGCGGAAGATCCGTATCAGCATATGCGGACGATGTCACCGTAGTGGTGTCGAACGCCAAACACATCGAGGCGATCGGCACTACACTAAGAGAATACGAAGCGGTGACAGGAGCAATGATCAACCAGGAAAAGTCAGTGGGCCTGCAGCTCGGCACCTGGAGAGGCAGGTCCATGCCGTCCAACAGCGTCGTCGGACGCTGGACGGACGGACCGGTTAAATTGCTAGGGGTCTGGTTCGGTCCGGACCTCCAGACGGACAAAAACTGGGACGAGGTGACGAGCAGGGTGGCTTCTCTCACCCAGAAATGGGCGGAGAGGAAGCTATCCCTGAAAGGTCGAGCGGAGGTGGCTAACGCGTACATCGCGTCTGTCATCTGCTACCGCCTAACCGTCGTACCTTGTCCTAAGCCTCGCCTGACTGCGCTGGAGCGTTTGCTCTTTCGCTTTTTGTGGAAGGGACGTGCTCCGATGGTCAGGCGGTCCATCTGTTGTCAACACCCGCTACGTGGAGGGCTGGGCATGCCGTGGCTGATGATGCGCAGGCACGCGCTCAGGCTACGACATCTCCACCTCTTCCTCGACGGTGATCAGGTGTGGTCGCCGTTTGCTAGACGCGTTTTTCCCCAGCTCGTTTCCTTGACGGAGCTGCAGTCCTGGGTCAAGCGAAGACCGAGAGGGAGCGCCTGGAGACTGGAATGTCTTCAGGCGCTCACAGCCCTCGACCAATCGGGCAATGTGATCGGTGGAAACTCCACCTCGGCGTTCTATAGAGGATTAGTGGAGGGGAAGAGCGACGACGTACTTGGGGAAACTCTAGGCGTCGACGAAAATCAACTAGCCAATCTCTTCGGAAGAACTTTCGGGCCGGGGCCTATGGACAACTTCCAGAAATCTCTGGCCTGGCAGTGCTACCGAGGAGCCTTGCCAGTTCGGGATAAACTCTACAGGCATGGAGGTGCCGTCAGCCGGGCATGTCCGAGATGCGCGCAGGGCGACGAAACCGTCCTGCACGCACTCGTCCAGTGTCCGAAAATTGCTGACTTGTGGGTTTATGTCGAACACCTGCTGTCGCGTTTAGGACGGATCCAGCTATCATCTGAGTCTATCGTGAGGATTGCCCCGCCCTCCTCCTTTAGCCGGGAAGGGCAGGCAGTTTTTATCTGTCTGGTGACAATGGCGAAAGAGATAGTATGGTGGACACGTTTGAAAGGGCTGAAGACGAGCACTTACCTCTTCGGTGATGCTCTGATTGACTTTTTCAAATTTCATTTGAAAAGGAAAATCAGAGTAGAGAGGGAAGTGCTCTCTTCCCAGCATTTTGTTGAAAGATGGGTGAGAGAAGCAAGAATGGCCCGAGTGAATGGGCCGACTCTGAGTATATATCTGTAAACTAAAGGTGGAAAACTGGGAGAGGGCACTTGCCTTGGTGGTCAGGGTCATTGTGGCTTTTTACTGGGCTTTCTCCACAAATGTCCCTCCGAAGTCTCCCCCCTATTGGGGAATTTTTCATTGTTATTTTCATTGTTATTTTTGTTACATCCTCTGTTTTTGTTTTTTTACACGCAGAAATGCCTATTTGTACCGTCCTGCATTGTCCTGCACTGTCCTTAATGTCTACTTTATGTAAACCCTTGTGGTTAATAAAGAAATCATTATTATTATTATTATTTTATTATTATTATTATTATTTATCTAATCCGACGACTTTTGCTCGCTCCCAGTAAGTACACGGCTGAGCCACGCCACCCAGCAATATGCTGTCGTCTGACAATGGCGTAAAAGTTGTGAGGAGGGATACAAACATTGTTACAACAGACACCACCACAAACAACGTGAACAATGACAACACTGAGAACACTAATTTTGAAAATATTACCACACCGACTAAAACAATAACAGCGTCAACCAAAATACAGACAACAGAAAAAATGACAACAAAGCAACAACGATATTAACACCACTAACAATAAAATAAACAACAACACCGACAGCAACAATACAAATTGCACCGAAAACAACAACGGTGGCACCAAAAACACAACCAACTACAACAGTGATAACATCAACAACACTAACAACACCGTTTGTAGCAGTAGCAACAGCAACAGCACCAACAACAAGACCAGTAGCAGCAGTAACGGCAGCAATAATGGTGCCGCTGAAAAAGGGGCCACTTCTTTCGCAGGTGTGGCCCGAAATATAGGAACAGTGCTAGTCACTGAGGAGGATATGGCAGTCGCAAGAGCCATGGTGTCTAGAAATGACAACAGAGTTTCCCTGAAACCTCCACCCGATTTCTTCAAAGACCAGGAACTGAGCACTGTGACTTACCGCACCATAAGCAAAATGTTGCATCGGGTGGGAGAGCCATGGAGGCTCAAATCCAAAAGGCTTTGGAGTGCGTGCTGGCGCCCAAGACCCACATCACCCGAGGCAAGAAGTACGGCACAGTAGACGTACTTTTCGCCACCCCCAAGAGGCGAAGTCTCACTCTTTGGAAACCCTAAAGAGTGAGGAGATAGTCTTGGTGCTCTCCTATTGTGGGCAGAAAATTGTGAGGGTCAAAGTGACCCAGGTCCCGCCCGACGAGCCCATACCCTGGCTGGCGGCGTCTGTACTGGCTGGAATCGAGGAGAAGACCACCATGTTACAAATACAGGGAATGGGAAGAGAGTACTGATCAGGAATAGGCATGCAAATGCTAATATAGACTGACCAGGAGTGCATCGAGGCCATCCCAGACCTCATCGACCTCGAAGAAGGGCTCCATCTCCCTATAAGCGTGGAAGGAAGGCGCCCAAAGTGCTATCTCTGTGGGCAGAACGGTCACCTCAAGGCCTTCTGCCCGCAGAAGACATGCAATAAGAGCCCCCCCCCCCTCCTTCCGATGCCTGATCCGCTGTTACCAAGAGCAGTGCAGGCAACAGAAACAGAAGAGCCTTCCATGGTGAATATGATGGCAACGTCCGTGGCAACCAAACCAAGGCCACGGACAACTAAAGCAGCGGCAGCAGTGGCGGCAACACCAACAGTCGCAGTGGCTGCGCCGGCGGTAACATCGCCGGAGGGGGCTCCACTACCACCACTAACAGCAGTGGAGCTCATGCCCCTCCCAGACACCGCGGGTTCCGACATGGAGTGTGAGGCGGGAGGGAAGTGGCAAACGGTCTGCCACAAAGAAACAAAAAACAAAAAAAGCCTTTAGCTTCACCCTCCAAAAGCGAAAGCAGACAAAGAGGGGTAAAGGCTGCAAGGCGATTTGCAGCAACACCACCACAAGCATCGCCACCAACAACAACCACACCCCCACCAGCCTGACCAAAAACACCAACATCGTAAACACAACAAAACACACACACCCAACAGCAACAAGAACAAAACGGCAACAAAATCGCCCCCCCCCCCCACCCCGAAAAAAAGTACACAGCCATAAACATGGCAAATAAAGAACTCCTACAACACATAAAGCAGCACACAGACATCACAAAACAAAACTACTACACCCCACCAACACCTAGAACTCTCCCGACAAATATAAGCATCATTGAAATATCAATAGAACATTACAAACTTTTAAAGCAAAAATTCCCCAACGCAGTTGGGGACTTCAGAGGGTCGGTTACCAAGAGGATATACACCGACATCATCTTGGAAACACCCATGACCAACCAAAGGGACGGTTCTACTGTACCTTCACCACACGATCAAGGTAAGTGATCCTTTCTCACTTACCCCGTTTCTCATCCAACATGGCCGTACTTAGAATAGGCAGTATACATGTACGTGGCCTGGGGTCAACCTGGAAGCAGGGTCACCTGCTCAACGACCTCAGGTCACTAAACAGAGATGTGGTGGCCATCAGCGAGACCAGAATCTCCGAAGCACGAGTCTTCGCACCGATCTTCGGCGGCTACGATGTATGCGCATCTCCAAGACGTCTAGGACCGGGTAGGGGCAGTGGTTGCAGTGCTTTTTCGGAGAGGCTTGGATCTCGCCATACAGGCCATCTTCCTGGACCCAGAAGGTAACTCAGTGGTGCTGGACGTGACCGGCAGCGAAGGCAATGCTTTCAGGCTAGTAGCCGTCTACGCCCCAACAGGGGCAGGCCGGCCTGATTTCTTCAGACGTCTAGATACCTTTCTTGGAGCGTCCCGCTCTTTAGTGTTAGTGGATGACTGAAACAGTATCTTAGATACACGCTGGGATTATGTGGGGCTAGTAGACAGGACAGGAGGGTGTAAAAGCCTCAACAACCTGCTCAGACATTTTGAACTGTCTGACCGGTATAGACTGAATTATCCGAATGTGCCAATGTGGACATGGGCAAACCGCATCGGGTCATTTAGATCGTATTTAAATAGGGTATTCTGTAGGGAAACAGATAAGCCTAGTGTAGGTTGTCCACAATTTAAAGTAGTCGACTACACGGACCACAAATTTGTGATCCGTGAAGTTGACATAGATAGACTCCATAGGCAAGGGCCCGGCTACAGGAAGCTGAACGCGTTGTTCCCGTCGTGCAAAGCTTACAGAGACCGGATTAGGGAATTATTTAAGCCTGCGTTGACGGGTGCGATCGTCAGCAACAGGTGGTGGTTTACCCTGAAAAGGGCTATTAGAGTAGAATCTTTAAGGTTTAGCAAAGGAGTAAGTGATAGAGGAAAATAGAGGAGAGGGAGAGCTAGTTAGAAAGCTAGATGAGGCGTTTAAGACATGCATCGCTACCGACGTGCATGCGGCGAGATTGGCACTCGACCAATTCTTCAACGCAAAGCATGAAGGCTCCGTTCTCAGAGCTAGAGCGCGTGCTCTATGACACGAGGGGACGAAATCCGTTCAATGGACCCGGTTGGTGGAGGCGCCACGTGGAAACAAGTCCACAATTCGGTCTTTGCCTGATCAAAACGGGCGCATTTTGCTCGAACCCGAGCAGATGTCTGCGGATTTTCAACAGCACTTGCTCAACTGTTCGAGATCGGCGGAGGGGCCGGATCGGAGTATGGATACCTCGACGGACTGCCGCGGCTCTCGATGACCGCAGCGCAGTGCTGCGAATAGCCGATAACAGCAGGTGAAATACGGGAGTGACGTCTGAATGCACGAGGAGTAAATCGTCAGGTTTGGATGGTCTGCTTTATGAGCTTTATGCGTATATGCCAGACTTGTTCGGCGACCTCTTGGCAGATGTCTACTGCTACTGGCAGCAGAACGGGAGCCTTCCCAGTTGTGAGCCGGGGAGCGGTGGCGCTGCTGAGAAAAGACCCGAACAAAGGGGACGTTATAGACAACTTCAGGCCGATAACTCTGCTAAACGCAGAGTTTAAGATTTTGGCCAAAGTGTTAGCAAAGAGATTGGCGCTTGTCGTCGGTGATCTGGTGGGAGAGGCGTAGAAATGCGCCATTCCGGACAGAGCCATCCACGACAAGCTCCATCTCATGCGATACATCATAGAGAAGGTGGTTAAGGATCCTGGCACGGGTGGGGCCTTGATCAACTTGGATCAATCTAAAGCATTTGATAGGGTCGACATCGGTACCTGGGTGCGGTCTTTGAGGGGGTCGGCTTCGGGCCCATTTTTAAGGGATGGATCGCTGCGATGCACAGCGAGATCTGCTAGATTGTGAGGGTGAATGGTCACCTGTCGCAGCCTTTCAGCATCATGCGCTCGGTCCGCCAGGGTTGCCTCCTCTCGTCCCTCTTGTACGTACTGGCCCACGAGCCGTTACATCACAAATTGGAGACGATGAGGGGGATCCCACGCAACTGGGGTGCGGGATATCCGTGTCATCTTACGCCGACGATATCACCGTGGTGGTGTCCAGCACCAAACACGTCCAGATTCTCGGCACCGCTCTCAAGGAATACGAAGCGGTGACAGGAGCAAAGATAAACCAGGAAATGTCGGTGGGATTGCAACTCGGCACCTGGAGAGGCATGTCCATGCCGTCCGACAGCGTCGTGGGGCGCTGGACGGAAAAGACCGGTTAAATTGCTCGGAGTCTGGTTCGGTCCGAACCTCCAGATGGAGAAAACCTGGAGCAAGGTGACGAGCTGGGTCGCCTCTCTCACCCAGAAATGGGCCGAGAGGAGGCTGTCTCTGAAAGGTCGGGCGGAGGTTGCGACGCGTACATAGCGTCCGTCATCTGCTACTGCCTGACCGTCGTACCTTACCCCGCCCAACTCTAACCGAAACGGAGCGCCTTCTCTTCCGCTTTTTGTGGAAGGGACGTGCTCCCATGGGCAGACGATCAATTTGCTGTCAACACCCTTTGTGTGAAGGACTAGGCATGCCGTGGCTGATGATGCGCAAACATGCGATGAAGCTGCGACATCTCTGGTGCTTCCTTGACGGTGAACAGGTGTGGTCGCCGTTTGTCAGACGCGCTTTTCCCACAGCTCGTCTCCTTGACGGAGCTGCCGTCCTGGATCAGGAAAAGACCGAGGGATAGCGCTTGGAAGCTGGAATGTCTCCAAGTGCTCACCGCCCTCTACCAGCTGGGCACTAGTATCGGTGGAACACCCACCTCGGCGTTCTATAGAGGGCTAGTGGAGGGAAAGAGCGACGACGTTCTCGGGGAGACCCTAGTCGTCGAAGACGATCAGCTGTTCGCTCTCTTCAAGAGAACTTTCAGACCGGGGCCTATGGACAACTTCCAGAAATCCCTGGCCTGGTAGTGCTACCAGGGAGTGTTGCCGGTTCGGGATTAGCTCTACAGGCACGGAGGTGCTGTCAGCCGAGCCTGTTCGAGATGCGCGCAGGGCGACGAAACCGTTCTGCACGCACTCGTTCAGTGCCCGAGCATTGCTGACTTGTGGATCTATGTCGAACAGCTGCTGTCGCGTGTAGGACGGATCCGTTTATCGACTGAGTCCATTGTTCAGATAGCCCCGCCATCCTCCTTTAAAGAGGAGGAAGGGCAGGCAGTTTTCATCTGCCTGGTGGCCATGGCGAAAGAGATTGTGTGGTGGACAAGGTTGAAAGGGTTGAAGGCGGACACTTTCCTCTCCGGTCAATCACAGATTAACTTTCTCAAGTTTCACTTGAAGAGGAAAATCAGGGTGGAGAGACAAGTGCTGTCTTCTAGTAAGTTTGTTGAAAGGTGGGTGAAAGTGGCGAGTCTAGTCCGAGTGAACGGGCCCGCTCTGAATATACGCATGTAGACTGAGGAGTGGGAAAAGTGAGAGAGGGCGCTTGCCCTGATGGTCATAGTAGCCGTGGTCTTTTGTGTGGTTTTCCCCACGAGTGACCCTCGGAGGTTTCTCCCTTCTTGGGGAATTTTTGTTGTTTACATTTTTTGGGATTTCTAGCCCGATTTATTTGTAACCTGTTTACACGACCAAAATCCACTTTGTATCATCCTGTACTGTTCTGTGCCGTCTCTAATGTTTTTCTTCGTGTCAGCCCTTGTGGCCAATAAAGAAATAATAATTATTATTATTCGTGACCTACGTAGGAAATCGTATTATCGTGAGCTCAGCAAATGTTTGTTGTTTTCAGTTGTTTCAAATTGGCAGTTATCGAAAATGTTTGTTAAGTCTCTATAATTTCACTTATATTGCTTTCTGAAAAGGACACTCAAAAAGATTTTGGCCTTGAGCCCAAAATTTAAACAGTTAGAATTATCAAACAAAAACATTCTTTGAAAAAAAACATGGACGGCTCTCAGCCACATAAAGCTGACAGCCTTCCTAACAGACCAACACCTCCCACCACCACCATTGTAGACATTACTACGCTTGCTAACACTAAAAATATAAGCAGCGGCAATAATTTAAATTTGTCACATGCAGACATTCATTTCCCGCCATTACCAATAACTGCAGGTGTTAAAGCTGGCACCCCCACCATCACCACACTTGACAACAGAAAAAAAATATTATCTCGTGAAATCGAAATGGATTCACCCAGAATCGATTCTTCCACGCCGAACACCCACTGACGCCACCACCACCACCATCACATCTGAAATTAAAAATAACAACAACAAAATAACAACAACAACAACAGCAACAACAACTACAATGACAGTAACAACAACAACATCAACACCAGTGCAAAACAAAATCTGTCATTTGCAAAAGCAGCCAAGAAAAGCGAAACAACCGAGGTAAGCCAGGATGAATTAAATGAAGCCAAGAGAATGGTAAAAAAAGATGGGTACAGAGTCAGCCCCCCCCCCCCCCCCCCATAATAAAATGGAGCATCGGCGCCTATGCTTTTGTCATATCGGACGATAAATACGAAATCACGCCGAGTGGAACGGGCACCTGAGTCCCAGATACAAAAAGCTTTGGGACATGTGTGGACGAAAAAAACCCACGTCAGAAATATGGAACAATGGACGTGTTCTTTGGCACTCCACAGGAAGCCAGAGAGCACTTCATGGCCCCATTAAGAAGTGACGAGTTCACACTCGTCCCAAGCTATTGTGGTCACAGACTCGTGAAGATCAGGGTGACGCACATTCCACCGGGCATCGAAATTCCCTGGCTAAGGGCTGCCGTCCTCGCCGGCATCGAGGCCAACACGAAAATAATTGAGGTAACAAAAGAAAAGCAGGAGAACTGGTCCGGATCTGGAATGGAGCTCCTGATCCAAGCGGACCAAAAAAGCATTGAGGAAATTACAGAGGTGATAGACCTCAATGACGGCAGCCACTTCACCGTAATCATTGAGGGTAGAAGGCCTAGGTGTGTCGTTTGTGGCGAAGGAACTCACCTAAAGGCTTTCTGCCTTCAGGCTAAAAAGTTGAGGCCACCTCCCCTACCCACCGCAGTGACTCAACCATCAAAACCACCAGCAGCAGAAATGACAGTAACAACTGTAGCAGCAACAACAGAAGCAACTGTAGCAGCAACAACCCCAACAACATTAGCAAAACCAACACCACAACCACCCATCGCGCCTGAATTAGTACTAGCGGCTCCACCATCCACCACGCCACAACCAAAACCAACGCCTGTGGAGGATTTTCCACTCCCCGACCTATCGCAACTGGAAACAGATTGTGACAATGAGGAGGATGAGAAAAGGTATCAGGAAAAAAGAAAAAGAAAAAAGAACCCCCAAAAGGAAAAAAATACTCTTCCTTCGCCCTCCAAAAAACAAAATGCAGGGGGAAACAAATAAGCAAACAAACAAAAAAGTTAAGACAGATATGCCACCACCCACACCAGCAACACCAGCCCCATCACCACAAACACCAACACCATCACCATCATTAACCCCACAACGACCATCGCCAACTTCACAAAAATCACAAAAAAGCCAAACAGAAACTAATCCACAACATACGCAAACAAAACAAAACAACCAAAACGATACACACTACAGAGCATGAGTTCAAATCCCGCCGAGGTTAACTTTGCCTTTCATCCTTATGGGGTCGATAAAATAAAGTACCAGTAATGTACTGGATAATTGCTGGCCTTGTGCCAAAAGTGGAGACAATTACATTTGAACAACAATGGCGGTGGATTGGCAGTATCGGTAGAGGGTCGGACGCCATGCTTTGATGCATAGAGTTACGGCCCTTGCTATTCTGAGTTCAAATCCCGCCGAGGTTAACTTTGCCTTTCATCCTTACGGGGTCGATAAAATAAAGTACCAGTAATGTACTGGGTAATTTCTGGCCTTGTGCCAATAGTAGAAACAATTACATTTGAACAACAATTTTTGTTTTAGTGTCGTGTATGTATTCTGTGTGATGCGAATGATTTGTATGTGTTGAGGTTGTATGCATTTTTGGGTGTTGTGTAGTCTTTTTCTGTGATGCTGGTTCTGTGTTGGGTATAGTGTAATAATTGGTTGTTGTTCAAATTTAATTGTTTCTACTTTTGGCACAAGGACAGCAATTACCCAGTGCATTACTGATAAAATAAAGTACCAGTAATGTACTGGATTATTGCTGGCCTTGTGCCAAAATTAGAAACAATTAAATTTGAACAACCAATTATTACACTGCTAGGGAACCGGGCACGGGTGGGTCCTTGAACAATTTAGATCAGTTGAAAGCTTTCGATAGGGTCGACCATCGTTACCTAGCAGCAGTCCTGAGGGTGGCTGGCTTTGGGCCCGTCTTGAGAGGCTGGATCGCTGCCATGCACAGCGACATCTGCTCTGTGGTGAGAGTGAACGGTCATCTTTCGAAACCGTTCAACATCATGCGCTCGGTCCGCCAAGGATGTCCCCTCTCGTCCCTCTTGTACGTATTGACTCTCGAGCCATGACTGCACAAACTGGAGACGTTGAGGGGCGTCCTGCGCGAACTAGTATGCGGAAGATCCGTGTCAGCATATGCGGACGATGTCACCGTAGTGGTGGCGAACGCCAAACACATCGAGGCGATCGGCACTACACTAAGAGAATACAAAGCGGTGACAGGAGCAATGATCAACCAAGAAAAGTCAGTGGGCCTGCAGCTCGGCACCTGGAGAAGCAGGTCCATGCCGTCCAACAGCGTCGCCGGGCGCTGACCGGTTAAATTGCTAGGGGTCTGGTTCGGTCCGGATCTCCAGACGGACAAAAACTGGGACGAGGTGACGAGCAGGGTGGCTTCTCTAACCCAGAAATGGGCGGATAGGAAGTTATCCCTGAAAGGTCGAGCAGAGGTGGCTAACACGTACATCGCGTCCGTCATCTACTACCGCCTGACCGTCGTACCTTGTCCTAAGCCCCGCCTGACAGCGCTGGAGCGTTTACACTTTCGCTTTTTGTGGAAGGGACGCGCTCCGATGGTCAGGCGGTCCATCTGCTGTCAAAACCCGCTACGTGGAGGGCTGGGCATGCCGTGACTGATGATGCGCAGACACGCGCTCAGGCTACGACATGTCTCACCTCTTCCTCGACGGTGATCAGGTGTGGTCGCCGTTTGCTAGACGCGTTTTTCCCCAGCTCGTCTCCTTGACGGAGCTGCAGTCCTTGGTCAAGCGAGAGGTAGCGCTTGGAACTGGAATATCTTCAGGCGCTCACAGCCCTCGACCAATCTGGCAATGTGATCGGTACAAACTCCACCTTGGCGTTATATAGAGGATTAGTGGAGGGAAAGAGCGACGACGTACTAGGGGAAAGAAAAAGGCGTCGACGAAAATCAACTAGCGAATCTCTTCGGAAGAACTTTCGGGCCAGGGCCTATGGACAACTTCCAGAAATCCCTGGCCTGGCAGTGCTACCAAGGAGCTTTGTCAGTTCGGGATAAACTCTACAGGAATGGAGGTGCCGTCAGCCGGGCATGTCTGAGATGCGCGCAGGGCGACGAAACTGTCCTGCACGCACTCGTCCAGTGTCCGAACATTGCTGACTTGTGGGTTTATGTCTAACAACTGCTGTCGCGTGTAGGACGGATCCAGCAATCAGCTGAGTCCATCGTGAGGATCGCCCCGCTCATTTCCTTTAGCCGGGAAAGGCAGACAGTTTTTATCTGTCTGGTGGCCATGGCGAAAGAGATAGTATGGTGGACACGTTTGAAAGGGCTGAAGACGAGCATTTACCTCTTCGGTGATGCCCTGATTAACTTTTTCAAATTTCATTTGAAAAGGAAAATCAGGGTAGAGAGGGGACTGCTTTCTTCCCAGCATTTTGTTGAAAGATGGGTGAGAGAGGCAAGAAAGGCCCGAGTGAATGGGCCTACTCTGAATATGTGTCTGCAAATTAAAGGGGGAAAACTGGGAGAGGGCACTTGCCCTGGTGGTCAGGGTCATGTGGCTTTTTAATGGGCTTTCTCCACGAATGTCCCTCGTAAGTCCCCCCCCTTGTTGGGGAATTTTTCATTGTTTTTTTTTGTTACATCCTCTCTTTTTGTTTTTTACACGCAGAAATGCCCATTTGTACCGCCCTGTATTGTCCTGTACTGTCATTAATGTTTACTTCATTTAAACCCTTGTGGTTAATAAGCAAGAGCCTCACCAACCTGCTCAGACGTTTTGAACTGTCTGACAGGTATCGACTGGATCACCCGAATGTGCCAATGTGGACATGGACAAACCGCATCGGATCATCCAGATCGTATCTCGATAGGGTATTGTGCAGAGAACTAGATGAGGCTAGTATAAGTTGTCCACAATTTAAAATAGTCGACTACACAGACCACAAATTTGTGATCTGTGAGATCGACATAGACAGATTCCATAGACAAGGGCCTAGTTACTGGAAGCTGAATGCGTCTTTCCCGGCGCGCAAAGACTACAGAGACCGGATTAGCGTATTAGTTAAGCGGGCGTTGACGGGAGCGGTCGTCAACAATAGGTGGTGGTTCGCCCTGAAAAGGGCAATTAAAGTAGAGTCGATTAGGTTTAGCAAAGGAGTAGTGATAGAGGAATATAGAGTAGAGGGAGAGCTAGTCAGAAAGCTAGAAGAGGCGTTTAGGACAGGCATCGCAACCGACGTGCTTGCTGCGAGATTGGCACTCGACCAATTCTTCAACGCAAAACACGAAGGATGCGTTGTCAGAGCTAGAGCGCGTGCTCTGAAATACGAGGGGACAAAAGCCGTCCAATGGGCCCGGGTGGCAGAGGCGCGACGTGGCAACAAAGCCACAATTCGGTCTTTGTCTGAGCAAAACGGGTCCTGATGCTCGAACCCGAGCGGATGTGTGAAAATTTTCAGCAGCACTTTGCTGAACTATTCGGGTGCAGCCGCGGCCCGGATCGGGGCATGGACTTCAGTGCATACCTCGACGGACTGCCTCGGCTCTCGACGACCGCAGCACAGTGTTGCGGTAAGCCAATAACAGCCGGTGAAATACGGCAAGCGATGGCTAACTGCACAAGGGCTAAATCGCCAGGTTTGGATGATCTGCCCTACGAGCTTTATGCAGCAGAACGGGAGCATTCCCAGTTTTGTGAGCCGGGGAGCAGTGGCGCTGCTAAGAAAAGACCCGAACAGGGGGGGGGGGGGGTGTTATTGATAATTTCAGGCCCATAACCCTCCTAAACGCAGAGTTCAAGATTTTGGCCAAGGTGTTAGCACCGAGGTTGGCGCTTGTCGTCAAGTGTCTGGTGGGAGAGGCGCAGACATGCGCCATTCCGAACAGATCCATACACGACAAACTCCACCTCATGCGATATATCATAGAGAGCGTGGTTAAGGAATCTGGCAAGGGTGGGGCCCTGATCAACTTGGATCAATCCAAAGCATTCGATAGGGTCGACCATCGGTACCGGGCGGCGGTCCTCGAGGCAGCCGGTTGCGGGCCCGTTTTCAGGGGTTGGATCGCAGCAATGTACAGCGACATCTGCTCAGTTGTGAGGGAGAACGGTCACCTGTCGCAGCCGTTCAGTATCATGCGCTTAGTCCGCCAGGGTTGTCCCCTCTTGTCCCTCATGTACGTATTGGCTCTCGAGCCGTTACTGCATAAACTGGGGGCGATGATGGGCGTCCCACGCGAACTAGGATGCGGGAAATCCGAGTCGGCTTTCGCCGACGACGTCACCGTGGTGGTGTCGAGCACCAGACACCTCCAGATGCTCGGCACCTCTCTCAAGAAATACGAAGCGGCGACAGGATCCAAAGATAAACCAGGAAAAGTCGATGGGCTTGCAGCTCGGCACCTGGAGAGGCAAGTCCATGCCGTCCGACAGCGTCGTGGGGCCGACGGGCCGGTTAAATTGCTCGGTGTCTGGTTCGGACCGGACCTCCAGATGGAGAAAAACTGGAACGAGGTGACGAGCAGGGTGGCCTCCCTCACCCAGAAATTGGCCGAGAGGAAGCTGTCCCTAAAAGGCCGGGCGGAGGTGGCGAATGCGTACATCGCATCCGTCATCTGCTA
This sequence comes from Eledone cirrhosa, assembly GCA_964016885.1. NCBI lineage: Eukaryota > Metazoa > Mollusca > Cephalopoda > Octopoda > Eledonidae > Eledone > Eledone cirrhosa. The sequence continues at coordinate 6,026,833 of OZ024751.1, forward strand.
CCGCCTCACCGTCGTCCCTTGCTCCAGCCCAACTCTCACCAAAATGGAGCGCCTCCTCTTCCGCTTTTTGTGGAAGGGACGCGCTCCCATGGTCAGACGATCCATCTGCTGTCAACACCCGTTGCGTGGAGGACTGGGCATTCCATGGCTCATGATGCGCAAACATGCGCTGAGGCGGCGACATCTCTGGTGCTTCCTTGACGGTGAACAGGTGTGGTCGCCGTTCGCCAGGCACGTTTTCCCACAGCTCGTCTCCTTGACGGAGCTGCAGTCGTTGGTCAGAAAAAGACCGAGGGATAGCGCTTGAAAACTGGAATGTCTCCAGGCGCTCACTGCTCTCTGCTAGCTGGGCACCAGTATCGGTGGAACATCCACCTCGGCGTTCTATAGAGGACTAGTGGAGGGGAAGTGTGACGACATTCTCGGAGAGATCCTGGGCGTCGAAGAAGATCAGCTGTTTTCTCTCTTCCGGAGAACTTTCATCCCAGGGCCTATGGATAACTTCCAAAAATCTCTGGCCTGGCAGTGCTACCGGGGAGCGCTGCCAGTTCGAGATAAGCTCTATAGGCACGGAAGTGCCGTCAGCCGAGCCTGTCCGAGATGCGCGCATAGCGGCGAAACCGTCGTGCACGCACTCGTTCAGTGCCCGAGCATTGCTGACTTGGGAGCTATGTTGAACAGTTGCTGTCCCATGTAGGACTGATCCGGTTATCGACTGAGTCCATTGTGAAGATGGTCTCGCCGTCTTCCTTCGAGGAGGAAGGGCAGGCGGTTTTCATCTGCCTGGTGGCCATGGCGAAAGAGATTGCGTGGTGGACAAGGTTAAAAGGGTTAAAGACAGACACTTTCCTCTTCAGCGAATCCCTAATTAACTTTTTCAAGTTTCACTTGAAGAGGAACATCAGGGTGGAGAGGCAAGTGCTGCCTTCTAGCAAGTTTGTTGAAAGGTGGGTGAATGTAGCGAGAATGGTCCGAGTGAACGGGACCACTCTGAATATACGTCTGTAGTTTGAGAAATGGAAAAATTGAGAGAGGGCGCTTGCTCTGCTGGTCAGGGTGGCCGTGGTCTTTTGTGTGGTTTTCGCCACGAGTAACCCTCGGAGGTTTCCCCCCTATTGGGGAATTTTTCCTTGTTTCAATTTTCATTTTTATTGTTTATATATATATATGTTTCTATGTCCTTTTTTTCTTTCCTTATATAAATAATAAAAATATTTACACGCACAAAACCCACATCGTACCGCCCTGTACCGTCCTGTGCCGTCTGTAATGTTTTTCTTGATGTCAGCCCTTGTGGCCAATAAGGAAATCATTATTATAATCATTATTATTATTATTATTATTATTATTATTATTGTTATTCTTTGAGTCACAGTCATTGATGTTATTTAGCGGGAAAGTTTGTTGAAATGAATATCTAGCCGCTCCCTGCAGCCTCAGATATTCAGGACGTATCGGAGGGTTCTTGCTGTTCACAGCAAGCATGCCTTTTGAAGTGTTCCAAAAAGCGGGACTAGACTAATCTTGAACCATCCTTGGAAACTCTTTGAGATATTACCTAGTGCGCCTATGATAATCGGGACGACCTTGATTTCATGGCAGTTCCAAATCCTTTTTACCTCCCACTTTAAGTCCTGGTATAGGTTGATTTTCTCCCTTCCCTTTTCTTGCACTCTCGTGTCAAATGAGCAGGCTACACTCTACAACTAGGCACGATTTTCTTTCCTTGTCCAAAACCACCAGGTCAGGTCTATTGTGTTCTAGTTTCTTGTCCGTCTGTATCCTAAAATCTCACAGCACCTTCACCTGATCATTTTCTATCACCGACTCTGTCTTCTGCTCATACCACTTCTCAGAATGTGGTAAATTGTTTACTTTGCATAGATACCAGTGGATGACCCTGCCCATCACATCATGTCTCCAGCCCTTATAGTGAGTCTCGGATACAATATGAGCCACAATCTCCTCCCTCTCTCCACAGATTCTACAGGGTGGGCTAGCCTCCTCCTTGTAAATATGGTGTTTCACCCACTTCGTTCTGAGGCCCTGCTCTTGCGCATCCACTAGCATTCCTTCTGTAGGCTTTTTAAGGTCTCCTCTTTTTAACCAGTTCCATGTCTGTGGATCTCTGAATTCAGTGTTCTTAAAGAAGGTACTATGAAGGGATTTTACATGATGGTTGCTCTTCCTCCTTGTTATCTCCTCCTTGGACATCCCCTGTTCTATCGTCTTCTCCTTCAGTACAATTTTGAGCATTGGCTCCTTACTCTCAGTCACGTATTTGTGCAGGTTGTTTTTCTCCATCTGAACACAGTCCTCTATGCTGATACGGCCTCTTCCACCTTCAGATCTCTTTAAGTAGAGTCTATCGACATCACTCCTCTTGTGGAACATGTTGTAGATAGTCAATAGCTTCCTAGTCTTCCTATCCATTTGTTTTTGTTCAGCAACATTCCATCTCAGAATTCCCGCACTGTACCTAATAATAGACACAGCTCGGGAATTTTCTGCACTTATGGCATTCCTACTGTTCAGATGTGACTTTAATACGCTCCTTACTCTCCGAATATACTCAGATCTTATCAATTCCTTCATTTTTTTGTTTTTGATGTCATCTGCCTCCAGAACACCTAAATATTTGTATCCTTCTTCAGTGTCAATTTCCTTTATCATCTCACCTGGATTCCTTTGCTTCTGCTCAATTTACCCATCTTCATCACTAGTACTCCACACTTATTAATCCCAAATTGCATACACATATCATTGCTGAAAATACGGACAGTGTCAACAAGTACATCCCCCTCCGTCGCACTCTTCCCAAAGAGTTTAAGATCGTCCATGAAGGGGATGTGGTTGATGGTAAGCTCTCCTCTTCCCAACTTGTATCCTGCTCTCACTTTTCGCAGTATAACGGTCAGGGGGATCAGGGCAAGGACAAACAGCAGAAGGGACAAACTATCTCCCTGAAAGATACCTCTCTTGATCTTCACGCTTCCCAAGGATACTCCACCCGATGTTAACTCTGTCTCCCAGGATTTCATACTTTTGCCCAACAACTGTCTGATGTTATCTGCCATCTTGAAGATATCTAGGCTTTTGTTTATCCAAGAATGAGGTACCATGTCGAATACCTTTTTGTAGTCTATCCATCCCATGGCAAGACCAGTGTGTCTCCTCCTGCAATTCCTCATTACCATCTTATCAATAAGTAACTGGTCCTTTGTACCACGGGACTTCTTTCGGCATCCTTTCTGTTCGTCCAGTAACAATATGTTTATGTGGAGGTGATGGTAGATTTTCTCAGACACAATGCTTGTTAACAGTTTCCACATTACAGACAGGCATGTGATAGGTCTATAGTTGGTAACATCATTACCCTTGTTCGGTCTTTCATTACCAGGACTGTGTTACCTTTTGTCATCCACTCTGGTACCTCACCCGACATCAAGCGGTTATTGAACATGGTTGTCAGTTTCGGGTGAAGGGATGTTATATTTTTTATCCAATACCCCTGAACAACATCTGCGCCTGATGATTTCCAGTTGGTTAGTTTTTTGGCCTTCCCTTTAAGAGTTTCAACTGTGATACTCAAATCAGGTTGTTGGTGTGCTTGTTCACTAATCACCTTTTGAACTGTCTCAATCCACACAGCCTAACTATTATGTTCAACATCCAGCTCCCATATTCCTCTCTACAATGTCTTAGTCTGTTCCGTCTCAGGGATCAAGTTGTTGCCTCTTTCTTTCCCTTCAAGCTGTCCAAACAACATCTTCTGGCTGTTGTCAAACATGCGGTTCTGTATATTCTGACTGACTCTGCTCTCATACTGCCTAATCTTTGCACTTTTTGCTACAATGCATTGCTTCAGTTCCTCTATGATAATATTTAGCCCCCCCCCCCCTAGTTTTGTACTTTATTTGCAATCTATTTTTAGTGTCTATATTTCGTGTCCTTTCAGTAGGGACACAAGCTTTCCAATGTCTTTTCTCATTTCCTTGATTTGACCTTTCAGTCGTTTTTTCCACCAAGGTTATGATCTTTCTTGTTTGTTGTTTCCTCTCGTTTTTATGCCAAGTAATTTCCTCACCGCATTTGCTGTTGCTTTGAGGATATTGTTGCATTGGTGAAGGTTCCTCGCCTGAAGGTATGGGATGACTTTGTTTACCCTAGCTGTTGTTTCTTTTAAATTTTTCATGTCTACAAATCTTAGGTTCATAGGTTTTCCACTATCATTGTTCATTTCATCTACCACTAAGTTCAGGATATCTTGTCCTAGCCGGTCAGCATTCATTTCCTCAATGGCCGTATCTTTGTTCCAGATGTTATTTATTTCAGCATTCACATCATTGTTTGCTTCGGATGCTTCCTCGGGTCTCTCAACCTCTTCACCTTCATTTCCCACTTGCTCGTTTGCCTCACATACTCCACTTTCCATTTCCAACTTAATCTCTCTGCTCAGTTCCTCCAGTTCCAACTGGTTTATCCATTCATTAGTTCTGCCCGGCCAATTTTTGTTCATCTAATTTAAATAGACCAATCTCGTTCCAGATGTTATGCATCCGTTTCCTATAGCCATTTTCCATGGGGTTACTCTTCAGGTAACATTCCATGACAGTTTTATTCAATTCTTTCGTCCAGTTGGTTCTTGTCCCTTTCCTTCTTCTTCTTCCCCCAACACCAGCAGTATTTGGATGACAGCCAGGTCCCTGCTGCTGGGCCAGGGAGGACTTGCTGGTTGAGAGTCTTTCACATGACGTTCCAGTCTCCTCTTCACCGTTATTCGAACTGTTTAGGTTCGACATTTAAGCACTCATATCGAGGATTGGTGAATGTATGGTAACATAACCACCGGTGATTTCATCACCCCCAGTGATTTTAGCGTGGCACCATCACGCTGTAGACGAACATAAATAAATAAACAAATAAATAGATACAAACTTTATAAAATAAACATAAGTTTCATTGTCATGTTTGAATGTCTGACTTAGTTTTTTTTTTTTTTTTTTTTCCTTTTTGTTTTTCAAGGCCAGTAACATCGGTTACAAGTGTTGTTGTTGCTGCTGCTGTTGTTTCTGATTTTAGCTTAATTATTATGTTGTTGTTGTTAGCTGTTTGACCGGGTCACTAAATCAGTCTATTTATATCTTCTGGTGACTTCCTCGCTTCTAGTCATGTGTAGTGGCATTACTACCATCCCTCTCTTAACAGAAGGGAGTGAGGGAATAGTGGTGGTAGCGATGATGCTATGGTGATAGGTGGTGATGGGGTAGTAGTACTGTAGTGATGGTGTTGCTGCTGCTGTTGGTTTGTATCTAGGTAAATCTTTTGTGGTAGTGGTGGTGGTGGTGTTGGTGGTGAAATTATTTGGCTGTTGTTTTCTTCCATTTGTGACCATTTGTAACCATTTTCTTTTTTGACTATAAAATATCTGATACAAAATTAAATATTAAGTATTGCAGCTCTATGTCATAATGTTATGCGTTGTCATTCCCTGAGAGTTAAGACTGGTGTCTTATGTCCCATTTGTAATAAGAATTATTGTATCACAATTGTTTTAAATATGTAAAAAAAATCAAAACTTACGAGAACGATTCCATAACATTCTATCCACCATGTGCGTCCTCTTCCCTATTCATTATTATTATTATGATGGATTGGCAGTATCGGTAGAGGGTCGGACGCTATGCTTTCCAGCATAGTTATGCCCCGTTACGGTCTGTGTTGAAATCCCGTCGAGGTTAACTTTGCCTTTCATCCTTACGGGGTCGATAAAATAAAGTACCAGTAATGCACTGGATAATGGCTGGCCTTGTGCCAAATATAGAAACAGTTATTATTATTATTATTATTATTACAGTTGCATTCATCTTGCTTTGTGTCCATACGTGTTATCACCAACCAGTGACCTCAAGAGACAACAAGAAAGAACACACATACACACACACATGCATCTTTAGGTGTTTAGACTTGTGATGTACTTAGATTGACAGAATCTTCCTTAGTATATGGGCAGTTGCCATTAGTACTATCTTTTGTATTTCTCCTATACGCGGGTTTCCTGGGATTTGCGATAAGTAATCATTAGCCCCCTTAGGTATCATTCCTAGAGCGCCTACAACAACTGGAATTGTTTTAGTTCTCAATTTCCACATTTTTCCAATTTCTACCTCCAGGTCCTTATACTCAATTTTTCAAATGTTTTTATAGATACATTCTTGTCTATTGGAACGGACATATCAATTAGCAGGCATACCCTCTTTAGAAAGTCCTTCAGTATTATATCAGGTCTATTTGCATTTATATTTCGGTCTGTATGGATGCTAAAGTTCCACAAGATTGAGATGTGATCTTTTTCAAGTACGGGGGGTGGTTGATTTCCCACCAATTCTTTTGATGGTGCAGGTCAAAATGCTTACACATTATTCAATGTATGTATTGTGCATCTCTGTCGTGCCTGTTTAGGTATTCGATTGGAGCTATAGGACTGCACATTGAAATTATATGTTCAATTGTCTCTGGTTGTATTTTACATACACGGTATAATGGGTGTCATCCACTTCTTATTGTGTTGGCTTGGTAATTTTTTGTTGGCAGACACTGATTTTGTGCTGATATAATTAGTCCTTCAGTCTCTGATTTCAGTCCAGAGGATGCCAACCACTCATGTGTTAAAGTTTTGTCAACATCAGGATTGTTAGCTCTTTCTGGGTATTTTCCATACCGAGGCTTTTCTTGCCATTTCTTAGCCAGTTTCTGTAGCAGTTCTTTCTTTGCAGTTACTTTTACCTGCCTTGCTTTTTCTGTGTTATTCATTTCAGCAGTAAATGGAACTTCTGAAATTTGTAGTCCATTACTGTATCTTTGTGCATCTTTTGTAATGGATTATGATCTTTTGACGCTTTCGTGTTTCAAAATGAGTTTGATCATCCATTCATGTGACTCCCTTAGATATGTAGATACTCCAATTGTTGCAGTTTTCAACGCAATATCTAACTGGATTAACCCACGTCCTCCTTCTTTCCTAGGGAGATATATTCTATCTGTATCTGCCTTAGTGTGATGCATTCTGTGCATGGTTAATAATTTTCTAATTTTTGTATCGAGCCTACGGATCTCTGTGATTGACCAGTTGATGACATTGTACTGGTGTGGCAAGCCTGTTTATGGCATCGATCCTATTCCTTGCATTCAATTCCGTTCTTAAGATTGCTCTTACTCTGCGGTAACATTCCTTCGTTATCCTTTCCCTTATTGTCGAGTGCTTGATTCCGTCTCCTTCACAAAGACCTAGATATTTGTAGTTTTCCTCTTGATCAAGTTCTCTTATCACATTCCCCCGATAAAGATTAATGTCTGAACTTTTCAGCAGCTTTCCTCTGGTGAACGTTGCTTTGGCGCATTTATCTAGTCCAAACTCCATTTTAATGTCATCACTGAACTGCTTCACAGTGGATAAAAGCCCTTGCAATTGTTCAATATTTTTTGCAAATAGTTTCAGGTCATCCATGTAGAACAAGTGATTAATGGTTTTGTCAGAGATTTTATATCCATGTTTTGTTTCATTGAGCATTTTACTTAATGGTATAAGTGCGATGCAGAATAAAAGTGGTGATAAAAATTCCACATTTAATATTAACTTCTCCAGCTTCCAGTGATTCTTTTTCACTATTCAAAAGGAGTGTCATTTTACATGTTGTAGTAAGACGCCTCACGCTCCTTGATAGAACAACGCCGGTTGAGAACGCCAGAAAGAAAAGACAGACAGCCACTGGAAAGCCGACTGATCACACGCCAGAAACCAGCCTCTGTACAACACCATTGTTTGTGCTACATCAAAAAATAAACGTATATTTCATCTCTAATTTCTGCTGTTATTATGTCACTCGTATCTCGATAACATCTACAACTAATACTGCTAAAGTGGTGACCGACGTAAGAATATCACGCAGCCCTTCTTATTCATTCAGTTTAACTTTTATTGCCACGTCGCAACTTGCGAAAATCCAGAATATTCCTTTTAAGATTTTTGAAAAATTAGCAGTATTTCAAAAACTTTTTCGCCACCAAAAAATTTCAAGATGGCTACCGACATGTCATGGCTACGCTTGACAACAACAATGACATCAGTAGCGACTGCGTTGTTTAACCACTGACCAATACAGGGAACAGTGAGTGGCAGCTTCATAACCTTACCGAAGCCAACCACCACACATCGGAAATTTCAAAACGGCTTGTAACTTTACCGACGCAACCACCATACCTTCTGTCTCGTTACCATAGGGACGCGAGAAATTGAGACAGTAGTTTTCTCACCATTATGGCGTCAGACGTGACTGCCATATTTGGTGACTCCTACTCTACAGAAGATTCTTTGACATTGCTTTAACAATAAGCAACACTACCGTGTGGCGGGACGGTAAGATGGCCACGAAATCTCACAAAAACACCATACATCTAACCCCTAACGGCATTAACAAACTTCTTTTTCAGTTTTCAGTTAGAACTAGTGTCTGTACACTGGTGATGTGAACTATTTGACTTTGAAACACTTTGAACTTATTGAGCAATTTCTCTGCTCCCCTAGATTGACTTTGAATTATCAGTTTGTTACATTCACATATTTCTTTGTAGAATGCATTTACTTGTTTTGTGCTCTTTTGCTATTTGCTTGCTCATGGTTTTTGTTCATTCACATTCTTTGCTGTTTTACATGCCTGCATATGCACACATTTTTTTTATCACACAGCAACATGTTGTTCTTGGTATATTTTCTTCAAACGTAATATTCTGCGAGTCCCTTTTCACCTGGTTGAGATACTGTCACATGCTAGCAGCTCACAGAGCTTAATCCACTGGATTCAAACAGTCACCGCAACACGAGAATACTAATTGCAGCTGAACTCAAACGGCTTCGCATCTCGTTGCACACTGATCGTCCATGACGGCCATCCGTCTTGTTGTTTTTGCCCGACTCGCTGGGAAAGCAACAAATTGAACTGGACTTGTTAGCATTTCGGCCACTTCTGTGGATTCGCCCGAATTATGGAATTTACACTGCAATCCTCCTACAGATTAAACTTGCCTTTTGTTCTTTACAAAGCAACCAGCCATTTTTTCCTGGCTCCACAGCACATTCGACAATACATCTGGGGGCCATCATTTTCTCGCCAGCACTGGTAAACTACCATAATAGCTTCGTTCACAGCTACTGGTACAATGCTTACCATTAACATGTAACGCAAGAACAGCAACCTCGCCCATGTCAGACTTTATCCGTTTTTTGTTAGACCTTTGGCGGTCACGTATAAACAACAAAACAACTGATCATTTGACACAGCGGCTCAACACGGCCCGTAGCGCCTAATTTTTTGTTCTTGCATGCAACCGTCTGCTCAATTATTTGTTCATTGATGTGCTCTTTCAGCATTTGTTCTTGCTGATTTAATAATATGTGGGTCCTTGGTTTCTTCGTTATCGATTTTCGGCTGAAAATCTGGTTGGAGGTGATGTAGTGACCTACATTCCGCGGGCTCACATACATTCTCTGTGCGTGATTTGGCTCAGTTCAGCCAATCAGCGCCAGTAGAAGAGGATGTATCCCTACGCGCCCCGAGGAAGAATTTCCCCGCGAAGATTTGAAGAATCTCTAGCTTGTACCGGAAACTTCAAGCCAGCAACACGCATAATGTAACAGTGAGATATTGCACCCCTAGCCTCGCCGGCTTAACGGCGCAATGGCACATTCCCTTTTGTAACCTCTTTTTATCTGTAACTTCAACCATATAAATAAACAAACATTTCATCTCTAATGGCTGCTGTTAAAAAACGTTATTATGTTACTCGTGTCACAATAACATCTTTAATCCATGCTGCTGGAATTGGCGACCTGACGAAAGGAATATTGTAAGAAGATGGTAAATAGATCGAGGGACCTTCCCTCACGTCTATGTCAACAAGATAATCCAACGAGAATACTATCACTTACCACACTGGCAACTAACGACCACTGATTCTACCACCCCGCTAAAGTGGCGACTACTCTATAACCAATACTGATAAAGTGTTGACCCCGACGTGATTTTAGCAGTATTGGTTATAGAGTAGTCGCCACTTTCCAGGATTTGCCACTTTCCAGGATTTGCCGCCAATGGACACTAGGAAACAATCTGTCAAGACTGCTGTCCCGGGGGATATTGCCTCGTGGACGCATGTCTTTGTAAGGAATGATACGGTGAAGCCCCCGCTCACACAGCCTTACACTGGACCTTACCGTGTCTTAGCGCGCTCGGCTAAGCATTTCACGTTAGATATTAAGGGGTCCAGGGTGACAGTTACATTAGACAGGCTTAAGCAGGCGCACCTTGACACGGACGCTGTGGTTCCTGATCCACGAACCCCTTCGTATTTGCCTGTTGAGCGAACGACTGTTCCTGAACCACCATCATCGCCTGTCCCTACACCACCACCATCGCCACGTTACAAGACCACGACCCGTTCAGGTCGTAGGGTCCACTGGCCCCAAAAACTTTGCAGCACCGTCTATATTTAGACTATGTTAGCTGCACCTTTTTTTTGCCTCTGTGTTTCTGCTTTTTCTTTGCCTTGTTTTTTTTATGCATGCATGTCGTTTTTTTTTAACATTTTTCAAATCCTTATTCTGGATTCAATTTTTGCTAGAGCGAATAGCTCCCCCTTGTTGCATTGTTCGCCATCTTACTCCACATGTGAGTAATGACATCGATTTTCAATAATTTGAAAATCTGGCTCGAGGTACTGTAGTAAGACGCCTCACGCTCCTTGATAGAACAACGCCGGTTGAGAACGCCAGAAAGAAAAGACAGACAGCCACTGGAAAGCCGACTGATCACACGCCAGAAACCAGCCTCTGTACAACACCATTGTTTGTGCTACATAAACGTATATTTCATCTCTAATTTCTGCTGTTATTATGTCACTCGTATCTCGATAACATCTACAACTAATACTGCTAAAATGTCTTCATACTGAATGATAGGAACCTCCTGACAACGGGAGATATTTTGAAAATCTCTAAACATTTTTCAATCCAACAGCATGGCAAACTATCGAATGCTTTTTTGTAATCTATCCAAGCAATTGATAGATTTTTGAGTCTATTATCACAATCTTCCAGTATCATTTTGTTAACCAAAAGCTGATCCTTACAGTCATATGAGCCTCGTTTACACCCTTTCTGCTCATTGGGAAACAGGTCATTTGTTATCAGGTGGTCATATGTATATCAGTTAAGACTGATGTTAAAATGTTATACATTGTGGTCAAGCAAGTTATCGGTCTGTAATTTTTGAGATTGTTTGTCTCATCATTCTTCGGAAGCAGGAATGTAATGCCGTTAATTAGCCATGATGGTATCTTTTCTGGCTCCTTAACTATTGCATTTTAAAGTTGGACTAACAGCTCATGAGACTCTGTGAAGGCATTTATCCAAAAATTTGATATTTTGTCTTTTCCTGGAGATTTCCATTTGATGGTTTTTCTAAAAGCCAAACGCAACTGTTCAACTGTTATATTTTCCCATGTTTGTTCCTCAAGGTGAGCTGTATCTTTCATTTGTCTGTCTATCCATGGGGATGTACATTATGAACTTTTTCTTCGGTCCAGATCTTTTCCCAGAATTCTTGCACTTCCTCCTTGGTTGGTATTGATTTAGCAGTTATTGTTGACTTGCCAATTTTTCTGTAGACGTTTCTTTGGTTGTTTTTGAACATATTATCGTCCTTATAGAATCTAGATCGTTTTTCAAAGCGCCTTAAACGAGCAGCTTGGCCGACACTTTTTGCTTGATTATTTCTATCAGCATGACTATTTCACTTGTTGATTTTATACTGTATTTCCTTTTCAATTTTCTAAGTTTAGTTTGTTTAACATGTTCACCTACTTTGTAGTTTGTTACAATTTCTATGTCAGATCGGAGAAGTTTTATCTGGAGATTGATGTTCTCGTGCCAAGTAGATTTCTTGTGGGAATTCCTTTGTTTTTTTTCATTTTCACTCCACATAAGTGAGTGGTGACTTTAGTCGATGCATAATAGAGATGATTTAGTTCAGTAATGTTTAGTTTGTTTGTGATGATAATGTTTTTGAGAATTATGTTAGTCTTGTGTATTATCTTTTGATTCTGTGTGTAGTTCTGGATCTTAGGGAGACTGTCTCGTCCCCCCATGTCAGATTCTTTCATTTTCATCCATTCGATCATAATTTCATTCTTCAAGTTGGCAAGTTCATTCTCATTCATTTCATTATCATTTACGATCTCATTGTTTTCATTTTGAGTTTCATCTTGAGCATGCACTCCCTCCACTTTTTCGATCTTTTCTTTTATTTGTTCTGTTGCCAGTGATTCCGCCCCAACCCTGGGATTCGAAGTGTTACAGTTTACCTCGTTTTCACTGATACATGTTTCATTTTCCCTTCGCTGACTTTGTGCGAATTGCTTGATCTGATCAATTTCTAGTAACTTTTTTTAAACAATATTTCTTCGTATATTGGCTAGTGTTGTTACTGTCAATATAGCCTCTGATTTCGGGATGTTTCTTTTTTCATTTGATATATGTCTGTTCTCTATTCGATCTATTTGATGGGTAGTACATGGCAGTGTACAAACCCTCAATGACTTCTTTATTGTCTTCCCTTGGAAGGGGGTAGCCAGCAGTACCATAGTCGTTGACGTTTGACCGGGTCACTAAGTCAGTCTATTTATATCTTTTGCTAGCCTCTCCCTTGTCTAGTGATACCGACACCTTCCCCTTTCTTAAATTAACAGAAGGTAGTGTGATAGTAATGGTGGCAGCGGTGTGATAGCAATGATGGAGTGGTGGCGGCGGTGACTGTAGTTATGGCGTTGTCGCTACTTAGTTATTTTGAATAGACTGTAACTAGTATGCGTTTGATTGATCTGTATATCTATGCGGTTTGTCGCCTATGTTTAATATATATGTTCACATATTTCTTTAATATTTGAATTAAACATTTTGAGAATACTAGAGACACTATAATTGTAATTATTATTATTATGCTGGGAGTAGTGGTGTTGGTGGTGAAATTGCCGTTATCTGGCTGTTGTATTTAGTGTACACACGGGGGTGGTGGGATAGGTGCGGTATCTAGGTTTTGGTGGTGGTGAAATTGCTGTTATTTGGCTGTTTTATATAGTGTAGACAGAGGGGTTTTCTTCCATTTATAACCATTTTCTTTTTTGAATACAAAATTGAATATTTGAGCGATATAACAGGATATTATGGGTTCTCATTTCCTGAGGGATAAAACCTGGTGCCTTATGTCCCATTTCTAGTAAGAATTGTTATATCACAATTGTTTTAATTTGTTAAAAATCAAAAACTTACGGGAGCGATAATATAACACTCTATCCACCACGTGCGTCTTCTTCCCTTCCTTATTATTATTATTATGGTGAATTGGCAGTGTCGGTAGAGGGTCGGGCACAAAGCTTTGACGCATAGAGCTACGGCACTTGCTATTCTGAGTTCAAATCCCGCCGAGGTTGACTTTGCATTTCATCCTTACGGGGTCGATAAAATAAAGTACCAGTAATACACTGGGAAATTGCTGGCCGTGTACCTAAAGTAGAAACAATTATTATTTTTATTTGGGAGGGTTGGACGCCATGTTTTCTAGCATAGTTACGTCCCTTTACAGTCTGAGTTCAAATCCCGCCGAGGTTAACTTTGCCTTTCATCCTTACGGAGTCGATAAAATAAAGTACCAGTAATGTAGTGGTTAATTGCTGGCCTTGTGCCTAAAGTAGAAACAATTATTATTAGGGCGGTGGATTGGCAGTATCGGTAGAGGGTCGGAGGCCATGCTTTCCAGCATAGTTACGTCCCTTTACGATCTGAGTTCAAATCCCGCCGAGGTTGACTTTGCCTTTCATCCTTATGGGGTCGATAAAATAAAGTACCAGTAATGCACTGGATAAATGTGTGGCCTTGTGTTTAAAGTAGAAACAATTATTATTATTATTATTATTGTTATTGTTATTCCTTGAATCTCAGTCATTGATGTTGGTTAACTGGAAAGTCCGTTGGATTGAATATCAAGCCACTACCTGCAGCCTCAGATATTCAGGACGTATCGGAGGGTTCTTGCTGTTCCAAGCAAGCATGCCTTTTGAAGCGTTCCAAAAAGCGTGAAGGGGCCGATTTTCTTTAACCATCCCTGGAAACCTTTGGAGATAGTCCCCAGTGCGCCTATGACAATCGGGATCACTTTGACTTCATGGCAGTTCCAAATCCTTTTCACCTCCCACTTTAGGTCCTGGTATCGGTTAATTTTCTCCCTCTCCTTCTCTTGCACTCTCGTGTCGAACGGGCAGGCCACATCCACAATCAGGCACGATCTTTTTTCTTTGTCCACAACCACCAGGTCAGGTCTATTGTGTTCCAGTTTTTTGTCCGTCTGTATCCTAAAATCCCACAGCACCTTCACCTGACTGTTCTCCATCACCGCCTCTGGCCTATGCTCATACCATTTCTCAGAATGTGGTAGATTGTTTACTTTGCACAGGTGCCAGTGGATCACCCTGCCCATCACATCGTGTCTCCAGCCCTTATAGTGGGTCTGGGCTAGGTGTTTACACTCGGACACAATGTGAGCCACAGTCTCCTCTCTCTCTCCACAGATCCTGCACAGTGGGCTAGCCTCCTCCTTGTAGATATGGTGCTTCAACCACTTCGTTTTGAGGGCCTGCTCCTGCGCAGCCATTAGCATTCCTTCTGTAGCCTTTTTGAGGTCTCCTCTTCTCAACCAGTTCCATGTCTGTGGATCTCTAAATTCAGTTTTCTCAAAGAAGGTACTATGAAGGGATTTTCCCTTAAGGCTGCTCTTCCTCCTTGATGTTATTTCCTCCTTGGATATCCCCTGGCCTACTGTCCCCTCCTTCAGTACAGCTCTGAGCATTGGCTCCTTACTATAGGTCACGTATTTGTATAGGTTGTTTTTCTCCATCTGAACACAGTCCTCTATGCTGATAAGACCTCTTCCACCCTCAGATCTCCTTAGGTAAAGTCTATCGACATCACTCCTCTTGTGGAACATGTTGTAGATAGTCAATATCTTCCTAGTCTTCCTATCCATTTCTTTTTGTTCAGCAACATTCCATCTCAGAATTCCCGCACTGTACCTAATAATAGACACAGCTCGGGAATTTACTGCGCTTATGGCATTTCTGCTGTTCAGATGTGACTTCAATACGCTCCTTACTCTCCGAATGTATTCAGTTCTTAACAATTCCTTCATTTTTTTGTTCTTTATGCCATCAGCCTCCAGAACGCCCAAATACTTGTATCCTTCCTCAGAGTCAATTTCCTTTATCATCTCACCTGTTGGTACCTGGATTCCGTTGCTTCTGCTCAATTTAGCCCACTTCATCACAAGGTCTCCACACTTACTAATACCAAATTGCATACATATATCATTGCTGAAAATACGGAGAGTGTCAACAAGCACATCCAACTCCTTCTCACTCTTCCCGAAGAGCTTAAGATCGTCCATGAAGATGAGGTGATTGATGGTAAGCTCTCCATTTCCCAACTTGTATCCTGCTCTTACTTTTCGCAGTATAATGGTCAGGGGCATCAGGGCAAGGACAAACAACAGAGGGGACAGACTATCTCCCTGGAAAATACCTATCTTGATCTTCACGCCTCCCAAGGATTCTCCAGCTGATGTTAACTCTGTTTTCCAAGACTCCATACTTTTGCCCAGCAACTGTCTGATGTTATCTGCCACCCTGAAGATCTCCAGGCTTTTGGTGATCCAGGAATGAGGCACCATGTCAAATGCCTTTCTGTAGTCTATCCATCCCATGGCAAGATCAGTGTGTCTCCTCCTGCAATTCCCCATTACCATCTTATCAATAAGCAACTGGTCCTTTGTACCACGTGACTTCTTTCGGCATCCTTTCTGTTCGTCCGGTAACAAGTTGTTTGTGTGGAGGTGATGGTAGATTTCCTCAGACACAATGCTCGTCAACAGTTTCCACATTACGGGCAGACATGTGATAGGTCTATAGTTGGTAACATCATTACCCTTGATTCGGTCTTTCATTATCAGAACTGTGGTACCTTTTGTCAACCACTCTGGCACCTCACCCGACATCAAGCAGTCATTGAACATGGCCGTCAGCTTCGGGTGGAGGGATGTTAAATGTTTAATCCAATACCCCTGCACACCATCTGGGCCTGGTGATTTCCAGTTGGTTAGTTTTTTGGCTTGCCCCTTAAGAGTTTCAACTGTGATACTCAAATCAGTCTGTTGTTGTGCCTGCTCACCGATCTCCCTCTGTACTGTCTCAATCCACCCTGCCTGGGCATTGTGTCTAACATCCTGCTCCCATATTCCTCTCCAGAATGTTTTAGCTTGTTCCGCCCCAGGGATCAAGTCGTTGCCTCTTTCTTTCCCCTCAAGCTGTCCAAACAGCATCTTCTGGTTGTTGTCGAACATGCGGTTCTGTTTATACTGACTGACTCTGTTCTCGTATCGCCTGATTTTGGCACTCTTTGCTACAATGCGTTGCTTCAATTCCTCTATGATAATATTTAGCTTTTTACTCCTAGTTTTGTATTTTATTTCCAGTCTATTTTTAGTGCCTATGTTTTTTAGTGTCCCATTCAGTAGTGACTCAAGCTTTCCTATGTCATTTCTCATTTCCCCGATTTGCCCACTCAGTCGCTTCTTCCACCACGGCTCTGCTCTTTCTTGTCTGTTGTTTCCTCTCGCTTTTATACCAAGTAGTTTCCTCACCGTATTTGCTGTTGCTCTGAGGATATTGTTGCACTGGTGAAGGCTCCTCGCCTCAAGGTATGGGATGACTTTGTTTACCTTAGCTGTTGTTTCTTTTAACTTTTTCCTGTCTACAAATCTTAGGTTCATAGGTCTCCCACTATCATTGTTCAATTCATCTACCACTAAATTTAGGATGTCAACCGAATCTTGTCCTAGCCCGTCAGCATTCATCTCCTCAGTGGCCGTATCTCTGTTCCAGGTATTATTTATCTCAGTATTCAGATCATTGTCTGCTTCGGGTGGTTCCTCCGTTCTCAGGACCTCCTCACCTTCATTTCCCGCCGGCTCGCTTGTCTGGCATACTACACCCGCCATCTCCAAGCCATTCTCTCTGCTCAGTTCCTCCAGTTCCAGCTCGCTTATCCACCCATTAGTTCTTATTACCCGAGCCTGCCCGGCCAATTTTTGTTCATCTAATTTAAATAAACCAATCTCGTTCCAGATGTTATGCATCCGTCTCCTGTAGCCCCTCTCCTTGGGGTTACTTTTCAGGTAGCATTGCATAACAGTTCTATTCAATTCTTTCGTCCAGTTGGTTCTGGCCCCTTTCCTTCTTCTTCTTCCTCCAACATCAGCAGTATTTGGTTGACAGTCAGGTTCCTGCTGCTGAGCCAGGGGGCACCTGTTGGGTGAGAGTCTGTCACATGACGTTCTAGTCTCCATTTCACCGTTATTCGAACTGTTTATGTTCGATATTTAAACACTCTTATCGAGGATTGGCGAATGTATGTTTACATAGCCATCTGTGGATCCGCCATCCCACTTGGCCCTTGTGTGGCATTATCACCACGCTGTATACGAACACACATAAACAAACAAACACACGGGCAGAAAGGGCCCCAAAAATGAATAAGCATAAGTTTCATTGTAATGTAGTATTCGAATGTCTGACTTAGTTTTTGTTTTTTAAGTTTTACTTTTTCCCCCCTCTTCTCTGTCCGTCCGCCTGCCTCTCTCTTCATTCTTATTTTCTTTACGTTTTTGGGGTTTCTTTTTTTTTGTTTTTGTTTTTCTCTGTTTGTTTTTCTCGTTTTTTGCTGTTGTTGCTGTGCTGCTTTGGTTTTGTTGTTTGTTTTTTCTTTTTTCTTTTGAGTCTATCTATATATTTTGATTATTATTATTATTATTATTATTGTTATTGTTATTCCTTGAATCTCAGTCATTGATGTTGGTTAACTGGAAAGTCCGTTGGATTGAATATCAAGCCACTACCTGCAGCCTCAGATATTCAGGACGTATCGGAGGGTTCTTGCTGTTCCAAGCAAGCATGCCTTTTGAAGCGTTCCAAAAAGCGTGAAGGGGCCGATTTTCTTTAACCATCCCTGGAAACCTTTGGAGATAGTCCCCAGTGCGCCTATGACAATAGGGATCACTTTGACTTCATGGCAGTTCCAAATCCTTTTCACCTCCCACTTTAGGTCCTGGTATCGGTTAATTTTCTCCCTCTCCTTCTCTTGCACTCTCGTGTCGAACGGGCAGGCCACATCCACAATCAGGCACGATCTTTTTTCTTTGTCCACAACCACCAGGTCAGGTCTATTGTGTTCCAGTTTTTTGTCCGTCTGTATCCTAAAATCCCACAGCACCTTCACCTGACTGTTCTCCATCACCGCCTCTGGCCTATGCTCATACCATTTCTCAGAATGTGGTAGATTGTTTACTTTGCACAGGTGCCAGTGGATCACCCTGCCCATCACATCGTGTCTCCAGCCCTTATAGTGGGTCTGGGCTAGGTGTTTACACTCGGACACAATGTGAGCCACAGTCTCCTCTCTCTCTCCACAGATCCTGCACAGTGGGCTAGCCTCCTCCTTGTAGATATGGTGCTTCAACCACTTCGTTTTGAGGGCCTGCTCCTGCGCAGCCATTAGCATTCCTTCTGTAGCCTTTTTGAGGTCTCCTCTTCTCAACCAGTTCCATGTCTGTGGATCTCTAAATTCAGTTTTCTCAAAGAAGGTACTATGAAGGGATTTTCCCTTAAGGCTGCTCTTCCTCCTTGATGTTATTTCCTCCTTGGATATCCCCTGGCCTACTGTCCCCTCCTTCAGTACAGCTCTGAGCATTGGCTCCTTACTATAGGTCACGTATTTGTATAGGTTGTTTTTCTCCATCTGAACACAGTCCTCTATGCTGATAAGACCTCTTCCACCCTCAGATCTCCTTAGGTAGAGTCTATCGACATCACTCCTCTTGTGGAACATGTTGTAGATAGTCAATATCTTCCTAGTCTTCCTATCCATTTCTTTTTGTTCAGCAACATTCCATCTCAGAATTCCCGCACTGTACCTAATAATAGACACAGCTCGGGAATTTACTGCGCTTATGGCATTTCTGCTGTTCAGATGTGACTTCAATACGCTCCTTACTCTCCGAATGTATTCAGTTCTTAACAATTCCTTCATTTTTTTGTTCTTTATGCCATCAGCCTCCAGAACGCCCAAATACTTGTATCCTTCCTCAGAGTCAATTTCCTTTATCATCTCACCTGTTGGTATCTGGATCCCGTTACTTCTGCTCAACCTACCCCTCTTCATCACAATGACTCCACATTTACCAATACCAAACTGCATACATATATCACATATATATCACATATATATCTGCATACATATATCACATATATATCACATATATATCACATATATTATTATTATTATTATTATTATTATTATTATTATTATTATTGTTCTTTGAGTCTCAGTCATTGATGTTATTTAACTGGAGAGTTTGTTGAAATGAATATCAAGCCACTACCTGCAGCCTCAGATATTCAGGACGTATCGGAGTGTTCTTGCTGTTCCCGGCAAGCATGCCTTTTGAGTCGTTCCCAAGAGCGTGGCGGGGCCAATTATCTTTAACCATCCCTGGAAACTTTTTGAGATAGTACCTAGTGCCCCTATGACAATCGGGACCACTTTGACTTCATGGCAATTCCAAATCCTTTTTACCTCCCACTTTAAATCCTAATATCGGTTAATTTTCTCCCTCTTCTTCACTTGCACTCTCGTGTCGAATGGGCAGGCCTCATCCACAATCAGGCACGATCTTTTGTCCTTGTCCAAAACCACCAGGTAAGGTCTATTGTATTCCAGTTTCTTGTCCGTCTGTATCCTAAATTCCCACAGCAACTTCACCTGACCGTTTTCTATCACCGACTGTGGTTTATGCTCATACCACTTATCAGAATGTGGTAAATTGTTTACTTTGCATATGTGCCAGTGGATCACCCTGCCCATCACATCATGTCTCCAGCCCTTATAGTGAGTCTGGGCTAGGTGTTTACACTCGGACACAATGTGAGCCACAGTCTCCTCCCTCTCTCTCCACAGATCCTGCACAGTGCGCTAGCCTCCTCCTTGTAAATATGGTGTTTCAACCACTTCGTTTTGAGGGCCTGCTCTTGCGCAGCCATTAGCATTCCTTCTGTAGCCTTTTTAAGGTCTCCTCTTTTCAACCAGTTCCATGTCTGTGGATCTCTGAATTCAGTTTTCTCAAAGAAGGTAATATGAAGGGATTTTTCATGAAGTCTGCTCTTTCTACTCGTTCTTATTTCCTCCTTGGACATGCACTGGTCTATTGTCTTCTCCTTCCGTAAAATTCTGAGCAATGGCTCCTTACTATCAGTTACGTATTTGTGGAGGTTGTTTTTCTCCATCTGAACACAGTCCTCTATGCTGATAAGACCTCTTCCACCTTCAGATCTCCTTAAGTAGAGTCTATCGACATCACTCCTCTTGTGGAACATGTTGTAGATAGTCAATAGCTTCCTGGTCTTCCTATCCATTTCTTTTTGTTCAGCAACATTCCGTCTCAGAATTCCTGCACTGTACCTAATGTAGGTGTGACTTTAATACGCTTCTTACTCTCCGAATGTATTCAGATCTTATCAATTCCTTCATTTTTTTGTTCTTGATATCATCAGCTTCCAGAACACCCAAATACTTCTATCTTTCTTCAGTGTCAGTTTCCTTTATCATCTCACCTGTTGGTACCTGGATTCCGTTGCTTCTGCTCAATTTAGCCCACTTCATCACAAGGTCTCCACACTTACTAATACCAAATTGCATACATATATCATTGCTGAAAATACGGAGAGTGTCAACAAGCACATCCAACTCCTTCTCACTCTTCCCGAAGAGCTTAAGATCGTCCATGAAGATGAGGTGATTGATGGTAAGCTCTCCCTTTCCCAACTTGTATCCTGCTCTTACTTTTCGCAGTATAATGGTCAGGGGCATCAGGGCAAGGACAAACAACAGAGGGGACAGACTATCTCCCTGGAAAATACCTATCTTGATCTTCACGCCTCCCAAGGATTCTCCAGCTGATGTTAACTCTGTTTTCCAGGACTCCATACTTTTGCCCAACAACTGTCTGATGTTATCTGCCACCTTGAAGATCTCTAGGCTTTTGGTGATCCAAGAATGAGGCACCATGTCAAATGCCTTTTTGTAGTCTATCCATCATTATTATTATTATTATTATTATCTGTAAATTAAAGGTGGACAACTGGGAGAGGGCACTTGCCCTGCTGGCCAGGGTTACTGTCGCCTTTTAATGGGCTTTCTCCACAAATATCCCTCGGAAGCCTCCCCCCTATTGGGGAATTTTTCATTGTTATTTTTATTACATCCTCTGTTTTTTTACTCGCAGAAATGCCCATTTGTACCGTCCTGTATTCTCCCGTACTGTCCTTAATATCTACCTTATGTACACCCTTGTGGTTAATAAAGAAAGCATTATTATTATTATTATTATTATTATTATTATTATTATTATTATTATTATTATTATTATTATTATTATTATCATGGATTTATCATTATTATCATGATTGATCATTATTCTTGCTTTAGCCAAGATACCTAACACCACAGCCAGTCGTCTTAGGTATCTTATCTTTGTTTCTTTCTCTTCAGTTTATATCCAATACCTTTCTTATTATCCTAGCGGTTCCACACGAACAAAGAGTTTGTAATATTTCTACTTTAAGTTTCAACTTTAGTTTTATAATTTTTATGTTTTGCTTTTACACTTGTTTCTACAAGCTGCCCCCATAAACCTCAAAAGACAGCATGCTCGTCAAAGTTAAGAGGTGATATACAATGATTGGAATATAAAAGACAAGTTTTAGATTACAAGGTGTAATTGTGTGCATACACTTCAATGCATGTATATTTGTATGTATAAAGTTTATTCTAATGATGGTCACACATACATGCATATAAATGTATATGTAGGTGTATATATTATATGTATGTGTATATATTACACATTATCTAAAGTACATACGAGTTAAATTTCGTTTTCTTTCCTTTCAAAATTCATGTGTGGTATTAAAAAAAAAATTGTATGTATAGAAATAATCTATATTTTGTGTTCTGTAACCTAATATATGAACCAGTAATATTTCTTTGTGGCAAAATAACAAAAAAGTTTGCTTTGAACCTCAGTGTATTAAGAATTAACTGAGTAGGGAATTTATTGATTCCTGTACATGATATCGTTAAGAAATTCTGGTTAATTCATTTGTATTAAATTTATTGACTTTAGCTTTCAATTAAACATTACAAAGACAGAGACATGTGTGATATTATCGTCATCAACAAAGGTACAGACGTTGATTTCTTTAGATTGCAGAAAAATAGAGATGGAAAAAAGAAAATACTATATAAAGTTACATGTATGTATGTATGTATGTATGTATGTATGTATGTATGTATGTATGTATGTATGTATGTATGTATGTATGTATCTGTGTATGTATGTATTTTTTGTATAAATATATATATATATATATATATATATATATATATATATATTTATATATATACATATACATGTATACACATTTAAATACATATATATAGTGAGAGATGAAGAGAGAGAGAGAGAAGGAGAGATGTATATTTGTATATAAATGTGTATATATGTATATATGTATATATATGCATATATATATATATATATATATATAAATATCTATCTATCAATCTATATATATACATATAAATATATATATACATATAAATAAATATATATAAATATAAATATATATATATACATACATATATATATATATATATATATATATATATATATATATATATATATATATATATATATACATACAAACATACATACATACTGTATTGTAATTATATGTTTTCCTTCTTTCAGTCTTGAAATGATTCCAATTATTTTGTTGTATTTTAATTCATATTTATTTTTATATGTTTGATTTACCATTCTGTGATTTTCTGAAGATTCCTCTTTATTCCCCCCTCTCCCATTTGGTTATCTTTTAGTGCTATTCCTCATGATTGGCGCCATGTTTGTGTCTCAAGTAAAATGTGATCAGGGTCACAAATCGATTTTATTCATCAAAAACTGATAGAAGATTTTTTTCTAAACCTTTTAACTTTATGTCGTGTATGTATGTGTGTGTATATCAGTGTATGTATGCGTATCTATTTATAGATATGAATGTATATATGTATGCATATATGCATGTGAGAAAATATCTATGTACGCATGTATCAATGTACATATATACAACATTTTAATAAAATACAAGCTCTTCTCACAATCAGTTTACGTGTCTTGGAAGTGGTAAGATGGTAAGACGAAACAACAAGAGTTACTACTACTATTACCATCACCAACGCCACCACAATAATAACTACTACTAATAATAATAATATTTCTCCTGCTGCTACTACCACTACAAATAATGAAGATTACTGCTTTAGGCACAATACCAGCAATTTTTGGGGAGCGGGAAAGTCGATTAAATTGACATCAGTACGTACTGGTGCTTTTATTTATCGAACTTGTAAGGACAAAAGGCAAACTAAACATCTGTGGGATTTGAAATCAAAGCATAAAGGAAGGTAACTATAAATTACAAAGCATATTATCCGAGGCTCTACCGATACTGCCAATCCACCGGCATAATATCGATAATGATTATAAATGGAAGTTAAATCATTCACCATTGTCCAAGTGGTGGTTAGTGATCTTGGCATGGTGACAAAGAACCTTGAAAACAAGCTGTTGAAACTACACTTAAACCGCTTCAGAAGTCATGCCTACTAGGAAGATAACGAATATTGAGAAAGGTTGACTACCAGCAATATTGGAATGACAAGGACTGATATGAAAAAGTTGGAGTTACTCTAGTTGTAGCCTGGTATTCTCTAAAATATCCGGCCCAAAGCAACATCAAAATAGTCAAATAATAAGAAGAAGCGAAGCTACATCTATAGTTTGAAAGTGACAAACGCTTTTGAGACACGAAAAGCTACGAATAAATATTTGAATCTATTAATCTATCGAAAAGTATGTAGCTTTTTTTTCTGACTTTCCATCTGATGATTGATTACTGTAGAATACCAATAAGTAAACCCCGTTATTACATTGCTTCTTATGTCACCTACGAAACATAAAAGCAAGAAACAAACACTATTCGTGCTTGTGTAGGCTTAGCAGGTCTCTTACTTCTCTAGACTGTTCTAATGACAAGAACACGATTTCACCATAAAAAGCAAAGTCAAATGAGGCATTTTACTCAAGATCCCCAAGTGCCATCTGCTTCAAGTAGTGGATTGTTAACCATTTGGATGCGAGTCCGAACCTCAAGTCACTAGGCAGGCTGCTTTCCTCCAACTAACATAAATCTATCTCATTAATATTCATATGTTTAGGCCTTCATCAGTCAATCTATGCACCCGAAAATTCGGGTGGGTGTTACGATTGCAGGTATTTTATATCAGCCTGTACCAGAGACACATTTTCCCCTTCGTAACTCTCTCTTTTCAGTTACACAATACCACCTCATATTTACGATACTAACTGTTTAAAAAAACATGTCATTTATTTCCCCCCACAAAATAATCACGATCGATCAACAACTTGTATAACCAAGGAATATATGTAACTCCATTGTTTCCAGACAAATCCTTAAAGAAGGCGAAGGGAACTATTATATATATATATATATATATATATATATATATATATATGTATATATATATATATATTGGTAAAAGGAAAAGAAAATGCTGACAAATTGTTCCCAGGGAAAAATAGTTTAATTAGGAATAAGTAAAAATTAGTAATAAGTATTAAGTAATCAGATTAGATAAGTAATCAGATTAGAGCAAACATCACGGGCACTCTATCTGAAAAATTATTTTTGAAAAGCATTAGAAATGCGCAACCGGTAAAAACTTAAATCCAAAACTGAAT
>OZ024751.1:6056923-6066923 GCA_964016885.1 Eledone cirrhosa
AATTATCTTTAATTATTTCAATATGTTTTTAATGCGGTCTAACTAATTCCCAATAACATTAAATATTTTCCTTAAGGTTCGTTCTTATAGTTTCGACCATCATACACCCTCCTATTAATAATTAGATATATTTTTTATTCCTTATCATTAAATAAATTAGTTCTTATGTTTATTTTGTCCTTAACATCTTACTTTATTCTTGATTTCTCTCCTTTTCTTTTTGTAAGAATACTCACCTCAATTTTCCTACACTGTACTACGTATTTATCTCCCCTGATCATTAATTACCTCCCTTTGAAAGTCGCTTGTACGTTCATTTTCGAACCCGAACAAAATGGTAGTTCTAACGGTTTATAACGTGTACCTTTTTAATATCAAGATTCCACCTTTACTGTAGGTCTATCACTTCGGTGACCAGTTTTGAGTTTTGAGTTAATATGTTATAAATGTTTTTCTTTCGGCTCTGATGAGGACACTAAGTCACACATTTATTTTTATTTTTACTGTATTAATATCGATTTATAATACGTATTCATACCATCTATGTGCATATCAAGGATTTAGTGTTTGAAACAAATTGTCTGTCATTAAAAATATATGTATTCATAAATCATTATTGTTCTTTCCACCATTTTATTTATGATTTTTGCTCTGCCTATAATAATTTTGCTAGGCACTTCTTTCCATTTACTGTCTTGGTTTGCTAGTCTAGCAAGCTATACGCATCGAGCAACTAACCTTTTCTCTACTGGCTCGCATTCTGCATAACTAATCATCTATTTCTCCTCTCGATTGGTTTGCTTGCTTTTTATTCGATATATATATATGAAACAGGTAAATGAACCAATTAAATATATTTAAAAAAAAAAGGTCCAGTTGCATTTTCGATTCCTTCTTTTCTCCTTATACTTTCACTCGTGTAGCACACCTCGTTTTTATCATTTTATTTTAAAAACCTCACTTTCTAATATATATATATATATATATATATATATATATATATATATATAGTGGTGGAACACTGGAAGGTAATATCCGTAGTGGTAGAGCACTCAGTCCAAGGGACGAGTTAGGTAGGAGTGGTTACACAACAGTTAGTTCACCATACCGAGAACAATTGTTTCACCTTCCCGGATCTTCAGCTCGGGATGTGTATGGTTATAGGAACAGGAAGGACAACCGTACGAACGCGCATGCGCAGAAACTCGGACACTTCACACAGGCAATACTAGACTGCGTGCGGGAGGTGTAAGGGAGATAACTGCGAAAGTCCGGAAAGTTTTTAGGTTGAAAATAAAATAAACAAAATTACAAAGAATCAGTCCGGAGCCTTATAGTTATGCAATAGGTTTTTTGTTGATCTGTGGACAACGTGTGAAAAATTCACTTCTCGTGTTTAGGCAATCACTATTGCGTAATCTCTACCACTACGGATATTACCTTTCAGTGTTCCACCACTATCTACGTCTCCAGCAGCGGTCAGAAATTCTCCTCACTACGTAGAAGTTTGGCTTTTAGCAGATTCTTCACCACGTGCGAGTTTGGCTTACTACCCTGAGAGCGCTCTATATATCCTCGTGTCTTACACAATTTTGCGTCTCATCAACGTTAGTATGGATTTATACGAACTGAATTACTCCCTGAAGAACATTCCAACTCCCTCCAACCATGTTTACCAAAAGCTCCTCCTACAAAAAGCGGAAGATGTCGTCAGACGCTTAAGATGGCGAGCCCTAGCTTTCGACGGCAAAATTACAGGCACAAACAACACCTTCAATCTGAAATTCAGAGCCTACCCTCCTAAGGTAACCGAACTTGCTCCTTTCGAGACGGACCTTCTTGACTTAGTCGCCAACATATCCTTTCGCAAACACACTTGCACCTTTCAAACGAAACTCAGAAACGATATTAAGAAATTTAGGTCTTCTAATAACACCTTCGTCCTTTCCGACAAAACTAATAATATTTACGAAGTCGACAACACCACTTTGCGCCACCTGGCCCATAACACTATTACTTCTAAATATAAGAAAGCTAACCCTATGGTCTACCACGACATTAATACAGAAGCCAAGGAACTCGCCACCAACCTTAATGTAGATAAGAAGCTACAATCTCTAGCTAAGCGGGAGGCGTTCCTCACCCTGAAAGATCACAAGGTAGAATTTACTTTTAACCCCACATGTAGACTAATAAACCAGGCACGCACAGATATGGGACTAGTCAGTAAGGCCATACTTAGAAACATAGTTAAGACCATTAGGACCAAGTCCAACCTGCCCCAGTGGGAGAACAGCGACTCTGTTAATAAGTGGTTCAACTCCTTAAAATCCCAAAAAGCGAAGTTCACACAGTTTGACATTGTCGATTTTTACCCGTCGATCTCAGAGACCCTGTTAAACAAAGCGTTGGACTTCGCTACCACTTATACCACCGTCGATAGTTTAGACAGGGAAATCATCGGTCACTGCCGGAAAACCCTCCTCTTCAACGACGGAGTAGCCTGGGCAAAGAAGTCTACATCTTCAGACGTCTCCATGGGATCGTTTGACAGTGCTGACGTATGTGACTTGGTTGGCCTTTTTATCTTAGACATATTACGTGTTAGATTCCCGGACTTCCACACGGGAATATACCATGACGATGGGACTGATTTTATCGAGCCATAAAAGTGGTCACGACCTTGACCGGTTTACAAAAGACTTAGCTTCTACCTTCAATGAGTTAGGCCTTAGGATAACAGTAGCCACCAACATCTCTAGCGTAGACATTAATTTAGACCCTCGCACCCACACCCACAGACCCTTCCATAATCTAAACGAGAAACCTAATTACATTCACAAGGACTCATGCCACCTTCCCACTGTTTTTAGAAACTTCGTTAAGAATATCAGTACTAGAATCTCAAACCTCTCCTCTAATAAGGCTATCTTTGACTGGGTGGCACCCTACTATAACACGGCGTTGGCTAACAGCGGCTTCTCACAACCTATCACCTACTCTCCCACTAGCAACAACATGATTAAGAAAATTAAGCGCATCAATGGACAAACTATCTGGTTCTTTCTTCCCTTCTCACGCAACGTTAAAACCAATGTAGGAAAAACATTTCTAGCCCTCTTAGATAGACACTTCCCCATAGGTCATAAATACCGTTCCATCTTTAACAAAGTTAAACTAGGATACTCCTGCGCTAAGAACATGAAGGCCCACATCACAAGCAACCCTAGGAGCAACACCCCAATAGGGTGCTCTTGCCGTAAGCCTGAAGCTTGCCCCTTTCAACAGCAATGCAACACTCCAGCTGTAATCTATGAAGCTGTGGTCACTTCCAACCGACCAAACGAACCACAGGAGGTCAAATCCTATATGGGCATGGCGGAGGGCCGATTCAAGGAGCGTTTCCTGAGCCACCAGTCTACCTTCAGATACCCGGACAGACGTTCATCCACGAAACTCGCGAGCCACGTATGGTCCCTCAAGGACTCAAGTATTGGCTACTCCATTCAATGGAAAGCCATCACTAAGTCCAAGCCATACGAAAGGGGAAATCCGACGTGTGGCTTATGTAATGACGAACGAATATCTATCCTAAAGAGATTATGCAATAGTGATTGCCTAAACACGAGAAGTGAATTTATCACACGTTGTCCACACGTCACCAAATATCTATTGCATAACTACAAGGCTCCGGACTGATTCTTTGTAATTTATTTTATTTTATTTTCAACCTAAAAACTTTTCGGACTTTCGCAGTTATCTCCCTTACACCTCCCGCGCGCAGTCGAGTATTGTCTGTGTGAAGTGACCGTGTTTCTGCGCATGCGCGTTCGTACGGTTGTCTTCCTCTTCCTATAACCATACACATCCCGAGCTGAAGATTCGCGAAGGTGAAACAATTGTTCTCGGTATGGTGAACTAACTTGTGTAACCACTTCTCTCTCTCTATATATATATATATGAATGGAGGCGGTGAAAACCAGTTAGACCTTTACTCACCAGAGTATGGATACTTGGGATAGTAGAGTGGGTAATATGAAAAGGTTAGTGGGTAATAAGAATAACAGGACTCCGGCGGCTGTGCCCTGCCGTTACGACAGCTAGATCCCAATCCAGAGTACGGATCTCGCTATTGAAACGTCTGCAACTCAGCCGTTAGGGTCCTGATTTTCACACACACACACACACACACACACACACACACACACACACACACACACACACACACACACACACACACACACACACACACACACACACACACACACACACACACACACATATATATATATATATTAATAAGAGGAATTCCAACTTTGCCTGATTTACTCGTTTTATTTACAATACTTTAAAATATATATAATATGGTATTATAATGAAATAGTATGTTAGAATGTTAAATTCTAAGTGTTAATTGAACAAGTACTTTCATGCTTTCGCAATCTTCAGGTTCATGATATGTGGTGACAGTCGAGTTTGCAATTTTCAACTGTAATGAGATGGGTAAATTTACTACCTTTTATACATTTTATACAGAGAAAAGTGGCTCCAGAATGCAAAGCCCTGTAAACTGTATTTCGACCAATCAGTGTGTAGTTTCACTGAATTACTACAGCTGATTGGTTTAAGCGTCACGGCTGGTTGAGCATGCTAACGACCAATGGTCATACCCAACGTATCAATTGTTTTGCTTTTTGAAATGATGAAAATAGCATTTTCTATTAATCATCACCATCAACATCACTTTTATTATTATTATTATTATTATTGTTGTTGTTGTTGTTGTTGTTAGTGGTCGTGGTCATAGTGGTAGTAGAAGTAATACCCCTAGGCGTTATTATTGTTCATTTAGCTTGGGTTTGAATTTATCAATAAAATTCTTTTCTTTGATTTTTCTCTTGATTTCACTTGGGCTGTGTAATTTGTAGAATGGGAATATTATAAATATTCCCTGACCACATGTTGCCAGGTGGCCGCTTAGGGGTATCTGACGGACATTTGGGTCTCTGATTTGTTGACGGTGTACCCGTGCACGTTCCGATAGTGCATTTCCAGTTTGACCGACATATAGTTCTTCACAATTCGGGCATTTAATGCAGTAAATTAGATTTCTGCTTTTGCAGTTCATATTTGCATTTGGGAATATTTTTCCAGTTTTTGTTTTCATATATTGACCGGCGTGTATGGATTGACATGTGCCGCATCGATTATCATTGCATTTAGATACAGTGAATGATTGGTCTTTGTTGTTAAGGTCAAACTTTGCTTTTGTTAGCAATTGCTTCAAATTTTTGGCTGTCTTTTACTAAGAGTCAAAGATCGATCTGTGATTAAGCCTTTTAATTCATTACTTTGAGCAATGATCGGTAGGTTTGCTTCGGCAGTGTTGAATATATTCTGGTGACATGGGTTGTGTGTCATTATAAATGGTATGACCAGTTCTTGGTTTCTTCTTCCTTGGGTTGTTCTAAGTTGTTGTATAGGTATTTTTATAGCCCGCTGTATGCCATTTTCTATAAGTAGAAATGGGTATTTTTGTTTGAGCAAAAATTCTCTTAGTTCTGTTAGGCGTTTGTACCTGGTATTCGTATCTTCTACAATGGTACAAATTCTTCTGGCTAGGCAGTATGGGATGTTGCGTTTTGTATGAGGTGGATGGCACGACTTAAAATTCAGATATTGATGGGTGTCTGTGTGTTTATAATATATATCCGTGGTAATGGTGGTGTCGTTTTTGATTATCATTATATCTAGGAATGGTAATTTGGTCCTACTCATCTCTTTTGTGAATTGGAGAGATGGGTGTAGGTTATTCAGGAGGATATTGAACTCATCCAGAGTATCTAGAGATTCTGTCCAGATGATGAAACAGTCGTCAAGTTATCTCTTCCAAGATTTTTCAATGTACTTTCTAAAGTCAGTACTATATTTTTCCTCTATTTCTTGGTAGAATTGTATCCCATTACAGAGTTCACGTAAACGGGAACAAACTTCGTTCCCATCGCTGTGCCTCTAATGTGGATGTAATTCTTTCCATTGAAGAAGAAACTGTTGTTTTCCGGAATAAGTTTAACTGCGTCTATGAATCACTTCTCTATGTTTTTCCACCCAGTATTTAACCGCCTTTATTCCTAAATCATGTGTAATGTTGGTGTAAAGGCTTACCACATCAAAACTGAGTAGAAGTGAATTCGTTTCCGTGGTTTTGGGAAGATGGGACAGGAAGTCGATATCCTCCCGGATGAAACTGGGTATGGGAATACATAGTGGTTTCAAAATAATGTCAACAAAATTGCTTAGACGGTGGGTGGGCATGTTGGACCAGCTATAATAGGTCTAAGTTTTAAGTCTTTTGGGTGTAATAATTTAATGTACTCACTGTTTTGTTCTCTTACTGCCAGTTGTATTTCTTTTGACTTATGAACTTTCGGTAGGCCATACAGGTTGCTGGGTTTCGGCTCAAAATTGGTGATGTATTCTCTTTCCTTATCAGTAAGTGAGTTGTGGTATTTTGAAGCCAGGTTGTTGATCTTCTTCATGATGTTGTAGTCTATATTTGACGGTATTTCATGATAGAATGTTGTGTCTTTCAGTTGTTCCTCAACCAAATCCTTGTAGTATTCCGTATCCATTATAACAACTGCACCCCCTTTATCTGCTTGTTTAATTATTATTGTTTTATCATTTTGTATACGTTTAAATGCAGACATTTCTGATTTGTTAATGTTTGGCCTAACATTAGTATTATGTCTAAGAGGAAATTTAGACAGGATGTCAATGTATTGGTCGAGATAGATATTTCTTCCTTTTGGCGGAGTTAAATTTGATTTATTCTTTACTAGTGATTCATCACTCTCATTACTTTTATCAGTGAAGAAATCTACAAGACGTAATTTTCGACAGAATTCTTGGGTATCCTCCTTCAGTTCTTGGTGGTTGTCTGTTGGAGTCGGTGTGAATTTCAGTCCTTTTGACAGAATTTGCATTTCATCATTGTCAAGATCTCTTTTAGATAAATTAATTATTTTAGGATCTACGTGTACAGTTGATTTGGATATGTTTCCTCCTGGAGTTTTTCTTTTTCCGGTTTTTGTTGTCCTGACGTTAAAAAATAGATTTTTCTCTGTTCAGGATTTATATTCCTGTTGGTGTTCGCTTGATGAACTTTTGGTCGTGATATTATATTTGGTTTCGTTATGTATTTTGTCCTATTTTTGGTATTCTGTATATTATTTTTCTTCCTGTTAGCATTATTTTTAACAATCTGGGGAAATGACCTAGGTTTGCTTTCAGGTTTAGATCGTTTTTTCGTCCAGTTTCTTGTGGGCAATCTCTGTTGAGATCTTGAGAGTGATCTGGTTATTCTACGTTTTGTTTCCACATTCCTTGTTGGTAGTCTCTGTTGAGATCTTGAGAATGATCTCCTGGTTTTACTACTTCTCATGGTCTGGTCAAAGGAATACCTATCGTGTTTGTGCTTTTTGTTCATGTTGTGTGCGATAGGGTGTTTTTGTCGAAAAAGCGAAGAGTTATTACCGTAGTTCTTCTTTGATTCAAGGTAGGGTGAGTGTTTGTGTTGGCACGTGTTCTGGCGTATGTTGTGTTGATGAGATTGTCCACTTTTAATGCTTTTTCTCAGGGTTCCAGAGTCTTTACCGTAATTTGCAGCATATTCATCGAGAAATAATTGTTTCTGCTGCCATACCTTTCTTGATTTGTTTTCTTCGTTTGAGATATCTCCGATCCATAGTTCTCGTAGTTTTTCAGCTATAATACCAGTCGTTAGCTTTGAAATTTCAACTTCAATTTGGTTATCAATAGCTTCATATTTGGCTTTGTAGCGGGATTGTTTACATTCAGAAATGGAGATGTCGGTTCTGAATTTTGTCAATGTAAGTTCCCATCGGAGTTTTGTTTCTTCTTCTGGTTCTCCTGCAATTTCTGTAATTAGGTATTTACGAGGGAGTATGGGTGCCGTTAGAGAGAGCCATTTCGAATGTGTTTCGACATATTTTTCGCATCTGTATGCTTTCCAGAAATTTTGTTTTCTTATGTTAAGGAATTTTTTCCATGTCTTCCACATTTCTTTTCTTATTGGATGTGTTTTGTTTTCCAAATTTCTTTCGTTTATTTCTGACATCCAAGGGGGTTGTGGTAGGCTTTCTCTTGTATCTTTGATAACTGTTGGTATAATTTCAGCTAAATTCTTAATTTCAGAGTTTATATGTTCAGTTATAAGTTTTCCGTCTGTAGATTGTTTTTCTATTTCCTTTAAAGTAGAGGATTGTGTGTCCATCATCGTGATAAGTGTTGATAATTTCGATGATATCTCCTTTAGAATTCTTTCTGATTCTGTTGGTTTCATTTGTTGCTTTCCAGACATGTTGGCATATACACAATAGGAATATATATATATAGATATAGATAGGTAAATATACACGGGTGTGTATGATTGTGTATAGAAGATTATATTAATAAGAGGAATTCCAACTTTGTCTGATTTACTCGTTTTATTTACAATCCTTTAAAATATATATAATATGGTATTATAATGAAATAGTATGATAGAATATTAAATTCTAAGTCTTAATTGAACAAGTACTTTCATGCTTTCGCAATCTTCAGGTTCATGATATGTGGTGACAGTCGAGTTTGCAATTTTCAACTGTAATGAGATGGGTAAATTTACTACCTTTTATACATTTTATACAGAGAAAAGTGGCTCCAGAATGCAAAGCCCTGTAAACTGTATTTCGACCAATCAGTGTGTAGTTTCACTGAATTACTACAGCTGATTGGTTTAAGCGTCACGGCTGGTTGAGCATGCTAACGACCAATGGTCATACCCAACGTATCAATTGTTTTGCTTTTTGAAATGATGAAAATAGCATTTTCTATTAATCATCACCATCAACATCACTTTTATTATTATTATTATTATTATTGTTGTTGTTGTTGTTGTTGTTAGTGGTCGTGGTCATAGTGGTAGTAGAAGTAATACCCCTAGGCGTTATTATTGTTCATTTAGCTTGGGTTTGAATTTATCAATAAAATTCTTTTCTTTGATTTTTCTCTTGATTTCACTTGGGCTGTGTAATTTGTAGAATGGGAATATTATAAATATTCCCTGACCACATGTTGCCAGGTGGCCGCTTAGGGGTATCTGACGGACATTTGGGTCTCTGATTTGTTGACGGTGTACCCGTGCACGTTCCGATAGTGCATTTCCAGTTTGACCGACATATAGTTCTTCACAATTCGGGCATTTAATGCAGTAAATTAGATTTCTGCTTTTGCAGTTCATATTTGCATTTGGGAATATTTTTCCAGTTTTTGTTTTCATATATTGACCGGCGTGTATGGATTGACATGTGCCGCATATATATATATATCACAGAATAAAGAGAATCAGTGTTGCGACGAAAGGAATTTATTGGACATATTACAATTGATTCTCGAGCGACCAGCTCGAGGCAGGTAGAATCGTGTGTGTGTGTGTGTGTGTGTGTGTGTGTGTGTGTGTGTGTGTGTGTGTGTATGTGTGTGTGTGTGTGTCTGTGTGTGTGTGTGTGTGTGTGGCATGGCGTGTGAAAGTATGTGTACGCAAAAAAATGATTTGAAAGATTTCGTTAGGTGATGTTATTAGATATATATATCCATATGTACTTGACAAACAGGAGAAAAGAGTACTCAATACCGTACTACAATATAAACATTCACTAATGGCTAAATATTGAATGTTGTTACACTGGAGTTTCATCTTCTAGAAAAGACCGCTTAGTGTACAGTTTAACCTCCAAAGTAACAAGTCCTTCTACTTAGTGGGCATAATTAATAAAAATATATATAATATAATGAATAAATAACTAACCAGGGCTTTATGCATTATATCATTTATTTACGCACGTTTCGTTCAAATAAACATGTAAATAGCATGATATTCCTCTGTATTGGATCCCTCAGAATCATTAAATAAAACAAAAAAGATTGTTTTTTTACA
>OZ024751.1:6071923-6111923 GCA_964016885.1 Eledone cirrhosa
GAAAAATTTCCAGGTATATTCCACCTTTGAAGATTCTCTCCTCGTTAATGCTTGTCGTTCTTGTATTATTGTATAAGGGAAGTAAATATACTTTAATGGATTCTCAATGACGTTCATACGTGACAATTTCTATTTCATGAGAAAGATTCACTATTTTCTGTAACGATTATTATGTTTGGGATAATTTCCCTGGTCATCGTCTATTGTAATAGTAAGAAAGGGCAATAAATGCGTAGATTCACAACTGAAACGAGAATAAAACCCATGAGGGAATAGGCTCCAGGAATTTTATATCCTATCAAAATTACTCAGGGAATACAATATTATTATACACACATTATTATGAATATTATGATACGTGTCAGATTTTATCGACGAATAAATGCATGAAATACACCCGAGAGCACGCATATCGGAGGATGAATCGATCTATACACACATACAAAAAAAAATATATATACGCCATGACAGACGTACAAAAACACACGCATACATCAACCTGGTATTGAGTGAATGAAGTATATATCTTTTTTGGCAGGTTTGAGTCGGCCAAAGATCACATTGTCAAACAGAGACATACACAAGCCGCCACTTTGTATATATATATATATATATATATATATATATATATATATATATATATATATATATATATATATATATATATATATATATATAAAGAATTTATATCTAGTAACATTTATATACATACAGATGCATATCAATGCTAGCAAATATATAGGTTTTGTCTTAGTAACGTTGTGGTTCAATGCATGGGGTTGCAGAACAATAATATGAGAGGCGTAAGATAAGAAAATTATAAAATTATAAAAAGATTATAAAATTGACTTACTTACTAAAATATCACTTTCAACTAATTAGTTTCTGGAATGGAGTAAATATATTTTCCGAAGAACATATTGAAAAGCATTCCGTCGTCAGGAAAGTCTCTTTTCGTGTAAGTTTCCAGGCATAGCGAGGACTCTGGAAACTTATTAAAAAATAATTCAGTGGATAGGAGATAGCGAAGCGTGGACTGAAATCCTAGCCATTGAGAAAATCACTGCCTCTACGTCTGTGGCAAATTCAAAAAGAATCAATCACGTGACATCGAGGTCAATCAGTGGAAAGCGAGTTGTTAATAAGACAGCGGCCTGCTTACTACTATAGCAGCAGTCATGGCCAATATTGCTCGACAAATGAATTGGAGATAATTATAAAGAATTTATATCTAGTAACATTTATATACATACAGATGCATATCAATGCTAGCAAATATATAAGTTTTGTCTTAGTAACGTTGTGGTTCAATGCATGGGGTTGCAGAACAATAATATGAGAGGCGTAATATAAGAAAATTATAAAATTATAGAAACTAATTAGTTGAAAGTGATATTTTAGTAAGTAAGTCAATTTTATAATCTTTTTATAATTTTATAATTTTCTTATCTTACGCCTCTCATATATATATATATATATATATATATATATATATATATATATGTGCGTGTGTGTGTGTGGGTGTGGTCATTGATTCATCTTTACAGATGATTGCCGTCTCTCTATTCACCACCATCAACTATCACGAACTCCAAACGTCCGTCCATGGCCCCTTAGGTGGCTTTTAATTCCAGCATTATATTAGCACGGTCTGCAGCAAATGTGACAGACAAAAGATGTGTCGTCTATTGCATTGATAGGGTCAGTTTGGGGGATTTCTGCATATATATATATTATATTAAAATACATATATATATATTAATATACAAATATTAATAAAATAGATGTTCTTTTGATCAATTACATTTTATTATACATATTTCGGATGTACAACCGTACGTCCTCATCAGACAAAATATAAAGATACATGACATACCCTGAGATGTTAAATGGTTAAGATTTAATCAAGGTAGTGATTAACCCAAGAAAAATTTAACATTTATACCCTAATAATGAGAAAATGCGAAAACGTAATAAATTCAACAGAGAAAGTGCGAGTAAGAAAAACGTTGCTTAATGTAACAGTTATATAGATATTAAGTTGTATGATACTACTTTTTTTTGAATAAAGGGGGGTAATAAGCTGAAGGAGATTTATTTTTGCCGAAATTTAAACGGTTAATTTTGAAAATATTAATTTATGGTATTATAGGGTGAAGGCTCGAGATTTTTTTTTTTTTTTTTTTATTTCTGGTTATTTATATATTAGTTTTATAAATTCTTCAAAGCTTCCTAATTTCATGTGGGTAACATTTATAGGAATTAGCTGGCCAACAGGAGTGAAAGTTTATACTGTTGATTAATTTCAACTTTAACGGAGATACTGAGCGTATTAGGTATGTAAAGCTTGTGAATTATATATATTAATGAGCCAGTATATTTTAGATAGATGATAATAAAATAATAGATTGATGCATGTTAAGGTTAAATATACACCTATATATATAACAGGGTGTAAATGCATTAATTATTCTTAGTTCAGAGTAAACGTAATCAAAAAATTTAGAAGTTAACTAAAAATTATATATAGTAATATATAGGGAGGTATA
The DNA here is from genome assembly GCA_964016885.1 of Eledone cirrhosa. Taxonomy (NCBI): domain Eukaryota; kingdom Metazoa; phylum Mollusca; class Cephalopoda; order Octopoda; family Eledonidae; genus Eledone; species Eledone cirrhosa. The sequence goes on from OZ024751.1 coordinate 6,074,473, forward strand.
TATAGATATATATTAGGTATTAATGGTACAGTATACTTTAGGTAGATGATAACGGTTACAATTTTAAATATAATAAAGTTCTACGTGTTACAGTTAAATACATATATGTATATAAGAGAAAGAATAATAAATAATACATGGATTATTCAGAGTTCAAGATAATGTCTATAATTTATAGTTTGGATATTTGCTCTATATTTGAATCATGGATATATAAATGCAATAGGTCTATTTAAAAAAAAAGTAACGTTTTTCTTCTCGCACTTTCTCTGTTGAATTTATTACGTTTTCGCATTTTCTCATTATTAGGATATAAATGCTAAATGTTTCTTGGGTTAATCACTACCTTGATTAAATCTTAACCATTTAACATCACAGGGTATGTCATGTATCATAATATTTTATCTGATGAGGACGTACAGTTGTACATCCGGTATAATAAAATGTAATTGATCAAAAGAACATCTATTTTATTAATATTTGTATTTTAATATTAATAACTCTGGAAAGTTATTTTAACCGTAGAGTGCTTCCAATCTACTGTAAAACTCATTCTTTAACATACTCATTGAATCTTGTTAAACTATTTAAAATATATATATATGTATGTATGTAAAAGGTAAACAGAAATAACAACACAATCGGTAAAGTATATGGAAGGGATATATTAGGTTAACGCTTGATATAGAAGGAATAGGGTCTTAATGTTTCGGACGCTAGTCCTTCATCAGAAGAAAGAATGAGAAATAAGACAGATTGAGGAGACGGGCGGGATGGAATTGGAAAACATGTTTTTAGATAAAAATAACAGGTCCATTCATGTTGACATCTCATATATATATATATATATATATATATATATATATATATATATATATCTATATCATATATGTATATAATATATATGTGACATCTCATATATATTTATATATATATATATATATATATATATGTCATATCTCATATATATATATATATATATATATATATATATATATATATATATATATATATATATATATATATAAGTATGTATACGTACATACATATATGTATACAGACGTACAGTACTATGTATATACATACATACATGCACACACATATATATATGTACGTATGGGTTTACCGAACATTTATTATAATTGTTTCTACGTTTGGCACAAGGCCAGCCAATTACCCAGTGCATTACTGGTACTTTATTTTATCGACCCCGTAAGGATGAAAGGCAAAGTTAACCTCGACGGGATTTGAACTCAGATCGTAAAGGGACGTAACTATGCTGGAAAGCATGGCGTCCGACCTTCTACCGATACTGCCAAATCACCGAACATTTATTATAATGCCGAATTATTAGCCGTACAGTGTTCGGCAACCATCGTTGCCATTTTGTTCAACACTGACAAATGAACGATGAACTAGTTTCTAGCATATTAGCTGTCATCAGAAACGTATACCTTCCTGTCAGTTGATTGAACTTTTGAAAGTATATACTTTTCTTATGCCTATTAACGGCTGAGCAACCTAATTTGCATATCGAGTGAGTTAGTCAGCCGGGCGTACTGAAAACGATAAATGGAAAAAATGAAATTTCATTTCTCACTCTTAGTACGGCCGACTAACTCATTCGGGCTGTTTGTTTACAAACAAACCGAGCATTATAATACATTTTCGGTAAACCCATACGTATATATATATGTGTGTGCATGTATGTATGTATATACATACTACTGTACGTCTGTATACATACATGTATGTACGTATACATACTTTTATTTAAGTATCAGCCCTACTAAGAGTGACAATTGAAATTTCACTTTTTCCATTTATCCCTTTCGGTACGCCCGGCCGACTAACTCACTCGATATGCAAATTGGCTGCTCAGCCGTTAATATGCATAAGGAACGTATATACTTTCAAACTTTCAATCAACTGACAGGAAAGTATACGGTGCTGAAGTCAGCTAATAATGGCACGCAGCTAAACAATAATAGTTCATCGTTCGTTTATCAGTTTTGAACAAAATGGCAACGATGGTTGCCGAACACTGTACGGCTAATAATTCGGGCTGTTTGTTTACAAAGAAACCGAGCATTATAATAAATGTTTGGTAAACCCATACGTACATATATATATATGTGTGCATGTATGTATGTATATATACATACTACTGTAAGTCTGTATACATATATATATGTACGTGTACATACTTATATTTAAGTATCAGCCGTACTAAGAGTGATAAATGAAATTTCATTTTTTCCATTTATATATATATATATATGTGTGTGTGAGTGTGTGTGTATGTATGTATCTATATATATAATGAATTGTCACCGTACGTCTGTTAACAGATGGCTAATATGTTGAGCATATTATATTGAAATATACAGAGAAATCATATATATATGCAACCTGTTCCAGACTTACAAAGATATAAGAACATATCTCCATAAATATCACCAGCATCGATAAATATCATCACCATCGATACCAAAAATGAAACTTTCAATTGTCCATTGAATGATGAATATATATCATTTATTTGATACCAGTTATTATATGGTTTCCTTTACTGGATCCTCACATCAAATTAAAAAACTACGTATATAGTATTCACTTTTTCACCAGCCGCAACTGAATCATTATATAAAGTTTGCTTTAGAAATTTCATCGTCTTTTAAAAGTTCTCTGGATGATGGTATCTCGGGCGGGTCCGTACAAACTGTCTGCCATGACCTACAATCGGCGGTTCCTGCCCAGGCAGAAATCGGCCTCCAGGTCAACTCGGCCAAGTCGGGGATGGTAAATGTCAGCCACGATGCTGAGAGGTTTGCAGCCTAAACTCGGACGTGCAGTCCATTCTCCACCAGGTACAGGTGACCCCTAAAGAGGATGTCCTCATCCTCGGGTCACCGATAAACCGCCGGCCATCCGCTCCACCATCAGGTCCAGGCTTCAATAACTCCAGACTCTCACGAGCCGACTGGGCTTGATCAACGGCCACCCAGCTCTCTTTCTGTTGAGGAACTGCTTCGCCATGTCGAAGCTCCTCCATACACTACGCAGCGCTCTCTGCTACACCCAGACTTCTCTCCTCGCTGACCTCGATACCTGTATCCGAGCAGCAGCCGAGGAGATATGAAACGTCAATTCTGACGACATTAGATGGCAACAGACCACTTTACCTGTCAAGTATGGTGGCTTTGGCCTCCAGTCCCCGATTTCACTGGCTTTGCTGGCGTATCTTTCGTCGGTAACCTCGTAACGCATCCTCGTCAGCAGGGTTCTCCAAAACACAATAGAACCCTCTGTGTTCAGAGAACGTGAGGCCGCCTGTGAGACATGGGACCGTTGGGACTCAGCCCAGTAGACGTCACTCCTCCTTCTCCGCCTTCCACGCATGCTGCCTTCAACGAGGTCATAAAGCATGGCTTCGACGCTGCAGGTTTTCCTTCCCAGCTCAAGCCGGTGGGGCTGCACCAAGGGGAAAGCAAGAGGCCAGATGGCAGGACCATCTTCCCGTTCCGCGGTGTTAAACCCCTCGTCTGGGATGCCACCTGCACCGACACTTTCTGCAACCGCAAGCTGATGCAGTCTGCGATTAACCCGGGTTCTGCTGCACGTCGGGCTGACAAGGCTAAAGTCCTCAAATACCGGTCGCTCTCCGACTGGTTTGCTGTTGTACCCCTGGCAGGGGAGACTTCTGGTGTCCTTGGCCCGAGGGCTACCTCCCTACTCACCACCATAGGCGCTGAGATAGCCAGCCGCAGGTGTAAGCCCCGCGAGTTGGAGTGGCCTTTCCAGCGCGTCTCCCTTGCTGTCCTTCCGGGGAAATGCCTTCTCCATTCTGACCGCCGGGGCTGTGGCGGGGCCCCATGGCGTATCATTCCATATTTAGTTGTGGTCGGTGTTTGTATATATTGCATCTGTTTACATTCAGCATCATGTCATTCTTTATTGCTTTTCTCTGATATTATCTTCCATCAAAATAAAGAAACGAACACAAAATAAAATAATTAAAAAAAAAAAACATGACTGTGACGCTTTGTAATTGAACTGCAGTAAAGAACTTTCGGGATGTGGCTTCTTTCCAGGCTTCTTTTGAAACTGTGTTATCTTCACGATAAGCTGCTATGGGAAAGAAAAGTACTGGCATATACCGTGTAAGTATACATATATCATAAAGTGACACAAGTATACATCATTTACAGATGTCATAACCTTCTATTAATTCTAATATCACTATTATATATTATTAATCAATCCTTACACCTGGGTTCAAATCTCGCCAAGGTTAGCTTTGACTTTCACCTTACGGGGTCGATAAAATAAAGCACCAGTAACGCACTGGGGTCGATTCAATCAACATTCCCTACCACCAATATTGTTGACCTTGTTCCTGAATCAGAAAATGTTATTAATATGTAATAAGCCCTTTTCAAACGGTGCTAGTTCTCTAGCTCTATTCAGGAATAAATCTGAGTTGATATTAAAATAGTCAGTGGAGGCGATAGGTATCACTCCGTTGAAAACTAGGGTTTTCCATCTCAACCAGCAAACACCATTTACCGCTGTGTCTATCAGCAATTAAGTGGTGTTGGTGTGGCTATATTTTTGTGGAATAATAGATCTTTTATAAAACCATCATATTGTATTGGGTTATAACCTTATATCTTTAGTGTGCTTAACTTGCCGGGCTAAAATATGCCAATCTTGGTACGAAAGACAAGAATTTGCTCCCCGTGTGCAGCTGTATGATTAGTGTTGAATGGAAACACAGTGCTCTTGCAAACTACAGAGCTGTAATATACATATATATATATTTATATATATAAACATCAACATACACACACACACACACACACACACACACACACACACACACACACACACATATATATATATATATATGCATGCACATATGTATATAGGTATATATATATATATATATATATATATATATATATATATATGTATATATATGTGTCTGTGCGTATGTGTGTGTGGTTATATATTCGTTTGAATATGTAAATCCATTCGTCAAAAACACGCACAGAGATACATAGATAACTACACACACATATACACACACACACACATATATATATATGTGGGTGTATATGTGTGTGTATATATATATATGGTTACTGGACTCGGGAATGTCACGACAGAAGTTTGTGGAAGTTACACAAATATTTTAGTATATTTTAGCAGAGCAATCCTTATTTATATTTTACATTTACTTACATCTCAATATAACATGGCTAGAATTCAAATTTTGCTAAGAGAAGAAAACGGTCAAATGAACTAGATACATCTCACTGTCCACACCACCACAATAACGTCTACACTCTCTCCCCACCATCACATGTCATTACCATACCATACCCTATCGAGACTAAAGTCATCGACCTGTTGTCAAACCCTCTACTCTCTGATGAATGTATATATATATATGTGTGTGTATGTATATGTGTGTATATACATCACTCATATGTGTGTGTATGTATATGTGTGTATATACATCACTCAGTCAAACAACCAGATTTCAACCCCAACATCTACAACAACAACAACACCGGCACTAATGTTTACAGCAACAACAGCTTCAGAATGAACTGAAATGAACATTTACAACAATTACAACAACAACAACAACAGCGGCATCAAAACATAAAAAAAGGAAGGGAAAAGAAAAAAGAAAAGGGAAGGGAAAAAAAAAAAAAAAAAAAAAAAAAAAGGGAGAAAAAAAGAAAGGAAAAGAAAAACTCAAAATAACAAAACACACACACACACACACACACACACACACAACAGAACAACAACATCAACTGCCACCACCGCCACCGCCGTCGCCATCACCATCACCAGCGACCTTAAGAACAACTTTAATAATAATTTTTCTGCTTTTGGCACGGATCCAGCGACTGGTCAGCGCATCACTGGTACTCTCTTTTGTTGACTCCGTGGAGAGCCATAACTCTATGCTGTAAAGCAATTATAGTAATACTGGACTGTAATACGATCGGCTTCAACTATACAAACTCTTGAAAGTCAACAGTTGACATAATCTGGTAATCTTGTATCAGTAATGACGGTAATATATATATATATATGTGTGTGTGTGCGTGTAAGTGAGTAGAGTAGCGTGTGTGTGTGTTTGTTGTGTGTGTGAGTGTTGCTGTGTGCACGCATATGTATGCGTGTGTGTGTATGTCGTACGTATAAGTGTCAATAAGTAATTTTTTTTTTTTTTTTTTTTTTTTTTTTTGCGCGGGGACATAGAAATAATCGGGCTGGATGCCCGATCGCGCAGTTAAACCACTGGGAGTGAAGAACCCCTAGCCCATGTCAGGGTATTCTTCTAGGAGAAGGCATCTCAGGAAACTGGGTTAACTCCGATATAAAACCTGCGGCTCAGTAGTTACCGATGATGTTGATCTTTTCTTCTTTTCGGGTTATAGCTACTGTCGCTCAGAGAGTGGGATTGGTTCAGTGCACAGTCTTTCCTCACTTTAAAAATATTCGTCACGCACAGGCATTGCACGAGTGCATTAATAATTATTAATAGTGTAGTATTATTATTATTATTATTATTATTATTACTATTATTATTACTTTTTTTTTTTTTTTTTTTTTTTTTTCCAATTCAATGATGTTCCAGAACAATGTAAACGAGATAATTGCCAATTTGGGTTCTGGAACAAAAGAGATCATTGGCAATAAGGGCAGGGGCCCCAAGTTATCACAACCTGGGCCCGCCCGTCATCGTGCCATTGTAATAGAGCCAAACAGGGCATTTAGTCTTGGCTGCTGGAACGTACGGACGCTGCTTGACGGGGATTCTTTGGAGCGTCCTGAACGAAGGACCGCTCTTGTTGCGAAGGAGCTTCGACGTTACGATCTTGACATCGTGGCTTTGTCTGAGACGAGGTTAGCTGGAGATGGTCATCTTGCGGAATTTTGTGGAGAATATACATTCTTCTGGAAAGGAAGAGATGAAGGAACCAGAAGAGAGGCTGGGGTGGGATTTGCTGTTAAGACTGTACTGGTGAATAAATTAGAAGAATTCCCAGTGGGGATTAGTGAGCGTCTTATGTCCATGAGAGTTCCGCTGGACAAGGGAAGATATGCTACCCTGGTGAGTGTGTATGCTCCAACTATGAATTCTGTCGATGAAGAAAAACTGTCCTTTTACCATGCCTTGAAAGGTGTTTTAAGAAATATCCCTCAGGCAGACAAAGTCATCGTGCTTGGTGACTTTAATGCTAGAGTGGGTAGGGATTTTAACACATGGAATGTAATCGGAAGGCATGGGGTGGGAAAGTGTAACAGCAATGGTATGCTCTTGCTGCAGATGTGTGAGGAGCTAGATCTGTGTGTTACCAACACCATGTTCCAACAAAAGAACAAATTCAAGACCACATGGATGCATCCTGCATCTAAGGAATGGCATCTTTTGGACTACGTCCTAGTCAGGATGCGTGACAGACAGGATGTGCAGTGTGTTCGTGTTCTTCGTGGAGCTGAGTGCTGGACGGACCACCGCCTGGTGCGCGCAAAAGTGAATCTAATCACCAAACGTAAAATCCGGGCTCCTGGTGTTACCCTGCCCAAAAGATTGAATGCTGCTCGTCTTAAGGATAAAAATGTGAAGAGGACATTGGAAGAAGAGATGCAGGCTGCAGATCTTGGTGAGGATTGGCCGACCCTTAAAAAGTCGGTTTATGATGTAGGCAGGCGTGTTCTGGGATTGGTGCAGAGAAAACATCAGGACTGGTTTAATGAGAATGATGTACATATAGAAGACTTGTTGGCTGATAAGAGGCGTGCTCTGTCACGCTACTTGACGGCAAAACCACAGGAGAGGAATACGTTGCATGAGGAGCTCAGGGATGTAAAATCACGTGTTAGGCGGAGTCTTTCTCAGATGAAGGATCAGTGGTGGAGTGAGAAGGCTGGTGAGATACAAACTGCGTCTGATTGCAATAACACAAAGCTGTTGTACAGTCTCTTGCGTGAGGTTTATGGACCGTCTTCTTCTCTGGTGACACTGATTCGCAGCAGGGATGGCAAAGAACTTCTTCGTGACTCACAGGGAATTCTACGAAGGTGGCGAGAGCACTTTGATGATCTTTTGAATCAGCCGTCTGTCGTCAGTGAAGATTTCCTCAATCTCATTCCGGAAAGTCCTGTGAAAGTAGCTCTCGCAGAACCTCCGACACTTGTGGAGGTTGCAGTGGCTATTTCGAAGCTGAACAGTGGAAGATCTCCAGGTATGGATGGCATACATGCTGAGCTCCTACAATATGGTGGTGAGAGACTCCTGCAACATCTTCACTCTCTGTTTGGAAGGATATGGGCTAATGAATCCGTGCCTGAGGACTGGAGAGATGCAGTAATGGTGGTCTTGTACAAGGGAAAGGGTAACAGGAATGATTGTGGGAACTACAGAGGTATATCATTGCTTTCTGTCGTGGGGAAAGTTTTATGTAGGGTGCTTCTGGACCGTCTGCTGACACACATTGCAGATTGTGTCCTTCCTGAAAGTCAATCTGGTTTTCGTGTTGGACGCGGCACTACTGATATGATCTTCTCAGCTAGACAGCTCCAGGAGAAGTGCATTGAACAGGGCTTGGATCTGTATCAGGTTTTTGTCGATCTGACAAAGGCTTTCGATACTGTCAACAGAGATGCATTATGGAAGATTCTCCAGAAACTTGGTTGCCCTGATAAGTTCCTTGCTTTAGTTAGGTCTTTCCATGACGACATGAGGGCTTGGGTTAATGTCGGAGGTAACATGTCGGAGCCTATCTCAGTAAAAAATGGAGTGAAACAGGGGGATATTCCAGCACCGACCCTGTTTGCCATATACTTTGCAATGGTTTTCTGTGTTGCATTCAGGAATTGCGAGCATGGTGTTTACATCCGATATCGAACCTCAGGCAGCATATTTAACATCAGGCGCTTTGCTGCGAAGACAAAGGTATTTACATCGGTCATAAGAGACCTCTTGTATGCAGATGATTGCGATCTTGTAGCGCACACAGAGAGTGATATGCAGCACATTTTGAATGTATTTTCTGACGCTTGCACTGCCCTGGGTTTGACTGTCAGTCTCAAGAAAACCGTCGTCATGTACCAACCTGCACCTGGTAGGCAGTACACTGAACCAAACATCTATGTGTATGGCAAACGACTTGGAGTGGTTGATCAGTTTGTCTACCTGGGAAGCACTGTCAATCGATACGGCAACCTTGACAGTGAAATCTCACTTAGGATTAGGAAAGCAAGTGATGCTTTCGGAAAGCTAGAAAGGCGACTCTGGGGTCGGCGAGACATATGCAGGAGGACAAAGGTAAGGGTGTACAGGGCATGTGTACTCTCTTGTCTTCTTTATGCCTGCGAGACCTGGGTCACATATCGACGCCACCTTAGGCAATTGGAGCGTTTCCATCAGATGTGTCTCAGACGGATACATGGCGTTCGCTGGAGGGACCACATCAGTGATGTCGAGATTTTGGAAAGCTCTATGTGTGACAGTATAGAAGCTCTTGTGCTTAAGCAGCGACTCCGTTGGAGTGGTCACCTTGCCAGGATGAAGGATTCTAGAATACCAAAACAACTCTTCTATGGAGAGTTGGTTAAAGGAAAACGACCGCCACATAAACCAAAAAAGAGGTATAAGGATTCCTTGAAGGCCTCTCTGAAAGACGCTAACATCTCTGCTGATACATGGGAAAATATTGCTGCTGATCGTAATAAATGGAGAAAGACTGTATATGAGGGAAAAGTTGCCTTTGAGGCATCTCGAATCGCACACGAGAAAGTAAAGCGGGACGTGAGGAAGGGTATTGCTGTTGCACTTCCAGACGGCGAGGGTCCTCCTATGTTTCTGACATGCAGCGTCTGTGCGAGACTCTGCCTAAGCAAAGCTGGACTCGAAAGTCATCTTCGCAGTCATAAAGTAAGACCAGTGGTTGACTACCAGGCTGCTGTTGGAGATGCTACTCATCATGCTTGCCAAACATGTGGTAGAGAATGTAAATCAGCAGGAGGACTCAAGCGACATGCAAAAGTACACGAACTCCAACCACAGCCGACTATTCCCAGTAAATGTTTTGGTTGCCGACTCTGTGCAAGACATTTTAGATCATTGGCTGGGCTAAAAAGCCACATTCGATCGCAGCACTGTTAGTTGCTATCGTGTGTTTGTGTGTGTGTGTGTGTGTGTGTGTAGATATGCTTATGTGCGTGCGTGTGTGTGTATATATATATGAATATGTATATTATTGTTGTTGTTGTCGTTATTAATATTATTGCTATTATTATTATTATTATTATTATTATTATTATTATTATTATTATTGTTATTAATGTATGTGTGTATATATGTGTGAGTGTATGTGTATGTATGTGTGTGTGTATATATGTATGTGTGTGTATGTATGTGTGTGTATATATATGTGTATGTATATATATATGTATATATATGTGTGTATATATATATATATATATATATCTTTTCCCTTTTTTTTTTTTTTTTTTTTTTCTATTTATTTATTATTATTATTATTATTATTATTATTATTATTATTATTTTTTTTTTTTTTTTTTTTTTATTGTGCAATGGCCATACTCGATAACGAGGGGGCAGCCATCATATATATATATATATATATATATATATATATGTAAGTATGTATGTATACGTACATACATATATGTATACAGACGTACAGTAGCATGCATATATATATATATATATATATATATATATATATATATATATACACATATGCATACAGGTAAACATACATATATGCACGCATCAGTTTAGCCGACGTTTATTATAACGCCTGCTTTGTTCGTTTGTTTGTCAACAAACCGAACAGCCTGAATTTATGCCGTACGGTGTTAAGGCAACCACGTCACCTTTTTGTTCAACACTGACACAGGAACGATGTACTAGCTTCAAGCTTGTTAGCTATCATCAGCACCGTTTACCCATCTGCCAGATAGTTGAACGTTCGAAAGTATATACTTTCCTTATGAAAATTAACGGCTGAGCAGCCTAATTTGCATATTGAGTGAGTTAAATCGGTCAGGCATACCGAAAACGATAAGTTGAAAAAAATGAAAACGAAATTTCATTTCTCACTCTTAGTATGGCACTTACTTAAATGTAAGTATGTATGTATACGTACATACATATATGTATACAGACGTACAGTAGCATGCATATATATATATATATATATATATATATATATATATACATATATATACACATATGCATACAGGTACACATACATATATGCACGCATCAGTTTAGCCGACGTTTATTATAACGCCTGCTTTGTTCGTTTGTTTGTCAACAAACCGAACAGCCTGAATTTATGCCATACGGTGTTAAGGCAACCACGTCACCTTTTTGTTCCACACTGACACAGGAACCATGTACTAGTTTCAAGCTTGTTAGCTATCATCAGCACCGTTTACCCATCTGCCAGATAGTTGAACGTTCGAAAGTATATACTTTCCTTATGAAAATTAACGGCTGGGCAGCCTAATTTGCATATTGAGTGAGTTAAATCGGTCAGGCATACCGAAAACGATAAGTTGAAAAAAATAAAAACGAAATTTCATTTCTCAATCTTAGTATGGCACTTACTTAAATGTAAGTATGTATGTATACGTACATACATATATGTATACAGACGTACAGTAGCATGCATATATATATATATATATATATATATATATATATATATATATATATACATATATATACACATATGCATACAGGTACACATACATATATGCACGCATCAGTTTAGCCGACGTTTATTATAACTCCTGCTTTGTTCGTTTGTTTGTCAACAAACCGAACAGCCTGAATTTATGCCATACGGTGTTAAGGCAACCACGTCACCTTTTTGTTCAACACTGACACAGGAACGATGTACTACTTTCAAGCTTGTTAGCTATCATCATCACCGTTCACCCATCTGCCAGATAGTTGAACGTTCGAAAGTATATACTTTCCTTATGAAAATTAACGGCTGAGCAGCCTAATTTGCATATTGAGTGAGTTAAATCGGTCAGGCATACCGAAAACGATAAGTTTAAAAAAATAAAAACGAAATTTCATTTCTCACTCTTAGTATGGCACTTACTTAAATGTAAGTATGTATGTATACGTACATACATATATGTATACAGACGTACAGTAGCATGCATATATATATATATATATATACATATATATACACATATGCATACAGGTACACATACATATATGCACGCATCAGTTTAGCCGACGTTTATTATAACGCCTGCTTTGTTCGTTTGTTTGTCAACAAACCGAACAGCCTGAATTTATGCCATACGGTGTTAAGGCAACCACGTCACCTTTTTGTTCAACACTGACACAGGAACGATGTACTACTTTCAAGCTTGTTAGCTATCATCAGCACCGTTTACCCATCTGCCAGATAGTTGAACGTTCGAAAGTATATACTTTCCTTAGGAAAATTAACGGCTGAGCAGCCTAATTTGCATATTGAGTGAGTTAAATCGGTCAGGCATACCGAAAACGATAAGTTGAAAAAAATGATGACGAAATTTCATTTCTCACTCTTAGTATGGCACTTACTTAAATGTAAGTATGTATGTATACGTACATACATATATGTATACAGACGTACAGTAGCATGCATATATATATATATATATACATATATATACACATATGCATACAGGTACACATACATATATGCACGCATCAGTTTAGCCGACGTTTATTATAACGCCTGCTTTGTTCGTTTGTTTGTCAACAAACCGAACAGCCTGAATTTATGCCATACGGTGTTAAGGCAACCACGTCACCTTTTTGTTCAACACTGACACAGGAACGATGTACTACTTTCAAGCTTGTTAGCTATCATCAGCACCGTTTACCCATCTACCAGATAGTTGAACGTTTGAAAGTATATACTTTCCTCATGAAAATTAACGGCTGAGCAGCCTAATTTGCATATTGAGTGAGTTAAATCAGTCAGGCATACCGAAAACGATAAGTTGAAAAAAATAAAAACGAAATTTCATTTCTCACTCTTAGTATGGCACTTACTTAAATGTAAGTATGTATGTATACGTACATACATATATGTATACAGACGTACAGTAGCATGCACATATATATATATATATATATATATATATATATATATATATATATATATATATATATATATATATATATATATATATACATATATATACACATATGCATACAGGTACACATACATATATGCACGCATCAGTTTAGCCGACGTTTATTATAACGCCTGCTTTGTTCGTTTGTTTGTCAACAAACCGAACAGCCTGAATTTATGCCATACGGTGTTAAGGCAACCACGTCATCTTTTTGTTCCACACTGACAGAGGAACGATGTACTAGTTTCAAGCTTGTTAGCTATCATCAGCACCGTTTACCCATCTGCCAGATAGTTGAACGTTCGAAAGTATATACTTTCCTTAGGAAAATTAACGGCTGAGCAGCCTAATTTGCATATTGAGTGAGTTAAATCGGTCAGGCATACCGAAAACGATAAGTTGAAAAAAATAAAAACGAAATTTCATTTCTCACTCTTAGTATGGCACTTACTTAAATGTAAGTATGTATGTATACGTACATACATATATGTATACAGACGTACAGTAGCATGCATATATATATATATATATATATATACATATATATACACATATGCATACAGGTACACATACATATATGCACGCATCAGTTTAGCCGACGTTTATTATAACGCCTGCTTTGTTCGTTTGTTTGTCAACAAACTGAACAGCCTGAATTTATCCCATACGGTGTTAAGGCAACCACGTCACCTTTTTGTTCCACACTGACACAGGGACGATGTACCAGTTTCAAGCTTGTTAGCTATCATCAGCACCGTTTACCCATCTGCCAGATAGTTGAACGTTCGAAAGTATATACTTTCCTTATGAAAATTAACGGCTGAGCAGCCTAATTTGCATGTTGAGTGAGTTAAATCGGTCACAATACCGAAAACGATAAGTTGAAAAAAATGAAAACGAAATTTCATTTCTCACTCTTAGTATGGCACTTACTTAAATGTAAGTATGTATGTATACGTACATACATATATGTATACAGACGTACAGTAGCATGCATATATATATATATATATATATATACATATATATACACATATGCATACAGGTACACATACATATATGCACGCATCAGTTTAGCCGACGTTTATTATAACGCCTGCTTTGTTCGTTTGTTTGTCAACAAACCGAACAGCCTGAATTTATGCCATACGGTGTTAAGGCAACCACGTCACCTTTTTGTTCCACACTGACACAGGAACGATGTACTAGTTTCAAGCTTGTTAGCTATCATCAGCACCGTTTACCCATCTGCCAGATAGTTGAACGTTCGAAAGTATATACTTTCCTTATGAAAATTAACGGCTGAGCAGCCTAATTTGCATATTGAGTGAGTTAAATCCGTCAGGCATACCGAAAACGATAAGTTGAAAAAAATAAAAACGAAATTTCATTTCTCACTCTTAGTATGGCACTTACTTAAATGTAAGTATGTATGTATACGTACATACATATGTGTATACAGACGTACAGTAGCATGCATATATATATATATATATATATATATATATATATATATATATATACATATATATACACATATGCATACAGGTACACATACATATATGCACGCATCAGTTTAGCCGACGTTTATTATAACGCCTGCTTTGTTCGTTTGCGTGTCAACAAACCGAACAGCCTGAATTTATGCCATACGGTGTTAAGGCAACCACGTCACCTTTTTGTTCAACACTGACACAGGAACGATGTACTACTTTCAAGCTTGTTAGCTATCATCAGCACCGTTTACCCATCTGCCAGATAGTTGAACGTTCGAAAGTATATACTTTCCTTATGAAAATTAACGGCTGGGCAGCCTAATTTGCATATTGAGTGAGTTAAATCGGTCAGGCATACCGAAAACGATAAGTTGAAAAAAATGAAAACGAAATTTCATTTCTCACTCTTAGTATGGCACTTACTTAAATGTAAGTATGTATGTATACGTACATACATATATGTATACAGACGTACAGTAGCATGCATATATATATATATATATATATATATATATATATATATATATATATATATATATATATATATATATATATATATATACATATATATACACATATGCATACAGGTACACATACATATATGCACGCATCAGTTTAGCCGACGTTTATTATAACAACTGCTTTGGTCGTTTGTTTGTCAACAAACCGAACAGCCTGAATTTATGCCATACGGTGTTAAGGCAACCACGTCACCTTTTTGTTCAACACTGACACAGGAACGATGTACTACTTTCAAGCTTGTTAGCTATCATCAGCACCGTTTTCCCATCTGCCAGATAGTTGAACGTTCGAAAGTATATATTTTCCTTATGAAAATTAACGACTGAGCAGCCTAATTTGCATATTGAGTGAGTTAAATCGGTCAGACATACCGAAAACGATAAGTTGAAAAAAATAAAATCGAAATTTCATTTCTCACTCTTAGTATAGCACTTACTTAAATGTAAGTATGTATGTATACGTACATACATATATGTATACAGACGTACAGTAGCATGCATATATATATATATATATATATATATATATATATGTATATATATATATATATACATATATATACACATATGCATACAGGTACACATACATATATGCACGCATCAGTTTAGCCGACGTTTACTATAACGCCTGCTTTGTTCGTTTGTTTGTCAACAAACCGAACAGCCTGAATTTATGCCATACGGTGTTAAGGCAACCACGTCACCTTTTTGTTCCACACTGACACAGGAACGATGTACTAGTTTCAAGCTTGTTAGCTATCATCAGCACCGTTTACCCATCTGCCAGATAGTTGAACGTTCGAAAGTATATACTTTCCTTATGAAAATTAACGGCTGAGCAGCCTAATTTGTATATTGAGTGAGTTAAATCGGTCAGGCATACCGAAAACGATAAGTTGAAAAAAATGAAAACGAAATTTCATTTCTCACTCTTAGTATGGCACTTACTTAAATGTAAGTATGTATGTATACGTACATACATATATGTATACAGACGTACAGTAGCATGCATATATATATATATATATATATATATATATATATATATATATATATATATATATATATATATATATATACATATATATACACATATGCATGCAGGTACACATACATATATGCACGCATCAGTTTAGCCGACGTTTATTATAACGCCTGCTTTGTTCGTTTGTTTGTCAACAAACCGAACAGCATGAATTTATGCCATACGGTGTTAAGGCAACCACGTCACCTTTTTGTTCAACACTGACACAGGAACGATGTACTACTTTCAAGCTTGTTAGCTATCATCAGCACCGTTTTCCCATCTGCCAGATAGTTGAACGTTCGAAAGTATATATTTTCCTTATGAAAATTAACGACTGAGCAGCCTAATTTGCATATTGAGTGGGTTAAATCGATCAGGCATACCGAAAACGATAAGTTGAAAAAAATGAAAACGAAATTTCATTTCTCACTCTTAGTATGGCACTTACTTAAATGTAAGTATGTATGTATACGTACATACATATATGTATACAGACGTACAGTAGCATGCATATATATATATATATATATATATATACATATATATACACATATGCATGCAGGTACACATACATATATGCACGCATCTGTTTAGCCGACGTTTATTATAACGCCTGCTTTGTTCGTTTGTTTGTCAACAAACCGAACAGCCTGAATTTATGCCATACGGTGTTAAGGCAACCACGTCACCTTTTTGTTCAACACTGACACAGGAACGATGTACTACTTTCAAGCTTGTTAGCTATCATCAGCACCGTTTTCCCATCTGCCAGATAGTTGAACGTTCGAAAGTATATATTTTCCTCATGAAAATTAACGACTGATCAGCCTAATTTGCATATTGAGTGAGTTAAATCGGTCAGGCATACCGAAAACGATAAGTTGAAAAAAATAAAAACGAAATTTTATTTCTCACTCTTAGTATGGCACTTACTTAAATGTAAGTATGTATGTATACGTACATACATATATGTATACAGACGTACAGTAGCATGCATATATATATATATATATATATATATATACATATATATACACATATGCATACAGGTACACATACATATATGCACGCATCAGTTTAGCCGACGTTTATTATAACGCCTGCTTTGTTCGTTTGTTTGTCAACAAACCGAACAGCCTGAATTTATGCCATACGGTGTTAAGGCAACCACGTCACCTTTTTGTTCAACACTGACACAGGAACGATGTACTACTTTCAAGCTTGTTAGCTATCATCAGCACCGTTTTCCCATCTGCCAGATAGTTGAACGTTCGAAAGTATATATTTTCCTTATGAAAATTAACGACTGAGCAGCCTAATTTGCATATTGAGTGAGTTAAATCGATCAGGCATACCGAAAACGATAAGTTGAAAAAAATGAAAACGAAATTTCATTTCTCACTCTTAGTATGGCACTTACTTAAATGTAAGTATGTATGTATACGTACATACATATATGTATACATACGTACAGTAGCATGCATATATATATATATATATATATATATATATATATATATATATACATATATATACACATATGCATACAGGTACACATACATATATGCACGCATCAGTTTAGCCGACGTTTATTATAACGCCTGCTTTGTTCGTTTGTTTGTCAACAAACCGAACAGCCTGAATTTATCCCATACGGTGTTAAGGCAACCACGTCACCTTTTTGTTCCACACTGACACAGGAACGATGTACTAGTTTCAAGCTTGTTAGCTATCATCAGCACCGTTTACCCATCTGCCAGATAGTTGAACGTTCGAAAGTATATACTTTCCTTATGAAAATTAACGGCTGAGCAGCCTAATTTGCATATTGAGTGAGTTAAATCCGTCAGGCATACCGAAAACGATAAGTTGAAAAAAATAAAAACGAAATTTCATTTCTCACTCTTAGTATGGCACTTACTTAAATGTAAGTATGTATGTATACGTACATACATATGTGTATACAGACGTACAGTAGCATGCATATATATATATATATATATATATATATATATATATATATATATATATATATATATATATACATATATATACACATATGCATACAGGTACACATACATATATGCACGCATCAGTTTAGCCGACGTTTATTATAACGCCTGCTTTGTTCGTTTGCGTGTCAACAAACCGAACAGCCTGAATTTATGCCATACGGTGTTAAGGCAAACACGTCACCTTTTTGTTCAACACTGACACAGGAACGATGTACTACTTTCAAGCTTGTTAGCTATCATCAGCACCGTTTACCCATCTGCCAGATAGTTGAACGTTCGAAAGTATATACTTTCCTTATGAAAATTAACGGCTGGGCAGCCTAATTTGCATATTGAGTGAGTTAAATCGGTCAGGCATACCGAAAACGATAAGTTGAAAAAAATGAAAACGAAATTTCATTTCTCACTCTTAGTATGGCACTTACTTAAATGTAAGTATGTATGTATACGTACATACATATATGTATACAGACGTACAGTAGCATGCATATATATATATATATATATATATATATATATATATATATATATATATATATATATATATATATATATATATATATACATATATATACACATATGCATACAGGTACACATACATATATGCACGCATCAGTTTAGCCGACGTTTATTATAACGCCTGCTTTAGTCGTTTGTTTGTCAACAAACCGAACAGCCTGAATTTATGCCATACGGTGTTAAGGCAACCACGTCACCTTTTTGTTCAACACTGACACAGGAACGATGTACTACTTTCAAGCTTGTTAGCTATCATCAGCACCGTTTTCCCATCTGCCAGATAGTTGAACGTTCGAAAGTATATATTTTCCTTATGAAAATTAACGACTGAGCAGCCTAATTTGCATATTGAGTGAGTTAAATCGGTCAGACATACCGAAAACGATAAGTTGAAAAAAATAAAATCGAAATTTCATTTCTCACTCTTAGTATGGCACTTACTTAAATGTAAGTATGTATGTATACGTACATACATATATGTATACAGACGTACAGTAGCATGCATATATATATATATATATATATATATATATATATATATATATATATATATGTATATATATATATATATACATATATATACACATATGCATACAGGTACACATACATATATGCACGCATCAGTTTAGCCGACGTTTACTATAACGCCTGCTTTGTTCGTTTGTTTGTCAACAAACCGAACAGCCTGAATTTATGCCATACGGTGTTAAGGCAACCACGTCACCTTTTTGTTCCACACTGACACAGGAACGATGTACTAGTTTCAAGCTTGTTAGCTATCATCAGCACCGTTTACCCATCTGCCAGATAGTTGAACGTTCGAAAGTATATACTTTCCTTATGAAAATTAACGGCTGAGCAGCCTAATTTGTATATTGAGTGAGTTAAATCGGGCAGGCATACCGAAAACGATAAGCTGAAAAAAATGAAAACGAAATTTCATTTCTCACTCTTAGTATGGCACTTACTTAAATGTAAGTATGTATGTATACGTACATACATATATGTATACAGACGTACAGTAGCATGCATATATATATATATATATATATATATATATATATATATATATATATATATATATATATATACATATATATACACATATGCATGCAGGTACACATACATATATGCACGCATCAGTTTAGCCGACGTTTATTATAACGCCTGCTTTGTTCGTTTGTTTGTCAACAAACCGAACAGCCTGAATTTATGCCATACGGTGTTAAGGCAACCACGTCACCTTTTTGTTCAACACTGACACAGGAACGATGTACTACTTTCAAGCTTGTTAGCTATCATCAGCACCGTTTTCCCATCTGCCAGATAGTTGAACGTTCGAAAGTATATATTTTCCTTATGAAAATTAACGACTGAGCAGCCTAATTTGCATATTGAGTGGGTTAAATCGATCAGGCATACCGAAAACGATAAGTTGAAAAAAATGAAAACGAAATTTCATTTCTCACTCTTAGTATGGCACTTACTTAAATGTAAGTATGTATGTATACGTACATACATATATGTATACAGACGTACAGTAGCATGCATATATATATATATATATATATATATACATATATATACACATATGCATGCAGGTACACATACATATATGCACGCATCAGTTTAGCCGACGTTTATTATAACGCCTGCTTTGTTCGTTTGTTTGTCAACAAACCGAACAGCCTGAATTTATGCCATACGGTGTTAAGGCAACCACGTCACCTTTTTGTTCAACACTGACACAGGAACGATGTACTACTTTCAAGCTTGTTAGCTATCATCAGCACCGTTTTCCCATCTGCCAGATAGTTGAACGTTCGAAAGTATATATTTTCCTCATGAAAATTAACGACTGATCAGCCTAATTTGCATATTGAGTGAGTTAAATCGGTCAGGCATACCGAAAACGATAAGTTGAAAAAAATAAAAACGAAATTTTATTTCTCACTCTTAGTATGGCACTTACTTAAATGTAAGTATGTATGTATACGTACATACATATATGTATACAGACGTACAGTAGCATGCATATATATATATATATATATATATATACATATATATACACATATGCATACAGGTACACATACATATATGCACGCATCAGTTTAGCCGACGTTTATTATAACGCCTGCTTTGTTCGTTTGTTTGTCAACAAACCGAACAGCCTGAATTTATGCCATACGG
The DNA here is from genome assembly GCA_964016885.1 of Eledone cirrhosa. Taxonomy (NCBI): domain Eukaryota; kingdom Metazoa; phylum Mollusca; class Cephalopoda; order Octopoda; family Eledonidae; genus Eledone; species Eledone cirrhosa. The sequence goes on from OZ024751.1 coordinate 6,095,465, forward strand.
TGTTAAGGCAACCACGTCATCTTTTTGTTCAACACTGACACAGGAACGATGTACTACTTTCAAGCTTGTTAGCTATCATCAGCACCGTTTTCCCATCTGCCAGATAGTTGAACGTTCGAAAGTATATATTTTCCTTATGAAAATTAACGACTGAGCAGCCTAATTTGCATATTGAGTGAGTTAAATCGATCAGGCATACCGAAAACGATAAGTTGAAAAAAATGAAAACGAAATTTCATTTCTCACTCTTAGTATGGCACTTACTTAAATGTAAGTATGTATGTATACGTACATACATATATGTATACATACGTACAGTAGCATGCATATATATATATATATATATATATATATATATATATATATATATATATATATATATATATATATACATATATATACACATATGCATACAGGTACACATACATATATGCACGCATCAGTTTAGCCGACGTTTATTATAACGCCTGCTTTGTTCGTTTGTTTGTCAACAAACCGAACAGCCTGAATTTATCCCATACGGTGTTAAGGCAACCACGTCACCTTTTTGTTCCACACTGACACAGGAACGATGTACTAGTTTCAAGCTTGTTAGCTATCATCAGCACCGTTTACCCATCTGCCAGATAGTTGAACGTTCGAAAGTATATACTTTCCTTATGAAAATTAACGGCTGAGCAGCCTAATTTGCATATTGAGTGAGTTAAATCCGTCAGGCATACCGAAAACGATAAGTTGAAAAAAATAAAAACGAAATTTCATTTCTCACTCTTAGTATGGCACTTACTTAAATGTAAGTATGTATGTATACGTACATACATATGTGTATACAGACGTACAGTAGCATGCATATATATATATATATATATATATATATATATATATATATATATATATATATATATATATATATATATATATATATATATACATATATATACACATATGCATACAGGTACACATACATATATGCACGCATCAGTTTAGCCGACGTTTATTATAACGCCTGCTTTGTTCGTTTGCGTGTCAACAAACCGAACAGCCTGAATTTATGCCATACGGTGTTAAGGCAACCACGTCACCTTTTTGTTCAACACTGACACAGGAACGATGTACTACTTTCAAGCTTGTTAGCTATCATCAGCACCGTTTACCCATCTGCCAGATAGTTGAACGTTCGAAAGTATATACTTTCCTTATGAAAATTAACGGCTGGGCAGCCTAATTTGCATATTGAGTGAGTTAAATCGGTCAGGCATACCGAAAACGATAAGTTGAAAAAAATGAAAACGAAATTTCATTTCTCACTCTTAGTATGGCACTTACTTAAATGTAAGTATGTATGTATACGTACATACATATATGTATACAGACGTACAGTAGCATGCATATATATATATATATATATATATATATATATATATATATATATATATATATATATATATACATATATATACACATATGCATACAGGTACACATACATATATGCACGCATCAGTTTAGCCGACGTTTATTATAACGCCTGCTTTGGTCGTTTGTTTGTCAACAAACCGAACAGCCTGAATTTATGCCATACGGTGTTAAGGCAACCACGTCACCTTTTTGTTCAACACTGACACAGGAACGATGTACTACTTTCAAGCTTGTTAGCTATCATCAGCACCGTTTTCCCATCTGCCAGATAGTTGAACGTTCGAAAGTATATATTTTCCTTATGAAAATTAACGACTGAGCAGCCTAATTTGCATATTGAGTGAGTTAAATCGGTCAGACATACCGAAAACGATAAGTTGAAAAAAATAAAATCGAAATTTCATTTCTCACTCTTAGTATGGCACTTACTTAAATGTAAGTATGTATATATACGTACATACATATATGTATACAGACGTACAGTAGCATGCATATATATATATATATATATATATATATATATATATATGTATATATATATATATATACATATATATACACATATGCATACAGGTACACATACATATATGCACGCATCAGTTTAGCCGACGTTTACTATAACGCCTGCTTTGTTCGTTTGTTTGTCAACAAACCGAACAGCCTGAATTTATGCCATACGGTGTTAAGGCAACCACGTCACCTTTTTGTTCCACACTGACACAGGAACGATGTACTAGTTTCAAGCTTGTTAGCTATCATCAGCACCGTTTACCCATCTGCCAGATAGTTGAACGTTCGAAAGTATATACTTTCCTTATGAAAATTAACGGCTGAGCAGCCTAATTTGTATATTGAGTGAGTTAAATCGGTCAGGCATACCGAAAACGATAAGTTGAAAAAAATGAAAACGAAATTTCATTTCTCACTCTTAGTATGGCACTTACTTAAATGTAAGTATGTATGTATACGTACATACATATATGTATACAGACGTACAGTAGCATGCATATATATATATATATATATATATATATATATATATATATATATATATATATATATATACATATATATACACATATGCATGCAGGTACACATACATATATGCACGCATCAGTTTAGCCGACGTTTATTATAACGCCTGCTTTGTTCGTTTGTTTGTCAACAAACCGAACAGCCTGAATTTATGCCATACGGTGTTAAGGCAACCACGTCACCTTTTTGTTCAACACTGACACAGGAACGATGTACTACTTTCAAGCTTGTTAGCTATCATCAGCACCGTTTTCCCATCTGCCAGATAGTTGAACGTTCGAAAGTATATATTTTCCTTATGAAAATTAACGACTGAGCAGCCTAATTTGCATATTGAGTGGGTTAAATCGATCAGGCATACCGAAAACGATAAGTTGAAAAAAATGAAAACGAAATTTCATTTCTCACTCTTAGTATGGCACTTACTTAAATGTAAGTATGTATGTATACGTACATACATATATGTATACAGACATACAGTAGCATGCATATATATATATATATATATATATACATATATATACACATATGCATGCAGGTACACATACATATATGCACGCATCAGTTTAGCCGACGTTTATTATAACGCCTGCTTTGTTCGTTTGTTTGTCAACAAACCGAACAGCCTGAATTTATGCCATACGGTGTTAAGGCAACCACGTCACCTTTTTGTTCAACACTGACACAGGAACGATGTACTACTTTCAAGCTTGTTAGCTATCATCAGCACCGTTTTCCCATCTGCCAGATAGTTGAACGTTCGAAAGTATATATTTTCCTCATGAAAATTAACGACTGATCAGCCTAATTTGCATATTGAGTGAGTTAAATCGGTCAGGCATACCGAAAACGATAAGTTGAAAAAAATAAAAACGAAATTTTATTTCTCACTCTTAGTATGGCACTTACTTAAATGTAAGTATGTATGTATACGTACATACATATATGTATACAGACGTACAGTAGCATGCATATATATATATATATATATATATATATACATATATATACACATATGCATACAGGTACACATACATATATGCACGCATCAGTTTAGCCGACGTTTATTATAACGCCTGCTTTGTTCGTTTGTTTGTCAACAAACCGAACAGCCTGAATTTATGCCATACGGTGTTAAGGCAACCACGTCACCTTTTTGTTCAACACTGACACAGGAACGATGTACTACTTTCAAGCTTGTTAGCTATCATCAGCACCGTTTTCCCATCTGCCAGATAGTTGAACGTTCGAAAGTATATATTTTCCTTATGAAAATTAACGACTGAGCAGCCTAATTTGCATATTGAGTGAGTTAAATCGATCAGGCATACCGAAAACGATAAGTTGAAAAAAATGAAAACGAAATTTCATTTCTCACTCTTAGTATGGCACTTACTTAAATGTAAGTATGTATGTATACGTACATACATATATGTATACAGACGTACAGTAGCATGCATATATATATATATATATATATATATATATACATATATATACACATATGCATGCAGGTACACATACATATATGCACGCATCAGTTTAGCCGACCTTTATTATAACGCCTGCTTTGTTCGTTTGTTTGTCAACAAACCGAACAGCCTGAATTTATGCCATACGGTGTTAAGGCAACCACGTCACCTTTTTGTTCAACACTGACACAGGAACGATGTACTACTTTCAAGCTTGTTAGCTATCATCAGCACCGTTTTCCCATCTGCCAGATAGTTGAACGTTCGAAAGTATATATTTTCCTCATGAAAATTAACGACTGATCAGCCTAATTTGCATATTGAGTGAGTTAAATCGGTCAGGCATACCGAAAACGATAAGTTGAAAAAAATAAAAACGAAATTTTATTTCTCACTCTTAGTATGGCACTTACTTAAATGTAAGTATGTATGTATACGTACATACATATATGTATACAGACGTACAGTAGCATGCATATATATATATATATATATATATATATACATATATATACACATATGCATACAGGTACACATACATATATGCACGCATCAGTTTAGCCGACGTTTATTATAACGCCTGCTTTGTTCGTTTGTTTGTCAACAAACCGAACAGCCTGAATTTATGCCATACGGTGTTAAGGCAACCACGTCACCTTTTTGTTCCACACTGACACAGGAACGATGTACTAGTTTCAAGCTTGTTAGCTATCATCAGCACCGTTTACCCATCTGCCAGATAGTTGAACGTTCGAAAGTATATACTTTCCTTATGAAAATTAACGGCTGAGCAGCCTAATTTGCATATTGAGTGAGTTAAATCGGTCAGGCATACCGAAAACGATAAGTTGAAAAAAATAAAAACCAAATTTCATTTCTCACTCTTAGTATGGCACTTACTTAAATGTAAGTATGTATGTATACGTACATACATATATGTATACATACGTACAGTAGCATGCATATATATATATATATATATATATATATATATATATATATATATATATATATATATATATACATATATATACACATATGCATACAGGTACACATACATATATGCACGCATCAGTTTAGCCGACGTTTATTATAACGCCTGCTTTGTTCGTTTGTTTGTCAACAAACCGAACAGCCTGAATTTATCCCATACGGTGTTAAGGCAACCACGTCACCTTTTTGTTCCACACTGACACAGGAACGATGTACTAGTTTCAAGCTTGTTAGCTATCATCAGCACCGTTTACCCATCTGCCAGATAGTTGAACGTTCGAAAGTATATACTTTCCTTATGAAAATTAACGGCTGAGCAGCCTAATTTGCATATTGAGTGAGTTAAATCCGTCAGGCATACCGAAAACGATAAGTTGAAAAAAATAAAAACGAAATTTCATTTCTCACTCTTAGTATGGCACTTACTTAAATGTAAGTATGTATGTATACGTACATACATATGTGTATACAGACGTACAGTAGCATGCTTATATATATATATATATATATATATATATATATATATATATATATATATATATATATATATATATATATATATATATATATACATATATATACACATATGCATACAGGTACACATACATATATGCACGCATCAGTTTAGCCGACGTTTATTATAACGCCTGCTTTGTTCGTTTGCGTGTCAACAAACCGAACAGCCTGAATTTATGCCATACGGTGTTAAGGCAACCACGTCACCTTTTTGTTCAACACTGACACAGGAACGATGTACTACTTTCAAGCTTGTTAGCTATCATCAGCACCGTTTACCCATCTGCCAGATAGTTGAACGTTCGAAAGTATATACTTTCCTTATGAAAATTAACGGCTGGGCAGCCTAATTTGCATATTGAGTGAGTTAAATCGGTCAGGCATACCGAAAACGATAAGTTGAAAAAAATGAAAACGAAATTTCATTTCTCACTCTTAGTATGGCACTTACTTAAATGTAAGTATGTATGTATACGTACATACATATATGTATACAGACGTACAGTAGCATGCATATATATATATATATATATATATATATATATATATATATATATATATATATATATATATATATATATATACATATATATACACATATGCATACAGGTACACATACATATATGCACGCATCAGTTTAGCCGACGTTTATTATAACGCCTGCTTTGGTCGTTTGTTTGTCAACAAACCGAACAGCCTGAATTTATGCCATACGGTGTTAAGGCAACCACGTCACCTTTTTGTTCAACACTGACACAGGAACGATGTACTACTTTCAAGCTTGTTAGCTATCATCAGCACCGTTTTCCCATCTGCCAGATAGTTGAACGTTCGAAAGTATATATTTTCCTTATGAAAATTAACGACTGAGCAGCCTAATTTGCATATTGAGTGAGTTAAATCGGTCAGACATACCGAAAACGATAAGTTGAAAAAAATAAAATCGAAATTTCATTTCTCACTCTTAGTATGGCACTTACTTAAATGTAAGTATGTATGTATACGTACATACATATATGTATACAGACGTACAGTAGCATGCATATATATATATATATATATATATATATATATATATATGTATATATATATATATATACATATATATACACATATGCATACAGGTACACATACATATATGCACGCATCAGTTTAGCCGACGTTTACTATAACGCCTGCTTTGTTCGTTTGTTTGTCAACAAACCGAACAGCCTGAATTTATGCCATACGGTGTTAAGGCAACCACGTCACCTTTTTGTTCCACACTGACACAGGAACGATGTACTAGTTTCAAGCTTGTTAGCTATCATCAGCACCGTTTACCCATCTGCCAGATAGTTGAACGTTCGAAAGTATATACTTTCCTTATGAAAATTAACGGCTGAGCAGCCTAATTTGTATATTGAGTGAGTTAAATCGGTCAGGCATACCGAAAACGATAAGTTGAAAAAAATGAAAACGAAATTTCATTTCTCACTCTTAGTATGGCACTTACTTAAATGTAAGTATGTATGTATACGTACATACATATATGTATACAGACGTACAGTAGCATGCATATATATATATATATATATATATATATATATATATATATATATATATATATATATATACATATATATACACATATGCATGCAGGTACACATACATATATGCACGCATCAGTTTAGCCGACGTTTATTATAACGCCTGCTTTGTTCGTTTGTTTGTCAACAAACCGAACAGCCTGAATTTATGCCATACGGTGTTAAGGCAACCACGTCACCTTTTTGTTCAACACTGACACAGGAACGATGTACTACTTTCAAGCTTGTTAGCTATCATCAGCACCGTTTTCCCATCTGCCAGATAGTTGAACGTTCGAAAGTATATATTTTCCTTATGAAAATTAACGACTGAGCAGCCTAATTTGCATATTGAGTGGGTTAAATCGATCAGGCATACCGAAAACGATAAGTTGAAAAAAATGAAAACGAAATTTCATTTCTCACTCTTAGTATGGCACTTACTTAAATGTAAGTATGTATGTATACGTACATACATATATGTATACAGACGTACAGTAGCATGCATATATATATATATATATATATATATACATATATATACACATATGCATGCAGGTACACATACATATATGCACGCATCAGTTTAGCCGACGTTTATTATAACGCCTGCTTTGTTCGTTTGTTTGTCAACAAACCGAACAGCCTGAATTTATGCCATACGGTGTTAAGGCAACCACGTCACCTTTTTGTTCAACACTGACACAGGAACGATGTACTACTTTCAAGCTTGTTAGCTATCATCAGCACCGTTTTCCCATCTGCCAGATAGTTGAACGTTCGAAAGTATATATTTTCCTCATGAAAATTAACGACTGATCAGCCTAATTTGCATATTGAGTGAGTTAAATCGGTCAGGCATACCGAAAACGATAAGTTGAAAAAAATAAAAACGAAATTTTATTTCTCACTCTTAGTATGGCACTTACTTAAATGTAAGTATGTATGTATACGTACATACATATATGTATACAGACGTACAGTAGCATGCATATATATATATATATATATATATATATACATATATATACACATATGCATACAGGTACACATACATATATGCACGCATCAGTTTAGCCGACGTTTATTATAACGCCTGCTTTGTTCGTTTGTTTGTCAACAAACCGAACAGCCTGAATTTATGCCATACGGTGTTAAGGCAACCACGTCACCTTTTTGTTCAACACTGACACAGGAACGATGTACTACTTTCAAGCTTGTTAGCTATCATCAGCACCGTTTTCCCATCTGCCAGATAGTTGAACGTTCGAAAGTATATATTTTCCTTATGAAAATTAACGACTGAGCAGCCTAATTTGCATATTGAGTGAGTTAAATCGATCAGGCATACCGAAAACGATAAGTTGAAAAAAATGAAAACGAAATTTCATTTCTCACTCTTAGTATGGCACTTACTTAAATGTAAGTATGTATGTATACGTACATACATATATGTATACAGACGTACAGTAGCATGCATATATATATATATATATATATATATACATATATATACACATATGCATGCAGGTACACATACATATATGCACGCATCAGTTTAGCCGACGTTTATTATAACGCCTGCTTTGTTCGTTTGTTTGTCAACAAACCGAACAGCCTGAATTTATGCCATACGGTGTTAAGGCAACCACGTCACCTTTTTGTTCAACACTGACACAGGAACGATGTACTACTTTCAAGCTTGTTAGCTATCATCAGCACCGTTTTCCCATCTGCCAGATAGTTGAACGTTCGAAAGTATATATTTTCCTCATGAAAATTAACGACTGATCAGCCTAATTTGCATATTGAGTGAGTTAAATCGGTCAGGCATACCGAAAACGATAAGTTGAAAAAAATAAAAACGAAATTTTATTTCTCACTCTTAGTATGGCACTTACTTAAATGTAAGTATGTATGTATACGTACATACATATATGTATACAGACGTACAGTAGCATGCATATATATATATATATATATATATATATACATATATATACACATATGCATACAGGTACACATACATATATGCACGCATCAGTTTAGCCGACGTTTATTATAACGCCTGCTTTGTTCGTTTGTTTGTCAACAAACCGAACAGCCTGAATTTATGCCATACGGTGTTAAGGCAACCACGTCACCTTTTTGTTCCACACTGACACAGGAACGATGTACTAGTTTCAAGCTTGTTAGCTATCATCAGCACCGTTTACCCATCTGCCAGATAGTTGAACGTTCGAAAGTATATACTTTCCTTAGGAAAATTAACGGCTGAGCAGCCTAATTTGCATATTGAGTGAGTTAAATCGGTCAGGCATACCGAAAACGATAAGTTGAAAAAAATAAAAACCAAATTTCATTTCTCACTCTTAGTATGGCACTTACTTAAATGTAAGTATGTATGTATACGTACATACATATATGTATACATACGTACAGTAGCATGCATATATATATATATATATATATATATATATATATATATATATATATATATATATATACATATATATACACATATGCATACAGGTACACATACATATATGCACGCATCAGTTTAGCCGACGTTTATTATAACGCCTGCTTTGTTCGTTTGTTTGTCAACAAACCGAACAGCCTGAATTTATCCCATACGGTGTTAAGGCAACCACGTCACCTTTTTGTTCCACACTGACACAGGAACGATGTACTAGTTTCAAGCTTGTTAGCTATCATCAGCACCGTTTACCCATCTGCCAGATAGTTGAACGTTCGAAAGTATATACTTTCCTTATGAAAATTAACGGCTGAGCAGCCTAATTTGCATATTGAGTGAGTTAAATCGGTCAGGCATACCGAAAACGATAAGCTGAAAAAAATAAAAACGAAATTTCATTTCTCACTCTTAGTATGGCACTTACTTAAATGTAAGTATGTATGTATACGTACATACATATATGTATACAGACGTACAGTAGCATGCATATATATATATATATATATATATATATATATATATATATATATATATATATATATATATATATATATATATATATATATATACATATATATACACATATGCATACAGGTACACATACATATATGCACGCATCAGTTTAGCCGACGTTTATTATAACGCCTGCTTTGGTCGTTTGTTTGTCAACAAACCGAACGGCCTGAATTTATGCCATACGGTGTTAAGGCAACCACGTCACCTTTTTGTTCAACACTGACACAGGAACGATGTACTACTTTCAAGCTTGTTAGCTATCATCAGCACCGTTTTCCCATCTGCCAGATAGTTGAACGTTCGAAAGTATATATTTTCCTTATGAAAATTAACGACTGAGCAGCCTAATTTGCATATTGAGTGAGTTAAATCGGTCAGACATACCGAAAACGATAAGTTGAAAAAAATAAAAACGAAATTTCATTTCTCACTCTTAGTATGGCACTTACTTAAATGTAAGTATGTATGTATACGTACATACATATATGTATACAGACGTACAGTAGCATGCATATATATATATATATATATATATATATATATACATATATATACACATATGCATACAGGTACACATACATATATGCACGCATCAGTTTAGCCGACGTTTACTATAACGCCTGCTTTGTTCGTTTGTTTGTCAACAAACCGAACAGCCTGAATTTATGCCATACGGTGTTAAGGCAACCACGTCACCTTTTTGTTCAACACTGACACAGGAACGATGTACTAGTTTCAAGCTTGTTAGCTATCATCAGCACCGTTTACCCATCTGCCAGATAGTTGAACGTTCGAAAGTATATACTTTCCTTATGAAAATTAACGGCTGAGCAGCCTAATTTGCATATTGAGTGAGTTAAATCGGTCAGGCATACCGAAAACGATAAGTTGAAAAAAATGAAAACGAAATTTCATTTCTCACTCTTAGTATGGCACTTACTTAAATGTAAGTATGTATGTATACGTACATACATATATGTATACAGACGTACAGTAGCATGCATATATATATATATATATATATATATATATATATATATATATACATATATATACACATATGCATGCAGGTACACATACATATATGCACGCATCAGTTTAGCCGACGTTTATTATAACGCCTGCTTTGTTCGTTTGTTTGTCAACAAACCGAACAGCCTGAATTTATGCCATACGGTGTTAAGGCAACCACGTCACCTTTTTGTTCAACACTGACACAGGAACGATGTACTACTTTCAAGCTTGTTAGCTATCATCAGCACCGTTTTCCCATCTGCCAGATAGTTGAACGTTCGAAAGTATATATTTTCCTCATGAAAATTAACGACTGATCAGCCTAATTTGCATATTGAGTGAGTTAAATCGGTCAGGCATACCGAAAACGATAAGTTGAAAAAAATAAAAACGAAATTTCATTTCTCACTCTTAGTATGGCACTTACTTAAATGTAAGTATGTATGTATACGTACATACATATATGTATACAGACGTACAGTAGCATGCATATATATATATATATATATATATATATATACATATATATACACATATGCATACAGGTACACATACATATATGCACGCATCAGTTTAGCCGACGTTTATTATAACGCCTGCTTTGTTCGTTTGTTTGTCAACAAACCGAACAGCCTGAATTTATGCCATACGGTGTTAAGGCAACCACGTCACCTTTTTGTTCCACACTGACACAGGAACGATGTACTAGTTTCAAGCTTGTTAGCTATCATCAGCACCGTTTACCCATCTGCCAGAGAGTTGAACGTTCGAAAGTATATACTTTCCTTATGAAAATTAACGGCTGAGCAGCCTAATTTGCATATTGAGTGAGTTAAATCGGTCAGGCATACCGAAAACGATAAGTTGAAAAAAATGAAAACGAAATTTCATTTCTCACTCTTAGTATGGCACTTACTTAAATGTAAGTATGTATGTATACGTACATACATATATGTATACAGACGTACAGTAGCATGCATATATATATATATATATATATATATACATATATATACACATATGCATACAGGTACACATACATATATGCACGCATCAGTTTAGCCGACGTTTATTATAACGCCTGCTTTGTTCGTTTGTTTGTCAACAAACCGAACAGCCTGAATTTATGCCATACGGTGTTAAGGCAACCACGTCACCTTTTTGTTCCACACTGACACAGGAACGATGTACTAGTTTCAAGCTTGTTAGCTACCATCAGCACCGTTTACCCATCTGCTAGATAGTTGAACGTTCGAAAGTATATACTTTCCTTATGAAAATTAACGGCTGAGCAGCCTAATTTGCATATTGAGTGAGTTAAATCGGTCAGGCATACCGAAAACGATAAGTTGAAAAAAATGAAAACGAAATTTCATTTCTCACTCTTAGTATGGCACTTACTTAAATGTAAATATGTATATATACGTACATACATATATGTATACAGACGTACAGTAGCATGCATATATATATATATATATACATATATATACACATATGCATGCAGGTACACATACATATATGCACGCATCAGTTTAGCCGACGTTATTATAACGCCTGCTTACTTGAATGGCACTTACTTGAATGTAAGTATGTATGTATACGTACATACATATATGTATACGTACATACATATATGTATACAGACGTACAGTAGCATGCTCAGCCGTTAATTTTCATAAGGAAAGTATATACTTTCGAACGTTCAACTATCTGGCAGATGGATAAACGGTGCTGATGATAGCTAACAAGCTTGAAACTAGTACATCGTTCCTATGTCATTGTTGAACAAAAAGGTGACGTGGTTGCCTTAACACCGTATGGCATAAATTCAGGCTGTTCGGTTTGTTGACAAACAAACGAACAAAGCAGGCGTTATGATAAACGTCGGCTAAACTGATGCGTGCATATATGTATGTGTACCTGTATGCATATGTGTATATATATGTATATATATATATATATATATATATATATATATATATATATATATATTTATATATATATATATATATATATATATATATATATATATATATATATATATATATGCATGCTACTGTACGTCTGTATACATATATGTATGTACGTATACATACATACTTACATTTAAGTAAGTGCCATACTAAGAGTGAGAAATGAAATTTCGTTTTCATTTTTTTCAACTTATCGTTTTCGGTATGCCTGACCGATTTAACTCACTCAATATGCAAATTAGGCTGCTCAGCCGTTAATTTTCATAAGGAAAGTATATACTTTCGAACGTTCAACTATCTGGCAGATGGGTAAACGGTGCTGATGATAGCTAACAAGCTTGAAAGTAGTACATCGTTCCTGTGTCAGTGTTGAACAAAAAGGTGACGTGGTTGCCTTAACACCGTATGGCATAAATTCAGGCTGTTCGGTTTGTTGACAAACAAACGAACAAAGCAGGCGTTATGATAAACGTCGGCTAAACTGATGCGTGCATATATGTATGTGTACCTGTATGCATATGTGTATATATATGTATATATATATATATATATATATATATATATATATATATATATATATATATATATATTTATATATATATATGCATGCTACTGTACGTCTGTATACATATATGTATGTACGTATACATACATACTTACATTTAAGTAAGTGCCATACTAAGAGTGAGAAATGAAATTTCGTTTTCATTTTTTTCAACTTATATATATATAAATATATATATATATATGTTGATTTAAAACTGCACTATCCACATGTGTTTTTTAATCTTCATATCATGTCTTCCTGTTTTATCTGATGAAAACACAAATATTATTGCATGATGATATTTGTTTTTGAAATGCGCATAATAAAATACATGAAACTCTTTTAACCATCTTTTGTTCTTATATATATATATATATATGGAGAACAAATTTACGAAATGGAAATGCGGGTATATAGAATTTACTAGGTAACAATTGTTTCTATAGTGTATGAGTTACCTATACCTCGCTATTTGAATAATACACAAATATTATCAAAAACCGAAAGTACACTGTAAGCCAACACACCATGTCATCAGACCTTTGTATTAGAATGATATGAAAATATTTTATACACTAGATAAAAGATAAAGAAGGAGGTAGGAAGAGAAGGGGAAGAGGGAAGTGAGTAAGGTGGAGGGATTCCTAGGGTTTAAGACTGTCAGACTAGTAGAGATTGTGAAGAGAGAATGTTTTGGCAGCAGTTAGCTTAATGAGGCGTGTTAAGGTTGGCTGGGAAGTAGATTCTTCTAGTGGTGTTGTTCGGACAAAATTTAGTTAGAGGGGTCAAAGTAGTACAGTGTCACAGACAAGTTATTAGGGCTATTATAGTAGCAGGTTATTTCTAAAGGGGTCCAGAAAAACAGTGTTTAGTACTATTATTATTGAAAGCAATATCTAGTGTATAAACATATAAGACAGAAATTTGCAAACGTTGGTTTAAAAAGGTAACATTATATGCATTTAAAAAAAGAAAAAGTCGTTTTCAAACGATGGTTACAGTATAGAGAACGTTCAATTTTGCTGTTCAAAAGTTTGTTTACCGACGTTAAAATGCAGTATATCTCTAAATTGCATAACTTGCAGAATCGATGATTTTGCTGATATGCAGGCGCAGCTGCAATAATTTGCCAATCAAGGGAGAACGCTTGATTGTTCCTCCGAAGCTGCCAGGCTTTATCGGCGAGGGTTGTTACGGAGCGCATTTTCTCGTGCCTGATCGAAGATCGATGTTGGTATAGGCGAGCCTTGAAAGAAGTTGCGGTACATCCGACGTAATACCATTTGTTGGTCCCGGAATTTATTGTACACCGGTAGACAATATTGCGTGCTAGGCACTGGTTATTCAGTGGGAACGTACCTGGTTTGGTGCAGTTACAACTATTTTTATGTTTTGCAGTAGAATCCTGGATTGTTTGGTGGGGTTGTGGTTGCGTGTTAGTGCGTTGCATGTTGCTATGCTGGTGCGCTGAGTCATTAGGGATGTACTTATTCAGTATTGCTGAGTTGAGTTTTCTAATTAGTTGTTCTATGTTAGGTGCAGTGGAGTATGAGAGTCTAATGGTGCGCGAGTTAAAGATTTTATAGTATTTATGTGAAGTTGTAAAGTGTTTATTGATTAGTGTATATAATTGTGAGATAATCTTAGTGCTAATAGAAGAATTGTACACGGGGTTATACCATATGTACTCTCTACGTCTGACTCTATTTGCTGGTTTGCACCTGTTAGTATGCCTATTGATGTGTGTGTGTGGTGCAATACTAGTTCGACTTAGATGTGTTTTATTCATAGTACTTATGTGGTTATCGTCTAGATATTCAATTTTCTCGCAGTAACTAGCTTTTCTAAGTGCGTCATTATAATATTCAGCATGCTCGTTGAAGGTCTACAAATTAGACGACAGTCGGGAGATCCTTATGGATATATTTTTAGGGATAGATTTAATAATGGAATGAGGATGGTTCGATTTTACATTAACGTACTTAAGATTTTCATTAAGTTTGTGAAATGGCTCTATATTACCGTTATCAAGGTTGAAGGTGACATCCAAGAAGTTGACCACCTTAAGATTGTGTTCAAAGGTAATATTAAGCCCTAGTTCTAAGAAAAGTTTCCTAATGTTTTTACGTCGCCTTTCTAGGTTTCGTTTGTTATATATATATATATAAGTAAAAATTAGCGAGAATCGAATTTCAGCCCATGAAATAACGAGAAAACACTTTCGAATTGTGAGGCAAGCGCTCAATAATTCAAATGAATTAGAGCTTACAACTTACGTTAAAGGCCAAACACACTGAGATGGTGGTTAAACTAATTATACACACAGCGAAGATTCGATCTCCTATTTCGGGTCAAACAGATATACAGATATAAAAAATATATGAAAATATACCTGTTTGATACTCACCCGGACCCCTGGGATGATGGTAAAGTCCAGTGTTGGGGTTTCTGCGGCTCCATAAGTCACTTACGGCAGTTCTCAAGCCGTTTCGACGGATATTTCTGGACTACCAGAGTCCAGAAATAGCCGTCCAAACGGCTTCAGCTCTGCCGTCGGGGTCATACATTTTCCTATTACCCAGTCTACTACCCTAAGTATTGAGTACTCTGGTGTGTTATGGTGAATCTGGTTCCTTATCACAACTCCTTCGTTACATATATATATATATATATATATATATATATATATATATATATATATATATATATATATATATATAGAGAGAGAGAGAGAGAGAGAGAGAGAGAGAGGGGGAGAGAGAGAGGCACATTCTGTATTTCTATAGTTTTATCAATTTAAATGTCCACGTGTAACAACATCATGAATAAAACTTCATTAAACAAAGGCTTGCATTTTACTAAAATAGCAGAGAATATTAAACAATTTTGAATTATGCATATTATATGCAATGAGTGAATGTATTATA
>OZ024751.1:6114423-6129423 GCA_964016885.1 Eledone cirrhosa
TCTTATGAAACTTATATCAGAAGATCCCGTTAAGGGTAAAAGCAGCGATTCTTTGCTTAAACTTTAATCTGTTATTTTAATAAATATTTGCTCTACGGTTCTTAGATATTTTATATATATTTATCCTTATCGGGCCCTCTTTGGATTTTAGTCTTCAAATTTATTATTATTACTATATATATATATTGTAATAATAATAATAAAATGTGGAGAGGAAGCACACGAGTTAGGATATATATATATATATATATATATATATATATATATATATATATATATATATATATTCTACATTACTAGAAATATCATGTTTTAAAATAAATAGGATGGTTTCGTGTCTAAATATGTAAACTAAACGATTAATTCTAGTTTTTATAAACATCAACGAAGACAGCCTAGAAAAATTACCGAATTTCCTTACACCCCTGCTTATCCCCTCTCTTATTCCAACTTCCCCATATTCCAACACTCCCGTCACTTATTCAGACTTCCCTTATTATTTGTGACGCGTAAATAAGTGATAAAAAAAACCCGCAAACATTCACACAGATAAATAATTAAACATGCACGAATATTCGAAACTCAAGAATGTCAACGGCCATCCAATAAAGTATTTTTGTTTTTGTGGAGCGAGAGACTCCTAGTCTTCATTAAGACATCTCTCTAGGAGAAGGTCACTCTGATATATAACCTGTGAATTCGTTTGCATTCAATGATGTTCGTAGAGTGGGATGGCTCCATGCAAAGCCTTTACTCCCTTAAAAAATGCTTCAAGCATAGGCATCGCTTGATATGTGACATTTCTTGCGATGCATGATATTGCTGGCCATAGGCAAGTCCTTATCAGGACTAACAAGCCACGTCCGTGCTGCTCATGCTTAAGTATCATGTGATGAAATTAGTTGTAGCCTTTATGTATAAATTTTTGCCAATAGAGGGAGTCGGTTTCTAACATAGATACAAGACTGTCTCATTGGAATTTAGACATCAACTAGGTAAATATGTATGCATGTTTGCATGCATGCGTGTGTGTGCAGGTATGGATGTTATTGTATGTGTTGATGTATATGTTTTGAGTTGTATGTGTGCATGTGCATATGCTTTGTATCTGTACATATGTATATGCAGTTGTAATTTCCTAACTAGTCAGGTTTTTTTTTCTGATTCTGTGAAGGCCAGCTTCTCAAGATTTGTATTGAAGCAGTTACTAATGTATGCATGTATGCATGTATGGATGTATATGTCGGGTCTCTCTTGAGTGCTACTGGTAACATGTAGCCAGTACAACCTGTCACATGGTCAAGTAGTCGGTGGCGTTGCCGGTTTAGTCAATCAAAACCTGACATAAGGCGGAGAACTCATGAGTCAACGGCCATCCAAAAATGTGTAAATGTGTAAATATGTTTATGCATGTATGCATGTTTATATATGTATATATGTATATGTATATATGTATATGCATGTATGTATGTGTATGCATATGCGTGGGGGCATAGAAATAATTGGGCTGGATACCCGATTGCGCGGTTAAACCACTAGGAGTGAAGGACCCCTAGCCTTTGTCAGAGCATTCTTCTAGGAGAAGACAACTCAGGAAACTGGGATAGATCCGACATAATAACCTGCGGCTCAGTAGTTATCGATGATGTTGATATTTTCTTCTTTTCAGGTTATAGCTACTGTCGGTCAGAGAGTGGGATTGGCTCAGTGCACAGTCTTTCCTAACTTTAAAATAATCTTCACGCACAGGCATTGCACGAAAGCGTTAATTAATAATTATTAATAATGTTATATCGTGAAATGGCCATACTCGATAACGAGGGAACAGTCATCATGTATGTATGTATTTATGACGGGTCACCAGTTGGTGCTACTGGTAACATGTATCCCAGTACAACATGTCTCATGGTCGGGTCGTTGGCGACTAAACTGGCAACCTCACCAAGGTTTCTTGGTGAGGAGGGTGACTTTGGACATCCTGCAGGACTAAAATCAAAACCTGTCAATGGCCATCCAAAATCACCGGGAGAGATGACCCCTTAGCCTTTGTCGAGGCAGAATTCTAGGAGAAGGAAAACTCTGATATAACACCTGCAACCCTGATGGTATCCAATGATGTTGACTTGTTCTTCTTTTTGGTAAATATCATCTTGGTTAAGAGAGTGGGACTGGCTTTGTGCAGTGCCTTTGCTCACTATAAAAGCTTCACGGCACAGGCATTGCTTTATATCTGGAGATCTCTCTCTACTTGTCGTCACATGGTACCATGGGCCCCGCACTATGTGTCAATAATTGTCATAAGTGTAGTGTTTGTACCAGAGTTTTCAAGTCGCTGGCTGGACTAAAAAGTCACACTCGTTCAGCGCAACGGTAGGGGTTCTCCTACATGGATATAAAGTAGTGGCCGTACTTGAAAACGAGTTGGCAGCCACCATATATATATGTATGTATATATATATGTATATGTATATATATATATATATATATGTATATGTGTATGTATATGTGTATGTATGTGTATATGTATGAATATATGTATGTATATGTGTATGTATGTATATGTGTATATATATATATGTATGTGTATATATATGTATATATATATGTATATGTATGTGTATATGTGTGTATATATGTATGTATATGTGTATGTATGTGTAAATGTATGTATGTGTGTATGTATATATATATATGTGGGACAGGTTGTACTGGAATACATGTTACCAGTAGCACCATGGTCGTGTCGTTGGCAACTAAACTGGCAACCCCACCAAGGTTTCTTGGTGAGGAGGGTGACTTTGGACATCCTGCAGGACTAAAAACAAAACCTGTCAAAGGCCAAAGGAGCTCTTAAGAGTCAATTGCCATCCAAAATCACCGGGACAGATGACCCCTTAGCATTTGTCAAGGCAGCATTCTAGGAGAAGGAAAACTCTGATATAACACCTGCAAATCTGATGGTATCCAATGATGTTGACTTGTTCTTTTTGGTAAATATCATCTTGGTTAAGAGAGTGGGACTGGTTTGTGCAGTGCCTTTGCTCACTATAAAAGCTTCACGGCACAGGCATTGCTTTATATCTGGAGATCTCTCTGCACTTGTCGTCACATGGTACCATGGGCTCAGCACTATGTTTCTATAATTGTCACAAGTGTAGTGTTTGTACCAGAGTTTTCAAGTCGCTGGCTGGACTAAAAAGTCACACTCGTTCAGCGCAACGGTAGGGGTTCTCCTACATGGATATAAAGTAGTGGCCGTACTCGAAAACGAGTTGGCAGCCACCATGGATGTATGTATGTTTTTCTGGTTTTATAATTTCACAAAGTTTTACCAATAGAGAGAGAGTCGGTTTCTAACATGACACAAGACTCTCTCATTGGAATTTACACAACACCAACTAGGTGGATATGTATGTATGCATGTGTAGATATGGATGTTATTGTATGTGTGGATGTGGATGTTTTGAATTGTATGTGTGCATGTGTATATGCTTTGCATCTGTACATGTGTATATGCAGTTATTATATGCAACATTTTGGGAATGTTTTACATATTTTTACTGTTCCATTAATGGATTGTACTTGTAGTTTCCTAACTAGTTGTGTTCTTTCTGTTCCTGTGAAGCCTAGCTTCTCAAGATTTGTATTGAGGCAGGTACTAACATACCCCATTGCCCCAATAATCACAGGCATACATCTGAAGGTGTAATCAGGGTGGAATATCTGCAGATTTCTCATCATTTCTGCATAAATATTATCCTTTTCACTAATCTTTGCTGTTATACTGGCATCTGCCGGGCAGCTAATTTCCACTACTTTGCATGCTTTCTTCTCCCTGTACCATATCATAATATCTGGTCTGTTATGCCTGAATTTTATTGGGGTTTTTACTGGAACGTTCCATCAGTACTCTTTCATATTATTAACATGGATGTCTACTACATTGCTGTAGCTTTTAATGTGTTTATTATCGGCTATCCTTTTTACGAACTGCATTGTACAGTGTTTTGGCCACTACATCATGCCTCATAGGTAGATAGTACCGCGATGACATCTTTGGACAGCTGCTGTTGACATGGGTGAGATCCTCGATGTTAGTTCTCCAGAGTCTGCACTTGTTATCACATCTAGGTGTGTTGCCTGCATCACTATCTCTTTTGTGAATCAGGTATTTCGTGTTAATCTCCTGTTCTTGGATTGCAAAAGCGTATCCTTCAAAGTGGGAGCCAATATAGCGGTTGTTGGTCCAAGGTCGACGACTTTTCTTATCTATATTACCCTCACTCTGGAGCTTCCTGGCAACTAATCCATGCATGATTTTTTGCTGATAAGCATGCACTTTTTCATCCATTGATTCAGTGCAATACTGGTGAGCGACATCCCTGGGTGTGAGTTTTTGATTATCACACAGGGAATATCTCTCGAGGAGTTCCTTTCATACTCTGATGATCTTATCTGTTTAATGCAGACAGACTTGCTCGAGAAACGGGCTCCTACGCTTCGAGGTTCGGAGATGTTGTCGGAGAGATATGATGCGATATTCAAATGTTGTCTGGACTGATGTTGGCCTCTGCCTCTCTACTTACGTTTCAAGTAAAGGCAGTCTGTGTCACTGTTGATGTGGAAGTATCCGGTTTTGTTTAGTAATTTTCGAGTTCCAACATCAACTGCTCGGATTTCGTCTATCGTCCAATTGAGTATTCCAACGGTGTTAGGACAGGCACAGTAAACACCCGATTAAGAAAGATCTGGTCATCGGAACTCTCTGCGCAAAACAAAACCACTGTTTTGTTTTGCGCAGAGATGTAGTATTCTCTGGTTACGCGTTCTTTATTACAGATACCATTATAGGATATGTTTTCATCTATCCCCAGGTATCTGTCGCATTCCTCATCAGATATCGGTGAAACAGTTAGGCCATTGATTACAATGTTACTACATTGGGTCGTTGTTTTTCCCCACTTTACATTCATGAATGAGCATTTATCTTGGCCAAATTCCATTCCTATATCCTTTGAGAACGTTGTAACCAGGTCAAGATTTTTCTTCATCCCATCCATGTTCTTGGCATAGAGTTTCAGATCGTCCACAAAGAAATTATGGGTAAGGTTCGTATTTCTGTCCGCCTGTGAGCCAATGATGTATCCCTCACATTTGTTGAGCAGAAAGGACAAGGGGTTTAATGACAGGATGAATAATATCACAGAGAGACTGTCTCCCTGAAATATGCCCATGCAATATTTTATTTTATCAGTGAAAATAGAGACCCCCTCTCTGTCTTTAACCTTAGGATAGTAGCCCAAGAAGAATACAGCCTCTCTATCGTTCTGACAATAATGTCTGGGACTTTAGCAAGTTGGAGGGCCTCTATCATCCAAGAGTGGGGAACAGAATCGAAAGCTTTCCTGTAGTCCAGCCAAACTGTAGCCATATTCCTCCTAAATTGTCGCACCTCCGACATCGCAGTTTTGTTGATTAGGAGTTGTTCAGCACATCCCCAAACCCCTTTCTTTCCAGCTGCTTGTTCATCTATGATGATGTTATTATTTTCGCAATGATCTTGGAGGAATAGGTATGTATGTCTATATGTATGTATGCATGTACGTAAGTATGTAGCAAGAGAGGCAACAATAAGCAAAAACGGTCTATATGGAGAATAGCGCTAATATATATATATATATATATATATATATATATATATATATATATATATATATATACAAGTTAATATACATTAATATATGATAAACACAAAAGTGTTTGCATTGCAAAAGACGAAGCTAGCTAGAATGAAATAAACTAATTCAAATAAAATATAGTTTGCCTGTCTCGATTTAAAATAATAAATCAATAAAAACAAACCCATATTGGCAAATAGCCGTGATACCTGGACAAATTTAAATTTCAAAATCCAAACCTGTTCCGCAGATAAATTTGAATTTCAAAACCCAAATAAGTTTCGCAACGATAGTATAAAAAGTGAAATATTCCAATTTTCTTTGCAATACAAACACTTTTGTGTTTATCATATATTAATTTATATTAACTTGTATTTCTCGGCTCAGGAATGCTTCTTTCTTTGAGCTAATTAACTGTAAAGGACTGTTTGAATTTATAACTCTGAATATAATATAATATTACGGCTCCTTTTTGTTGAGCTAATTTTTAATCCCATATAAACGGCTGTTATTTCTAGCGCCATAAATATGAGATAGCTAGTGAGCTGGAAAACCTCGTGCTAAACCTCATGCGTTTGCGCTAGTGAACCAGACCTTCTAAATTATTTAGAGGTGAAACATCCTAGTTTTTCTGGATACCTGTTGAGAAGCACAGAAAATTGGATAATTTCACTTTTTATACTATCGTTGCGAAACTTATTTGGGTTTTGAAATTCAAATTTATCTGCGGAACAGGTTTGGATTTTGAAATTTAAATTTGCCCAGGTATCACGGCTATTTGCCAATATGGGTTTGTTTTTATTGATTTATTATTTTAAATCGAGACAGGCAAACTATATTTTATTTGAATTAGTTTATTTCATTCTAGCTAACTTCGTCTTTTGCAATACAAACACTTTTGTGTTTATCATATATTAATTTATATTAACTTGTATTTCTCGGCTCAGAAATGCTTCTTTCTTTGAGCTAATTAATTGTAAAGGACTGTTTGAGTTTATAACTCTGAATATAATATAATATATATATATATATGTGTGTGTGTGTGTTGTGTGTGTGTATGTGTATGTGGGTGTGTGTGTTTGTGTGTGTGTCTGTGTCTGTGTGTATGTATGTGTGTGTGTGGTGAGAGTATAAAGATGTATAGATAGATAGATGTATGACAAATTTACGTTTATATTTTATTCCAGTATTATTACCGAACGCAACCTCAAGTGCGCTCGTTACAGAGACATATTTCACATGTACAATGAAATTTAGAGTAATTTGTCAATATATATAGTAAAACACGTTCATTCACGGAAGCCTACATACAAACATACTTACATACATGCATACATATAAATACGTCAATAAATATCATACACAGATATGTATTTACATGTAGATGACTACACACACACACGCGCGCGCACACACATACATACACACACACGCACACACACTCACACACACACACATACACACACACACACACACATTCACACACACACATATATAGTATATATAGATATAATACAAACACAGACACACATATGTATGTATGTGTATATATATATATATATATATATATATATATATATCTATATATATATACAATAATGCTGAAACAATCATAAAGGAACTTGAGCAGGAACAAACCTATAAATACTTAGGGATTAATGAAGGCTCTGTCATACAGCATGCAAGTATGAAAGAGAAGGATAAGGAAAGGATGTTAGGGGAGAGTACGTGCAGTTCTGAGAATTGAACTAAACACTCCTAACAAGGTGATAGTCATAACTTTCTTGGCAGTCACAGTTGTCACTTATAGCTTCTGTGTGTTGAACTGGAATAGGCGTGAAATCAAAAGAATCGACACCAAAATCCGTAAGCTACTGACCTGTAAAAGGATGCACCACCCAAAAGCAAATGTGGATCGTCTTTACCTTCCCAGAACTCAAGGAGGCCGTGGCCTGATCCAATTTAAACTTGCTTACAAGACCACCATCATTGGACTCGCCAAATACCTTGAAACAACTAGCGAATGTATGCTGAAACTTGTTGAAAAGCATGAGAGAAGTAATAAGCTTTCTTCTATCTTGAAGGAGAGCAAAGAATATGCTACTGATCTCATGCTTGATACCCAGGCTGGACAGACTAAAAAACTGTTGCAACTGATGCTGCTAGGCACATACAATCACTGGCAAAAGCAAAAGGGCAAGGACAATTAGCATCAAATTGGGAGCAGAAACCTCTGCACGGCAAATATGTGGCCCGTAGCAAACAAGCTGATGTTGACCAAAAGCACACCCACCAGTGGCTACGTAGTTCAGGGCTAAAGGCGGAGAGTGAAGGCTTCATCTTTTCTGCCCAAGATCAAAGCTTTTTGACTCATAATTACCAGGCCAATGTGATGAGAAACGGAATAAACCGAAAGTGCCGATTCTGCAATGCTGAGGTTGAAATGGTGGATCACTTAGTCTCTAGATGTAAAGTTTTAGCACCAGTAGAATAGAAATATAGACATGACAGAGTTAGCCAATATCTACACTGAGTAATAAGTCGGCATTACAAATCAAAGCTGAAGACAAGTGGTACAATCATCGACCTGAGGCTGTAACTGCAGAGTTTATCCCGAACTCCTCGGTAGGACTTGCAGGCCAGGGATTTCTGGAAATTGTTCATAGGCCTCGGCCCGAAAGTTCTTCCGAAGAGATTGGCTAGTTGATTTTCGTCGACGCCTAGAATTTCCCCAAGTACGTCGTCGTTCTTCCTCTCCACTAATCTTCTATAGAACGCCAAGATGGAGTTTCCACCGATCACATTGCCCGACTGGTCGAGGGCTGTGAGCGCCTGAAGACATTCCAGTCTCCAAGCGCTCCCTCTCAGGCTTCGCTTGACCCAGGACTGCAACTCCGTCAAGGAGACGAGCTGGGGAAAGACGCGTCTAGCAAACAGCGACTACACCTGATCACCGTTGAGGAAGAGGTGGAGATGTCGTAGCCTGAGCGCTTTTACTTTGTATTCATAAACTCTATTATTTTTAAGACAGTTATTATTCAATGGGCAAATATTAAGATTTTTAGAGTTGCAATTATTTCTGTTACCATTTGAAGCTCCCTCCCTATGTCTATGTGTGCGTAGGTTTATCTGATCTATGTTAATGATGTTATCCCTGTTATCCAAGTTGCTGTTTATTCTATCAGTATTTCTAGGTTTGTTATAGTGGATTATCTCCCTATGTTATGTAAAAGTCGGTAGATTTTTATTCAATTAACTTTCTCAAAATAAATATATGTGTTAAATATTTTTTACTTCTATATTCTTTCTCTCACTGGACGATAAATGTATTTAAAATCCAGATATGCATGTGAGTGGGTGTGTATTAGTCTATATATGGTTGTCTATACATGTGTGTGTGTCTGTGTACGTATATATATATATATATATATATATATATATATATATATATATATATATAGACATACATATATATATATATATATATATATATATATATATATATATTTATTAAAATAACAGATTACTTGTAGGTATGTGTGTGCGCTTGTTATATACGTATTTATTTATTTATGTACGTTTATTTAATTATTTATTTATTTGTATACACGCACACACACACACACATATTTATATGTGCATGGTTTTGTATACCTATGGCAAGTGTTTTCGCGTTTGCTCGTGTATGTACGTATTTGCATGCGTGTATGTATTTATTTAATTTCAATTACCTCTGTATTGTATTTTATTTACTTTATTCTTAACTCTGAAGCGGAGATTCATTCGATTTCCTAGTTAGAATTTTAGTCTACGACTTCAGCTATACAATTTACGTGGTTTTGTCTTTGCGTGCAATTGTTCTCCACGATCCACATATGACGTATTATCTTCGTTTTTTTCCGTAAAATTGCCAGAGAACGTCTCTATGAACCACCTAAGAGAATATTAGTTTACGACTTCTTTTATACCATAAACGTGGTTCTGTCTTTGCGTTGTAATTGTTCTCACCGCTCCTATTAATGACGTATTATATTCGTTTTTCCCGTTCTTTGCCAGTGAACGTTTCCACGAACCAAAGTATCGTCTTCCTGTCTTCCTCCGGTTGCAACGTTTTTTGAAATATCCACTTCTGCGTTTACAGATTGAATTTGTTAGTTTCAGAAGATCCCGTTAAGGGTGAAAGCAGCGATTCTTTGCTTAAACTTTAATCTGTTATTTTAATAAATATTTGCTCTACGGTTCTTATATATTTGATATATATTTATCCTTATCGAGCCCTCTTTGGACTTTAGTCTTCAAATTTATTATTATTACTATATATATATATATACATATATATACATATATATATATATATATATATATATGTGTGTGTGCGTGTGTATATATGTTTGTATATAACTGTGTTTTTACCTTTGTTTTACATATAGTTCTTTCACTAAGTATTCCTACCTCTCTCACTATATCTACATTGTTAAGACTATATGTTTGTTCTAATTAGCGCGTTCTATTTATTGCTTTAAGATGTATATATATATATATATATATATATATATATATATATATATATATATCCTACGCCATCTTGTTTTTGTGTGTCACAAGACACACAAAAACAAGATGGCGTAGGACAGAACAAAGGAGAGACACAAAAAACAAAGAAAAGAATCCCCAGTCTCGGAAGAGGTCACAAAATGTGTGACGAAAGAACTTTGACAATATATAAACAACCATCTGGTTGTGGAACCAACCAACCAACCAACCGGAAATTTATAAATTCCTAAATTTATAAATTTAATATAATAAATTGAAGTGAAAGCAACTGGTGCGTGTGTTTCTTATTGGCAACATGACCCTCCCAAAGTATAACAATATCGGTTTCAACACACGTTTTCAGATAAAGAATCTTGCTAAACAAATTCAGAAACAAAATATATATATATTACTTCAATCAAAATGACGACTAATTTCCATTTTCCAATCTTAAGGCTAATTTTAATTTCAGGTGTGTAAAAAGAATTGTTTCTACTTTTGGCACAAGCCTAGCAATTATCACAGTGTATTACAGGTACTTTATTTTATCGACCCCGTAATGATGAAAGGCAAAGTTAACCTAGGTCGTATTTGAACTCAGACCATAAAGGGCCCTAACACTTTGCTGCAAAGCATGGCATCCGACCCTCTACCGATACTGCCAATCCACATTTTCATATTAAGTTGGTAGGGCTGGTAAATTCTGTTGTCTTGAATAAGTATGTTTCGTTACCATCCATGTGATACTAGTTAATATTTACATGCGGTGTATTTAGATTATCTAATATTCTCTACTTAAATTTGTATTCTTTATTTCATTCAAAATTTTAAATCCTAACTTCTGATGTTTGGGAAAAAGTAATATCTAAACCCTCCTAATAAAAATTTTGTATTGTTGGCAACTGACAGCCAGCTATATTGTCCAAACTGAACTGGGAGGTTAGTAAGAAATTCGTTTATAATCTTAGTCCTCCACTACCACACGTCCCAAATAGCCTGCAACACCAGTAGAAATGCCTGCAACATCAAGGACGAAGAAAGTAACCTACATAGAACTGGGCTGCTGTGTCTTTTGGGGGATGCATTGTCTTACGCCTGCGCACAGCCGTACAAGCTGTAGGAGCTGATTGAAGCTCACAGGGGAACGGACGATCGCTTCAAAAACATTGTGTTCGTCCGATCCTTTGTCACTTTGAACTTGGAATGCCTAATAAAATTAACCTTATTATGTAAGAAGCTGTCTGATGAGATGATGGCATTGGATTTTTACACGGAATTACGGGGCCACTGCTGTCATTGAAATATATATAACGGCGGCCTTTTAATAAAGGAATTTTAACATCTGAACTATTATATATATATATATATATATATATATATATATATATATATATATATATATATACGATATTAAACAAATGGAAACTACATTTATAAAACCATATTTATTTCATTATATATATTTCAGGGATATCATATTAAAAATATGGTATGCCCTCTTCAGACAAAATGCAATATATAAACAGTTTTATAAATAAATTTGAATAGAAACAAATGTCAACTTCCATTTAAAAAGTTGTTTTTAAAAACAACTTTTTAAATGGAAGTTGTAAAGTTTAAGGTATGTCAAATTTATTTATAAAACTGTTTATATATTGTATTTTGTCTGAAGAGGGCATACCATATTTTTAATATGATATCCCTGAAATATATATAATGAAATAAATATGGTTTTATAAATGTAGTTTCCATTTATTTAATATCGTAAATAAACTCCAAAACTTGTTCAGTGCTTTTATATCTGTTATAAAATATTTACTCGTTGTAACCCAACAATTTTAAATAAAACTTGTGCATATATATATATATATATATATATATGTATATACACAGAATAAGGAAATACAAAATAGTTCAGATCTTAAAATAATGGTTTCTGTCAATGTGGATTAGATTGATGTGGTGTTACACTCACAGCCCATGTCTCTCTCACTCTCTTCATCTCTCAGTATATAAGTAAATTCTGGTCCATGCACAGCCCGCCCCGCGGTCCACGAGGGCTGAATAGAGAAGGCATTTTCCAGGAGGATGGTAAGAGAGACGCATTGCAGCTCTGGAGTCTCATACCTGCGAGTAGCGAACTGTGGGGCGATGGTGTTGAGTAGGGACGTGGTCCTAGCGCCAAAGACACCAGAAGACTCCACTTCTAAACATACAACCTATGGTAATTTTCCTTAGTATGTCTTATGGACACGACAAACATATTTGGTTTTTTGTGTCCATAAATCATACATTTTCCGGTTTACTTGCTTAGAAAAAATGTCTTACAACCTTAATTCTATGTTTGGAGATATATTTGAATTTCTATTGTTTTACAGACAGGTACTTTATTTTATCGACCCCGAGGTGATTAAAACTCAGAAACTAGAGAGATTGCATATATACGACATAATATTCTATCCAAGGCAAACACGAGTCTGATCTGACATATATCAGCCCAGTGTTCACGAATGCTCTTTAACCCCGTTCAATGTATTAACACACTTATTCACCAGTTACTCTCAAGCCTCAAATAACAGGGGAGTAGATATTTGTTTAATGTCTTATAAGCGGGTGGGTTGGGAAATCGGTAATTGTATAGTGTACGTTCGTAAATATGGGATTTCTTGTGATGTCATTTTTGTTTGTCATATATAATGCTTTTTTTATTTTTATAATGTAAAATAAAAGTATTATTAGATTCTCCAGCAAGGGCGGTGGATTGGCAGTATCAGTAGAGGGTCGGACGCCATGCTTTCCAGCATAGTTACGTCCCTTTACGATCTGAGTTCAAATCCCGCCGAGGCTCACTTTGCCTTTCATCCTTACGGGGTCGATAAAATAAAGTACCAGTAATGCCCTGGGTAATTGCTGGCCTTGTGCCTAAAGTAGAAACAATTATTAGATTCTCCAGCTGCTGTATCAATGTGAATCACTAACAGTAAGATTTCGACAAAGGGAGAATACCAAATTTAATAAATGGGGGTGGGGCGTGGTTGAAAATAGTCTGAAATATTATTAAGTGGGGTGGGGGAGGTGAAGATGATTCAATACCTGAGAGTAGGTGTACGGTGCCCTCCTTTTAATTGCTAATATATATAGTGCCAATTAGTGGCAATAAACTACTAGCATATTTTAATTGGTATCGATTTTATACCTGGCAGATAAGGAAAAAATATCATGTCAAACATTAATTTGTAGTCTGTATTCAATTCATATTCTAATCTTCAAGATGTAACTCACACGAGTTCGATATATTTGATTATTTATGAAAGTATCGTTAATATTTTGCTTGTCAACCAGACATATTTGTGATAGAAGGGTACAATAATTTTCTAAACTTCCGCGAATGTATAGCATGCATTGCACGCTGTAGGTCTCGCTCTTTCCTCTCTCTCTCTTCTCCCGTCTTTCTCTCCCCACTCTCTCTCTCCCTTCCCCCACGTTCATCCCACTTTCTCGCACCAAAAATGTTTCTTCGCCTTGTGCATGTATCGCGTCTATTGAGTGTTGTAGGTATCCCTCTTTGTTTTCTCTCTCTCTTCCCCTCGCTCTCTTGCCCACCCTCTTCCTACCTCTTTCTCCCAAAAATGCTTCTTCGCCTTACACACTTGCACATTTTACTGTTGTTGCTGTTTGACTACACTAAGTTAAATCTATGTTCGCAAATGTTGGCAAAGAAAATCATTAATTCATCTCACAGCTGCGGAAAAGATTTTCTATGTGGGTGACTTTTCACACACATTAACTGATTTTATTTCCTCACTCGCTCTTCTTGTTCATTTTGATCATTTGCCAGTCTTACATATCATTTTTGACATTTGTTTCTATTCTAGAATTTTATTGATCCTCACAGAGATATGCTTCTCTACCTTAACAGAAATCCCATTTAACCTTAATTCTAAAGCATAAAGAAGCAGGCTTTAATAATTTCTGATATCTAATATCATTTCACAGCCTACAAATAGGGCAGAATCATATCACATTTATTATAATGAAACGAAATGTATTTTTTACCTGATACATCTATATTTCTCCTTTCTAAATATCTTCATATATTTTACAATTTTACTTATAAATTTCCTCTTACTTGAAACAAAATTGCAGAAATGTTGAAGATTTCAATAATAATTGGCATTGATCCTTTGTTTGAATAATAAACTATATTCCTTCAAAACGAAGAATTCCTAAATATGTGTTGAGCTTTATTCTTTGCTATATTTGGATCAGTTTTGTACAAGCAAATCGTATTTAAGTTAAAAAAATAACAAAATGAAATTATATTAAGAGTTTTTATTTTCATGTCTTATAGGCCTATAATTTACAGAGCAATTTCAGAACTTGATCTATACATGCATTCATTTGTAACACAAAGAATAATGTTGACAACAGCGGCGTCCTAGTTTGAGAATTCTCCTCACATGTAAGAGAATGAAAAAGATGTTTTAATATAATTAAATGTATAAAACAAAATTTGATTATAATTCAAATTCCACACTGAAAATTAAGTCAATTAAAAAAAAAACTATAATAATCAATTATTCATTCTATATCTCCAACAAGAAATTCCGTTTAGAGTAGTTTAAGATGACTGATTAAATTAGCATTAATCGCTTTATATGGAGAGATTTAAAAGACGATATCGATACAACATCCGGTCTCATTTGATCACAAATATCACACAAAATATTTCCTAACCAAAAACTTAATGTAAACTAAATAAAGCAGAGGATTCTTTAAATAACACGAA
>OZ024751.1:6134423-6174423 GCA_964016885.1 Eledone cirrhosa
CTTTAAGATCTCGTTAATCAGGAATAGTTTATAGCAAAATAAATTGTTACTGCGAGGGTGATTACGTTACTAAATCGTTGATGAAAATTTATATCCAAGATAGTGTCTTAATAAAAATGGTAGTTTTGACGCATTTGCTTCATAAAAAAAAATATAGGTCGTAGCTAATGAAAGTTAGTCATGAAAAGTTCATAGGCTGAAACGTTCATGGCCTGATGAAGATACTCTCATGGAATGACTAAATGAGGCTTATTTTTCAACATAGTCATTGAAGAAACAATGCAGTTATTAATAAGAAAAATTGAAATTAATGAATGCAAGATTCCACAGCTCTAGCACCTCTCCTTCATATGAACTCTTCAAACAACCCTCGTATAGGCGGCGTTTAAGGTTGTCTCTTTCATATTGTTTTAGCCTACATCTAGTTGCATTTACGGGAGAGTATCTCTCTTGAGCTTCTCTATTAGTCCTTTATTCTATCAGACTCATAGAACGGTCAACCTATGTTTCACATCCATATATGCACTATCACACGTAGAAGGGGACAAATGAATGCCCGCGTTACTCATTCGAATACATCCCATTCAATAATTAACTGCACCATCCAAATGTATTTAATGTGTGTCTCAGTTAAAGCATCACCTTTCATGTTTACTTATATTTTCCTGTTTCACATATATTTTCAATATATCTTTCAATTCTTCATTATATAGATATTGTATAAATATAGTTTTTGTATTTGTTTGCAACAGTGTGATACAATGTATCAACACTCTATAATCTCTCCAGTATGAGAATATCTGAAATAAATATTCATCACAAAGTCATGATCTGCAATGCAATAATTCCAATGCTATATTTTTTGTAAGCATAAAGCAAAGTTCAATGTTTTATGAAATATATACAAATGTCTCCAAAAGTCTATTGTGTATAAGTTCTCAATTGTTTCATATTAACAAATATAAGAACGCATGGATTCATTGTCTCAACAGAGAGGAAGATAGGGAGGGGGGGGGGAGAGATAAGGAGCGAGGGAAAGAAAGAGATAGAGCTTGGGAAGAAAGGGGAGTAAGTGAAAGTCTAATAGGATAGGTATAATAAATTTATTCACATCTATAACTGTAGGCTATTTAATACGACCCCATCTAACGGCTCTTTTGTTTCGTTCATTCGGGCGGGATTGCTGTAAATATTGATATCCACGATAGGAATGTGATATTTTCTAAATAAATACCACTAAGACCTTTCTTCGAAGTTCTAATGAAACTGTCAAAGACGGTATATATTTATTACGGATATAGTGTTGAACCTGTATATGATACTCTTCTTCTTCTTCTTCTTCTTCTGATTCACCCACTTAAACCTGAGTGGCTCGTGTGGGCAGAGTCCTGAAATATTCCTCCCAGCAGGTCCTGTGAGAAGCAACCGCCTCCAACTAATCCAGATGGGTCCCCAATTAAAACCAGCCAAGCTGATGGATGTTATCCAACCAACTTGCTTGGGGTCTACCCCTGGGTCTCTTGCCGGTTGGTTTTGCCCGTAAAATATGTCCAGCTTTTCTTTACTTAGACATTCTAACCATATGCTCATAGTATCGGAGCTGTGATCTCTCAATTCGGAGAAGTAGCGGTTCTACTTGAAGTGACTATTCTCCAACAATAATGTAATTGTTTCGTTAGGGGTTCTGGAGAGATCCCTACCTCTTTTACACATACAGTATAGAATATTTCTCTAAAGGTTTTATGAATCGAGTTTCTATGAAATGAATAAATTTGAAGGGTCCATTCGTTATCTCTTTATTCTATTTGATCCATTGAAATATCTCCTTACCGGAAGGAATATAAACATTATCATATTTATTATTTATTTCATGAATATTTCTTTAAACTCCCCAGCAGAGATCCGCTTAATTAATCATGAAAACAAGCAGTTGCTTCATTCTGAGATTAAATATGACACCCCTCGTTATCTTCATCTCATGTTATGTTGGATACAAGCTTTTGAGTTTTAAATGAAATACGTTTGATTTTTTTTCAAGATGGTATATTCTAAATGTTTGTTTATCGAGAGGTTTTAAACGAAATAACATTTTATATGAATTGACATTAATATATCATTGGTCATATTTGAAAACAAAACGATATGATTCAATAGATAGCAGTGTGTTGCACAAGAGAACTGTTGATATATTTGAGTATTTAAATGATGTATAATATACATCATAATGATAATATTATAGGTTTTACAATTCTTCGTTTCATTTATTACGCAATAATATATCTACATGTACAGTATACATTATAGACTCTCTGAAGGTCCTGAGGCGCTATACGTATCTCATCGCAAACTATACGTAATTGTTTCTACTTTAGGCACAAGGCCAGCAATTACCCAGTGCATTACTGGTACTTTATTTTATCGACCCCGTAAGGATGAAAGGCAAAGTTAACCTCGGCGGGATTTGAACTCAAACTGTAAAGGGACGTAACTATGCAAGAAAGCATGGCGTCCCGCCCTCTACCGATACTGCCAATTCACCCTATATATAATTGTTTCCACGATAGGCACAAGGCCAGCAATTACCCAATGCATTACTGGTACTTTATTTTATCGACCCCGTAAAATTATAATATAATACGCCCTTGACGCGAGCACAAAAGTCAACATATACAAACTCTAATAGAGAGGTACACACAATTATGCATATACATATACCTACTATATGAAGTGTTAAAATAATATATTTCTTTATTGTGTAGTTTTCATTGTTATTGAGGTTTTGTATATACCTATATATCAATACATACACACACACACATACATATATATATATATACACATATACCTATATGTATATATATGTATATATATGTATACATATATATATACTTATATGTGTGTGTATATATATATATATATATATATATAAACACATATATATATGTATGTATATGTATATACCTATATATATGAGTATATATATATATATATATATATATATATATATATATATATATACATATATATATGAGTATATATATATATATATACATATATATATGAGTATATATATATATATATACCTATATATATATGTATATATATATATATATGTATATATATATATATATATATATATATATATATATATATATATATATATATATATATATATATATATATATATATATATATATATACCTATATGTATATATGTATATATATATATATATATATATATATATATATATATATATATATATATATATATGTATATATATATATTGTTATACTTTGGTAGGGTCACGTTGCCAATAAGAAACACACGCACCAGTTGCTTTCACTTCAATTTATTATAATAAATTTAGGAATTTATAAATTTCCGGTTGGTTGGTTGGTTCCACAACCAGACGATTGCTCATATATTGTCAAAGTTCTTTCGTCACATATTCTGTGACCTCTTCAGTGACTGGTGATTCTTTTCTTTGTTTTTGTGCCTCTCCTTTTTTCTGTCCTACGCCATCTTGTTTTTGTGTGTGTTGTGTGCTTAGTTGTGCTGTCTGTGTGTGTTTATATTTGTTTATTTATTTGTTTATTTAGATGTTACTGGTTGGTTGTTTGTTCTATGTGTGTGTGTGTTTTCATTTTGTCCTTAATTGTAAGTTGTGATGTTGCTGTTCCATTCATGTTTTCTATTTAATTTTGGTTGGAGTTCATTTATGTTTATTGCCTCTGTGATTTGTCTAAACATTATGTCTTTTCTGTGTGTAGATTCTATTTTTATTTCTATGTTCTCTAATTTACCCTTATGTTCTATTTTAGCATGTTGGTAGAGTACAGATGATTCTTTACTATCTTGAAGCTCTCGCCAGTGTTGATTTATCCGTTCCCCTATACTACGAGCTGTCGCACCTATGTACACTATATTTTTATCTCTACATTGTCCTTCAGTACATCTTATGCTATATACTACATTTCTAGTTTTACAGTTAATATGGGGGCTTAATTTACAGATTACACATTTCTTATCTATACAGGGAGGTCTTTGAAAAGGGTATGTATTGCTAATAACTGTTTTTATGGAGGTACCTGGTCTTTCTACTATCTTAATATTGAGTTTATGTTTATCTAGGGCCCTTCTAAATTTGTAAGCTAATTCACCTCTAGGGGTTGTATCAATGAACATTACACTCTGGTATTTATTGCTATCATACCATGAGTTTATTCTATTAACCTTATTCCTAGTTCTTTCTATTCTATTCCAAAATTT
The DNA here is from genome assembly GCA_964016885.1 of Eledone cirrhosa. Classification (NCBI taxonomy): domain Eukaryota; kingdom Metazoa; phylum Mollusca; class Cephalopoda; order Octopoda; family Eledonidae; genus Eledone; species Eledone cirrhosa. The sequence goes on from OZ024751.1 coordinate 6,138,694, forward strand.
GCTCCTATACAAGGAGCAGGTCCCATTTGTGTCATTATTTACCATTTTTTCCCATTTGGTTCTGGCTCCTCTATATACTCTGATTTTATCTCTCTGATTGTAATCAGAGAACTGCATACGGTGGATGAAGTGTTGTATGTGTCTCTCTAGTTCTTTGGGGTTGCACATGCGGGACACGTTTCTCATCACCCGTACCAAATCCGCAATCAGTATGTTGATTTTGGTATAGTCCGAAACAGCTGAGTTTCGGTGGATCAGATATTTGAAAGTCATGGGTTTGGCATAATGGGAATGGAGGATTTGTTTTTTGTTATTAATGGTATCTAACCAGAACTCTGTGTCTAGTACAAGTAATCGATGGTTGGGGTGTTTGCTTGGGTAGTCTATAGTAACTCTAATACTCTGGTGGATGGAGTTAGCTATTTGCTGGATGCTTTCCATGGTGTTTTTCTCTAATTCCTGACTGTTCTCTAGTGGGGGTGTTTTTACTACGATGTTTATATCATCAACGTAGTGGGAGTACATTATCAGGGTTAAGGGGTTGCTGTCTTCTAATTGTTCTTTAAGTTTAAGTTTAAGTCTACTGTCCCACCATACCATGAATAGGTTAGCTATGTCACCTAAAGAATCTTGCTAAACAAATTCAGAAACGAAATATACGTATATATGTAAATATATATATATATATATATATATATATATATATATATATATATATATATATATATATATATATATATATATATATGTATTTATATATATACATCTGTCTGTGTGTAACATATATATATATATATATATATATATATATATATATGTATCACTTTTGATGTAAAAGAGAACACCCTAGTGGCATATATGAAGCACATTACATTCTAGTATTAATTGTTTCTACTTTAGGCAGAAGGCCAGCAATTACCCAGTGCATTACTGGTACTTTATTTTATCGACCCCGTAAGGATGAAAGGCAAAGTCAACCTCGGCGGGATTTGAACTCAGATCGTAAAGGGACGTAACTATGCTGGAAAGCATGGTGTCCAACCCTCTACCGATACTGCCAATCCACCGCCCTACATTCTAGTATTAATACATTCTAGTATTAATAACAACCAGTTTCTTAAGAGACATAACAAGAATGTTTGGACATTGGAAACCATAGAGCACCAATAAAATGTATTAGCATATTTAGATATATCCCTAAGATATATTCTCAGCTGAATTATTCTTAAATGGAAATGTAATATACTTTTTGGAATGAAACCATACTCATAGTCGTTATTAACAGGTGACATGAAATGAAGTACTCAATTGGTAACGGAAGTTGATTCTAGGAGCATGTAAACGAAACATTTTTGTTTTATATATATTTACATTTTACAAAGTACACTACCCATATATATATATATATATATATATATATACATACACACACATATATATATATATATATATATATATATATATATATATATACATCTCCCTCTTTCTCTTTCTTTCTCTCTCTCTCTCTCTCTCTCTCTCTCTCTCTGTATATATATATATATATATATATATATATATATATATGCGTTGTGTGACTGTAGGTATATTGAATAATGTTATGTACGGTTCTCATCCAAATGCTATTAGCAAATGTTTATTGCTATATCTATCTTCACATCTACACACAAACTACTTTCCGTATTTGTTTTACTTTAAAGATTTTTAGAAATATATTTTCATAACATGGCTTCTTTACCCGTCAGAGATCGAATTGTGCCGTAAATGACTGCGGTAGAACGTATACATGTTATCAACTTGAAACGTTCTATAAGACTTCATTTAGAAGTAACTGGCATCCAAAACCCCATAAAATTCCATACAGCTGATTTGAAATAACAGTAATTTTATATTAGAGTTATGTCATATAGTAAGTAGCAGCAAGCTCGGTATTCATAGTGTTCAACTAGAGATTCTGAATATACAGTTTCAGTTAGAAAAAGGCAGTAATCTGAAATTGAATAATGTCCTCTGGCAGGGAGATTACGATTAGGATATTCGATAAAATATAATTTACGAACGCTTCCTGACAATTTTTGACATTACTGACATATTTTACACAAGCAAGGTTTGCTGCGAAATAAAGTAAGTTATTTTGTACATGTGATCTATAATTTCTTCGGTAGAAATGTCGTTACAGCACTGTCGCATTTCTTTCTTTTTATGCAGCATTTGTATATCCAAAAGTGTATTAGAAGTGTATTGAGAATCAGATAGTTAATCTACGAGCATCTTTGGAAATCAATGTGAACCAAATTTGGACTTGGAGTCTCGCAGTATGAATGTCATTTGCAATATTCTAATAGAATGGTCTACGTAGAATAGATAGAAGCAAATATTATCGATCAGCATTTTATATTATCTTGATTTAGGAATACCCACAGAAAATGCTAATACACGTGTGTTCTGTTTATGCAGCAGTAGAGTATGCAAGTATTTTGGGTTATTTAACAATATAAGCAATTATAATATTAACAATGCCGGTACCTTCTCAGATTAACATGCGAAGACCGTCAACTGCGTTTAAGAAAGATTTCTACATAAAACTTATGCAACGAATTCACCAAAAATCCTTTCGCAAAATATATATACGCTAGTTCTTTTTCTAATATCTAATATTACATACGCAGCAAGGGTTTTGAAAGGAACATGATATTAGCTGACGTTGCAAATAATATTGATAAAATGTAAACAAAATTGTCACTAGTGTATACCCAATATAAGATGGATCAAACTGTAGAGAGGTGTATATTTTTAAATATAGGATCTTATGACAGGGAAAAGATCACTATTATTGTATATGATAGTGTAAATGTGTTGACAACGTCTGAACCATGGAATTAAAATACATTACATTTAAACATAGCTAATATCAATAATAGACATGCGTAGTGAAAACAGTTTCCTTTGCCATGGTTACCTCTTCTTTCCCTTCTTCCTTTATAAAGAACAATTATATATTATTGGGGAGAAAACTTTCTGAGTTTCTAAATATTTTCGTATATTTTATAGTGTAACACACATCCGACTATTTCACAACTTTACATTAGTATACCGGTAGGAACGATTTGCTTCGTTCTTCCTTGGTTTCTACGCTCTGAGTTTAAGACCCACCTTTGCCTGGTACATAGTTGATAAACACAACTCCAGATAACTTCTGGGGTTGATTCTTCCCCTCTCACATTACACTGTAAGGAAGATTGCGGGAGAACACTACGCGAATTACTTTGCGGCAAAATGAAAAGGGTTTTAACCCTTTAATGTTCAAACCGGCCAAAACCGGCCAGAATTCTCTACCTTTTTCTGTTGAAACTGGCTATAACTGGTCGCTCAAACTGATGTTAAGTTATTGTTCTCAAAATAAATACTTTCAAAATCTCATATATTCAATATTATGTGAGATATTTATGTGAGATAAAGCATTTATCATGAAAATATAATAGTATATATAGAGTAATGTAAAGGCTAAAGGGTTAAGGTGAGTTTAGCGGCCTCTTCATATAAATATCACAATTATGGCAAGCCATCGAAAGTGCTAAACAAGTACCGCACTACATTGAACATAAATAATAAGAATGTTTTAATTTCTATTTATGTAGAAATAAAAAAAAGGATAAAGACGCCCTTCGGACATGGATGACTCTAGGATTTTCACCTACAAAGTTCACCTACGAGGAGTAAATCTTGGAAAGGTTGTTTGTGTAAGACCAACAGTATCCCATGCATACCGGTTTTTCCTCTTCCCGCCTCTGATGTTGTCCAAGGGAAAGGTAATGGCCGATACATCTTGGCACCAGTGACATCGAAACTCATATCCATAGCTGGTAACCTGTAGCAACATGAAATAAAGTGTCTTGCTCAAGGACACAATGCATCACACGGTCCGGGAATCGAAATCTGAACCCCACGATTGGAAGCGCAACACTCTAGCCAACCATTAAGCCATGCACCTTCATTATGCAGAAATAAACTTCATATATTTCATGAAACTCGAATGGTTGTCTTTTTAACGTAACCTCTTGTATGCAAAGCGAAACACTTTTTATTATGAATCGAAATAAGGAAGTAGACAAGATAGGCTCTAACTGAAACAACAATTTACATCCTTTTATAAATGTTATTTTACATATAAAGGAACGATCGACTTTCGTCAAATCGGACCGAGGGAACAATGTTTCCGTTGGTCTTTCCAATTGCTAATACTATCTATCGGTCGCAACTCCAGGTAGAAGGAGCAACGTGAAATAAAGTGTCTTGCTCAAGGACATAACGCATCGCCTGGTCCAGGAATCGAACTCACAGCCTTACGATTGCGAATCCAATTCTCTAACCACTCAGCCACACGCCTTAACATATATACGGTGAAAAGAAACACATTTACACACATATACTAACACAGCACAGTTAACGTGTTCTTTAAATAATCAAGTAGAGCAGAACTATAATTAAATGATGGCAGATAGAACGAAAAGTATGGCAATTCCTTTGAAAGTGAATGTAATATTTACTTCTGATGTATACACAATTCTTTTCACAGTGATAAAACTAGACGACATTTCACTTCAGGAGAGATAACGCAAAATACTTGCCATTCATTTATTCTAGTCTTTATCTAGCAGAGACACAGTTGCCACATAATATTGTAGTGTTAAAGAAGATATTCTTGAGGTTACTTCTTTAAACGTAATAAAGGCAACTAAATATTGTGTCAGATAATAAACTACAGAGGGTAATACTAAAATTATGTATACCTATACATCGATATCTCAAAAATGAGATAGAGAACCGGAATCAAATCACGGTTAAACACCTCTCGTTTCTCAATTCTTCACCAATTTCTTAGCACATAAGCATAGTTTCCAATCAGCTATCATTAACATTTAACATTTAATACTTGGTAATGCTTGCTTGAAAAGTACTTTAGGAGGTATTATTATACTTGGTGGTAGATTGGCAGTCTCGGTAGAGGGTCGGACGCCATGCGTTGGCGTATAGAGTTACGGCCCTTGCCATTCTGAGTTCATATACCACCGTGGTTAACTTTGCCTTTCATTCTTATGGGGTCAATAAAATAAAGTACCAGTAATGCACTGGGTAATTGCTGGCCAAAAGTAGAAACAATTATTATACTTGGTATGATGCTTTTACGACCAGTCTTACAAACTCCGTGTTTGCAATTTCCAGATACACAGCATGGTGATGGCTCGTCATACTGAACTCTGAATATCTATTTCTACTGAATGAAGCTAGGAAAACATTTTATTGTTGTAATAAACTGATTATTCTAGAAATACTACTATTTCTTCTTCTTCTTCTTCTTCTTCTTCTTCTTCTTCTTCTTCTTCTTCTTCTTCTTCTTCTTCTTCTTCTTCTTCTTCTTCTTCTTCTTCTTCTTCTTCTTCTTCTTCTTCTTCTTCTTCTTCTTCTTCTTCTCCTCCTTCTCCTCCTCCTCCTCCTTCTTCTTCTTCTTCTTCTTCTTCTTCTTCTTCTTCTTCTTCTTCTTCTTCTTCTTCTTCTTCTTGAGAACGTGGGGGCAGAGTCCTGAAAACACTCCTTCAACCGGTTCCTATTTGAAGCAACCATCTCCAATAGTTCCGGCTGGTCCCGAAGCGAGACCAGCCAACCTCATGGATCTTATCCAACCATCTTGCACGGGCTCTACTCCTGGGACTCCTGCCGGCTGGTTTTTCCAGTAACAATCTTTCAATTCTCTCTATTCCGAGAAGTAGTGGCTCTACCTGGAGTGCTTCTCTGATCTACGCACTCTATAGAGTAATATTACCCCAACGATCCTTCCGAGAAACCCGATTTCGGTCATTACTAATATTTCTCTAGCTTTATAATTCCAACTATCTATAGCAACAAATGGTATATAATTTACAATTAGAAGTGTTTCCTTTCGGAAAACTAAAATGTTTCGCAATTTCACACTTCAGAAAAAGTGGTAAATTGATAAATTGTAACGCCGTTTTGTGGAAAAAATAAAATCTAAAATAATTTCACCTTTCATATCATGTGTTGAATAATTAGCATCATTTCACTATGTTTGAGATACTACTGCGTAGAGAGACGATGAGAGAATGTGGAAACACAATGGTGTAAAGGACATAGTAACATAATTTGTAAATAAATGTGGTTAAGGTAAAGACACACTTGGGGCCCGAATGACCATGGAATTTGCACCTAGAGGTATAAGTCTGGGCAAGATGTGTACCCATGTATATCATTCTATCCTTTTCATGCCATCGACGTTGTGCAATCGAAAGGTAAAGGCCGATACAACCGGGCACCAATGATGTCGCAACTCTACAGCTGTCTAAACCAGAGCGACGTGAAATAAAGTGTCTTGCTCAAAAACACAACACACAGCCCGGTCCGGGAATCAAACTCATAACTTCCCGATTGCAAGCCCAACATTCTAACCTTGCATAAATAAATGTGGTTATCTGCACGTTACATTAAATTGCATCAGAATATACATGTTGACATGGGATCGGTATTAAGATGTTGTCTTTAGTTAGGGTAAGGGTGAATTGATGCCCTTGTCACGAATGATCATGGGATCTGTACCTAGAAAGTCCCATTCAGAGGCATACGTTCGGGAAAGGTTCTATGTGGAAGTCATGCGGCTTCTCTTTGTCTTTAGTTAGATAATCATAAATAAAACAATAACTGTTTTTCTTAGTTATTATATGAACAATAACAAATGTAACGATGAAGTCTCGTCAGGTTAAATGACATCACATTTATTCCATTAAATACTGTCACAGATATTTAATATTGACAGCCGAACAGAGCCTGAAGACTGAATAAATGGAGGAAAGAAAACATTTAATGTTTAAATAACCTTTTTTGTATTATCTGAAACACGTGGAATTAAATCATTGGGAGTGTTGTTTATAGACATAGAAAAACAACTAGTAAATTAAGGCCGGCAGACTACGATTTTAAACTACAAAGTAAATTGCAGAGCTACAAATCCTTAATTTTTATAGACTCTGTTGTGAGCTTATATTTTTACTTGAGCGAAGTAATCGCACCTTTGAAACTGTGACGTATGCAGCTAAGAATGGACACGAGAGAATTGGCGCGATTTAATTCCATCTTAGTTAGTTGCAATAAATGACATTTGACACCGAAACTATTATGCTGTCGACAGTTTCCTGACTGGAATTAGATGATGTGGCCGCTAGTAGAATCTAATTTTAATACACCATTATTTCATCAAACATTAAAAGGATACAGTCATATATCATCCATATTTATCTTATACATATCTCTCTATTCTCTATCCCTGCCTCTCTATTCTTCCATAACGTCCTCTGTCTCTCTTTTCCCATCTTACACCTAATCTAGTCTACAAAATTGAATAAAAGCATATTGGCATGTCTTAAAATACGTACAGTGACATCTTGTTTATATGCAATTCATAGTTTCCGAAACGTTTTAGGTACATCATTTCTTTTACAAAAGATTACCAAATTTCTTTTCAAAAAGAAATACAAGCTTACATTCCAATATATATGTTTTCTACTTTCTGTATTAAATCAATGCTTATTCGTTTTTGTCTAGTTTCTTCTTTTGTGGATCGCTTAAAATTATTTTTGCTTTGCAGAAAATAACAATTTTATTGAATGATGACGCAACAAAATGAGAACAATAAACAATAAATGCCATATTGTTGAAGCTTCCAATGAATGGTTGAATTTACGTTGAGAGGAAATTGCCTTTTTTACTTGATGTAATTCTCCACTCTTAGCTTTTATCGTGTCAAATTTTGATGATAAGAAAAGAAGCACATGTTTCTTTATGATGGATATGCATTAAAGATACCAGAGACATACGTACGTAGATGCATACATATATACACAACCACACATAAATACAAACACTCACAAACATACACACAGGCCTACATACCTACAAGTCCACAAACAAACGCACATATAAATGTGTATGTATAAATACATACCTTTATATATATATGTATGAATGTATGATGTATGTACACACACACACACACACGCACACACACCTACATACACACACACACACACACATACATACACACATACACACACACACATATATATTTATATATATATATATGTATGTAAAAACTAAACAGAAATAAGAAAGCAAACGACACACTATATTGAAGCAATATATTGGTTTAATGCTTGAAATAGCAGGGAAAAATGACTTAATGTTTCGGACACTAGTCATTCATCAGAAGGATAGAGTTAGAAATAGAAAGATAAATAGAGAAAAAGAAGGAAAGTGGAATAGTGAGAAAACAAGGAGCAAAAAGCAGACATGTGTGCGTGCATCTAACTACATGAACATAGAATCTGAGCTGTGTTCTATCAATTCATAGAAGTAGCGACTCTACCTTGAGTGACTCTCTGATCAAGCTACACATTTAATGAGTACCAGATTCTTTCGGTCATTACCCAAGATTCATGAACATTGGTAAGGTATGGCACGAATACTGAGTTGTCGCAGCGTAGCAGGTGGGGAATTGGCAGAGTCGTTGGAAGGTCTGATAGAATGCTTTATGGTATTCTTTCCGGGTCTCTGCTCTCTGAGTCCAAATTCCACCAAGCTCACCTTTACCTTCCATCCATTCGAAATGGATAAACAAAGTACCAGTCTAGGACTAGGGTCGATTCTTCCTCTATACCTCTTTGTCATTTTCCTCTGTCTCACTTTCTATTTATTTCTGGAAGAAATCTGCTGTACTCAGGTGTGGAGAGGGATGGGCTCCCCCAGACTTAAAATGCCCAAGAAACTTGTATGTCAATAAGGCGCCCCTACGACTCTATCAGGAGTTACGGGACCATGCATACATAAATACATACATATACAGGAGCGAAAAGCATTGTTAGAGATAACGCATCTTTGAAAGAAATGTTCTAGAAAGAAAGCACTTTTCATTTTTCCCTTTTTCATTCCCATGGAATTTTTGCAACACACACACTTACACACACACACACACATACACACACACTCACACACACACGCACACGCACACACACAGGCACACGCACACACACACACACAATCACCCATCCAAACACACAGAGATATAAACACATACACACATATATATATGTACGTATAGTACTAAACTTATCAGGACTTATGATTCTACTCATATGCATAACTCCCATTCTGGATAGAACCAAAATATACAGGGATTAGAAATCGGAGTTTCGGAATTTCCAACACTAATTTAATCATGATCGCATTTCTTATAATTATCTTCGACTGATGACTGTGAAGTCTAAATTTTAAAATCTTAAACTTTTAATTCTAAATTTTTAATTTCAATTCTAATTTCATTTTCCAATGTGAAATTATATAAATCATAGCATTAAGTTGTATTCTCAGTTTTCGGTTAATGGTCAGTTCATTATCCTGTCATAAAATGGTTGTAGTGACACATATACCCAACCAGAGAATTCTGGTAGGCGGCTGCCAGCATCTGCTGGAGACCAAAATTAGTAGTAAAAAACAGTTTTTGGCTGGATTGATCAAAAACCTAATTTGTTGTCCGTCCCTTTGAATCATGGTCTAGATTACCCCGGAAACGTAACCTATTTACTTAATGTTGCTGTCTGATGAGTCAACATGAATGGTTACGTAAACTCAAGTGGTCACGTCCGTCACTGAAATATGTAACACAGTTTTATTAATAAAGGACTATATAACCTCTATACTGTCACATTTTCCTCCTTCTTTCATATATATATATGTATATATACAAATAGAATATAGAGTTATACACTCATAAAAATACCGTGCAATTATTAAGCTCAAAGTAAAAATACTGTGCATTTTATAATATATATAAAGGAATAAACACAGTGAATTGTGTGTTTAGAATTACAAGGGTAGTAAGACAACGTTGGTTTGACGAATAGAAACTCTGAATCAAACGGAAAATACAAGATAAATTAAAATGTACTGACCGTTTCAATAACTATTATCTCACGGAGATATTAGAGATTAATCTGTTTGGCCCTGAAAAGTTGTGTTTGTAAAAGATAATCCGGAGGCAGTCCTCGGCGTGAGATGAGATCATATGCAACAAAGACCTATGAGAGTAGGTAAACGAAATAAACACAAGGTAATGAAGTACCTCGTGTGCTCGTCGTTTCAAGAGGCGTGGCTGGATTGTAAAACAGCAAGAAATAATAGTCTAAATTAACCCAACTTGTTAACTCACACTATATATATATATATATATATATATATATATATATATATATATATATATATATATTAAAATAACAGATTAAAGTTTAATAAAAGAATCGCTGCTTTCACCCTTAACGGGATCTTCTGAAACTAAAAAAATATTTTTTAGTTTCAGAAGATCCCGTTAAGGGTGAAAGCACCGATTTTTGCTTAAACTTTAATCTGTTATTTCAATAAATATTTGCTCTACGTTTCTTATATATCTGATATATATTTATCCTTTCGAGCCCTCTTTGGGTTTTAGTCTTCAAATTTATTATTTTTACTATATATATATATACATATATATTGTGAGCTAACAAGTTGGGTGAATATACAGACACACACACACACATACACACATATATATATATATATATATATATATATATATATATATATATATATATATATATATATACATACATACATATATATATATATATATATATATATATATATATATATATATATATATATATATATATATATATATATATATATATATATATATATATACAAAGTAAGTCCATAGAATCATCAGATAAAATATATACAGTATTTCTTCTCCCAATCACCATAAATCAACCACAAAAAAAATCATTTAAATGAGGCTATAAGTTTAAAATATACTTATGAAGAACTAGCCAAGTGACGATTCTTAGCCATTTTGAATTCGTTTCTGGCGGGGATCATGTAAGAAAACATCTTTCTCCAATTGAGTTTATCTCCTGATGATTTCCATCCTCGTTGATTTATCCAAAATCGGATATATCCAAAAATGGAATGAAATCGTTGGGGGTAGAGATATTTTGATGATTTTGGTATGTTTATGTAAATTTGTTCTTCTAACTTTGATTTTGTACCTATATTATGTATGGTTAACTATATGTCTAGTCAATTTCTACAGGTTATCAGAAATACTAGGTAAATTTCCTGTAGCTGTGAATCGCGGATAAAAAGCTATATCATTTATCTATTGTTTCTTCATAAGTATCTTTTAAACTTATAGTCTCGTTTAAATGACTTTTGAGTGGTTGATTTATGCTGGTTGGGTGAAGAAATACTGTAAATATTTTATATAATGATTCTATGGACTTACTTTTTATATATTGCTCTGATTATTAATTATTTAATTAATTCGTCAGAGCCACACCGTGAATGGTTGCCCAAAACATATATAAATCTATGGCTTTGTCTAGTTTTTATGTATATACGATTTAAATTATATATATATATATATACATATAGAGATTACAATAATCAAAGTTCAGTTTAAGTCATTTATTTGCTTACAATTGTTTCCTCCAAACCGAGGTTTGGATTCTTCGGAGCAACTATTTACTGATCTATAACATACTTGACCACCTTTTCAACCCAAGAGACATATAAAACATATGCGCATATTGATCAACAGTGGGGTGACATTCATCAAATGATATAGCATGGCAATTTACATATACAGGTTACAGGATAAAAATAAAAATAAAAATAAAAATAAAAATAAAAATAAAAATAAAAATAAAAATAAAAATAAAAATAAAAATAAAAATAAAAATAAAAATAAAAATAAAAATAAAAATAAAAATAAAAATAAAAATAAAAATAAAAATAAAAATAAAAATAAAAATAAAAATAAAAATAAAAATAAAAATAAAAATAAAAATAAAAATAAAAATAAAAATAAAAATAAAAATAAAAATAAAAATAAAAATAAAAATAAAAATAAAAATAAAAATAAAAACAAAAATGAAAATAAAGATAAACATGAAGCGTTGGCAGTCTATGAAGATAAAGCAAGAGGAAAGTTTAGAGTAGTTTGTGTATGAAACAATCTCACGTGTAGCATGCACGCGTGTCTTATTTATACATGATTAGAGTGCGCCAGAATGATATTTGCAGGGTCAGGCAGTTGAAGCAGGCAATCGATCTTATTATGTGGGCTGAATTATTAAGTCATTTATTCGCATACATCTGTATGATATACAGTCCCAAAACTTTAAACCCTATATATAATAATGTCAGACTGGAACCGGCACCACCCCTAGCAATTAACATCAGTAGCTCAACTTACACCTCACATCCACACCCATTTATATACTCTAAAGATAATACTGACAGCATTTTAGTACCACCTACCCTGGGAATACCCCCTTGTACCTCTAATTCTGATATTTCGACCGTGGACTACTTAAACTGCATTGCACAAGTATAAGATTAGTATAAACCGCGGACACGGTAGTGGTTGCGATAACATAGTCCTGTGCATGGATTGCCACCAAGAGATAGATTGATGATTAGATAGATAATCGTATTGTTATGTGAATATATACTGTAAACGATCAGTTCAATGAACTATGCACAGGTGACGCATGAGTTAGGAGCCTCTGTGTTGCCTGGTGACCTGACCGGCATCTCGTGACGAGAGAACCGGCCACTGGACCACCCTGGTGAATTTACCGGGGATGCAGTCATACTACGACCTGAATCTCGCCGGGAGTCATGTACGATAATAAGACCATTACTGATAGTGAGACCCATGTAATTAATTATGTAGTCTGACTCTTCTTATGGATTGGCCAGGTGTGGCACCCCATGTCGGATTGTAGTCTTTGTGATATGAACTCCCTTAATACTTGTTACTGGACTCCACTCTAACTTGTGGATGGGATACCTGATCTATATGTGGGATGCGAGTTTATGTATTGCTTGGTGGCCAGTCAGGTGTCCTGGTATGAGAGATTTAATCTCCAGATTGTAATCATCATGATATGAACTCCTTTAGTACCTATTAATAGACTCCACTCTAACTTGTAGATGCGATACCTAATTGATTATATATGAGATGGGGGTTGTCTATTGCTTGATGACCAGACTAGTGCCCTTATGTGAGCAATTGGATCTCCGGACCACCCCGAAGGTATTCAGATTTACCGGAGTTTCAGACATGCAATGACCCGAGCCTACCGGGGGGCATATATAATAGTGGGACCATACCAGGTCCTATTGTTATATTATATTACATTTGCATGGAGCAGTGATTTGAGAGTCTGACTCCTCTTATAGAATGTTCAGATATGACACCCCTTAATGGATGGTAATCACCCTAATATATACACCCTTGTACTTCATATTGGACAACTCTCTAACCTGTAAATGGGAAACATACTCTAGAAATTAGTTATAACTTCATATGATAGGCACGTATTTTAATCACCATTAATGTAGTTTAGGATAATAATTTAACTAAGATAACTAGCTAGTTACCTCCCCTTACGCTTTAACTCCCCTTAGTCATTCAGACACTTCCGGAATCTAAACAGCATGATCTATTAATTAAGAACCGACTAGATACGGTATATAACTTGATTATATGCCGAACCATCGTGAGTTATACGATAGACACGTGTTCTATATATTGCGTCTCATGGATTATGTGAGTGGTGAGCGAAGACAGTGGTACGGCTTCGCCTACGATACAATAAGGTTTATAGTGTGTTGAAAGTTTCTGATATTTTGGTGTTTCCCTGCATCCGGGACTGTATATCATACAGATGTATGCGAATAAATGACTTAATAATTCAGCCCACATAATAAGATCGATTGCCTGCTTCAACTGCCTGACCCTGCAAATATCATTCTGACGCACTCTAATCATGTATAAATAAGACACGCGTGCATGCTACACGTGAGATTGTTTCATACACAGACTACTCTAAACGTTCCTCTTGCTTTATCTTCATAGACTGCCAACGCTTCATGTTTATCTTTATTTTCATTTTTGTTTTTATTTTTATTTTTATTTTTATCCTGTAACCTGTATATGTAAATTGCCATGCTATATCATTTGATGAATCTCACCCCACTGTTGATCAATATGCGCATATGTTTTATATGTCTCTTGGGTTGAAAAGGAGGTCAAGTATGTTATAGATCAGTAAATAGTTGCTCCGAAGAATCCAAACCTCGGTTTGGAGGAAACAATTGTAAGCAAATAAATGACTTAAACTGAACTTTGATTATTGTAATCTCTATATAACTGCTCTGTAAAACAACTGATGTTATTACATTGAGCTATTTATCTTACTGGTAATAGGATAGTAATTAATGACTATCTTTCACTATTTAAGGTTTGTATAAATAATATATTACCATTAAAGGTTTTATTACATACATAACCATAAATAGTATCCTTAATACTATATATACATATATATATATATATATATATATATATATATATAATTCAATATAAAGAGAGAAACACAGATATATACACCACTGTATTCAGATTTTAAGGGACCAAAATGTGTGTGGGTGAACAGTATACTATATATATATATTCATTAGTTAAGCATAACAATACCACAGACTTCACAAGGAAGACATTATTAAAAGATTGTCAACATATTTTAATTTGATGTAAGGAATGTAGAGAATAATAATAATAATATTAATAATAATAATGTCCGACAGCTTCAACAGATGAATACTGCTTGATTATGGCTGACAGCTGATGCAACCAAGACACCATAGTAAAAACCAATATATGGAACATTATATTATGTAACATTATCCCATTATTTTAATTTATATTCCTTTGAGTTCCGATGAGCCACTCTGTTTTTTAAATATGTTAACTATGTAGAACTGAACCATATCAATTATGATATATAGTCATCTGATCCAGAAATATTATATGGAGTAGCGAAACGGACATTATTATTATTAATATTATTATTATTATTCTCTACATTCCTTACATCAAACTAAAATATGTTGACAATCTTTTAATAATGTCTTCCTTGTGAAGTTTGTGGTCTTGTTTTGCTTAACTAATGAATATTCCAGCTCTGCGCACCTACACTTCTGCATGAACCCAGCCACCTAGCTGCTTTCTACTGCATATTGCACATTGAGCACATGCCTTTACGCTTAGGGTTATAAATGTTGTTGTTGAGATCAAGGGTGACGTCTAGGAAGTTTACTACTTTATGGTTCAGCTCGATGGTGATAGAGAGACCGTTATTTATGAAGAATCTATGAAATTGTTTCTTAAGCAAATCGATTCCCCGATTAGTGCAATTGTGGACTGCACTCTGGACTAGAAAAGATAGAACAGATAACTTTGACATTACGATGGGCTCAAGCGATTCCGCGCAAGTCACCGATTTAGTTGTGATTTACCTATTACGTAACATCAGAGACGAAATCCAACCCATGCAAGGTGGAATATACAGGGACGACGCCTTATTTGCAGTCCACAATTGCACTAATCGGGGAATCGATTTGCTTAAGAAACAATTTCCTAGATTCTTCAAAAATAACGGTCTCTCTATCACCATCGAGCTGAACCATAAAGTAGTAAACTTCCTAGACGTCACCCTTGATCTCAACAATAACCTTTATAACCCTTACCATAAACCAGGCGAAATACTCACATATATTAGCCCACACTCTAACCACCCACCGGCAGTCATCAGAGCAGTAATTAAATCTATCTCCTATAGGATCTCAATGCTATCAGCAAATGAAGAGATATTTATAAACCACGCACAATATTATAATAAGGCTCTCTCTGAATCTGGTTATAAACAATCAATTTATTACATACCTAAATGCCATAACACAGCAACTCACCATAATAAAATTAACACTAGAACTAGTAATACCTTAGCATATAGCCAGATTCGCCGGAATTTTAGCAGTAACATCACCTATACAGGGAACTTTAATGGTGGCAGTGGCCTGCTCCCCACTCCTAGTAGCAAACTAAGAATCAACCCTAGAATAGGAATGAGAAATGGGATGACAAATAACAAACCCCCAGGTAATAATAACCCTAGGAAGGCCCCTACCAACTCCACTAGAACCCCTAGAAAGAATAGGCCTAGAAATATCACCTGGCTTAACCCACCATTCTCATATAATCTAGCCACTAATATCCCCAATCGCTTCTTCTCTATCCTATCCAAACACGTCCCCCCTAACCATAGATATTACAAACTCTTTAATAAAAACAACATTAAAATCTCATTCTCCACTACACCTAACCTAGCTAGCCACATCGCGTTCAGTAACCATCATAAGCTAAGATACTATAACTCCCACACCGCGGTACCATCACTCCTATCAAATACACCACGCCACTACACCAATAATTACTCTAGTAGCACACCTTCCCCATCTAATCCTTCTAGCACGGACCACTTGCTTAGGTTAAATAACCCTACTCTCACTAACCGCAGAAGCAACTGCAACTGCCGCTACCCCAATGCATGCCCATTAAATGGACACTGCCTGACACCCAACATAGTCTATAGGTGCACAGTTGCGACTGCTTCGAATACCAGCTCTTACATTGGGTCTACCTCTAACCCTTTTAAGGTACGCTATAACGCGCACTCTTTTTCCTTCCGAGATGTTAGCAACAGATGTTCGACATCGCTAGCTAGGCTCATTGAAAACCTTAAATTAAACAAAGTTCAACACTCACTAAAATGGGATATCGTAGCTAGGGCACAGCCGTTCAATGGACGAAGGAAATCTTGTGATCTCTGTGTTACGGAAGCGTATTACATAACTCTATCAGGACCTTACCAATTAACGATAGAACTGAGGTAACCATTAGCTGTCAACATCGAAGGGCTAATTCCTTCGCCAATAGAGTTTTTGACCCAACTTAGTCATGTAGCCCCATCAATAATTGTAGCTAATATGTTAAATTGCTATGAACAACTCGATAATTATAATTTACCTCCCCTACATTGTCTCTCAATTAAATAATTTAAATACTAGCGCTTAACTATAAAATACACACAATCTCTAATCTCTCAAGAAGTTACTTCCCCTGAAACCACCCTCTAATTAGTAAGGTAAATATGTCCTTTGGCAGCCATCTTGTTACCCATAGGCAGATCTCACACAATTCAGCCTCGACAGATGAGTACTGCTTGATTATGGCTGACAGCTGATGAAACAAAGGCACCACATTAAAAACTAATATATGGAACATTATATTATGTAACATTATTTTAATTTATATTCCTTTGAGTTCCGATGAGCCACTCGGTTTTTTTAAATATGTTAATTATTTTCAACTGAACCAGATCAATTATGATACATAGTCATCTGATCCAGAAATATTATACCGAGTAGTGAAACAATTGTAAACGGGCATTATTATTATTAATATTATTATTATTATTATTCTCTCCATTCTTTGCATCAAACTAAATATGTTGACAATCTTTTAATAATGTCTTCCTTGTGAAATTTGTGGTCTTGTTTTGCTTAATTAATGAATATATATATATGTATATATATATATATATATATATATATATATATATATATATATATATATATATATATATATAAACGAGTAGGACCCCGACGGCTGAGCTCAAGCCGTTTCGACGGCTAATTCTGGACTAAATGAACATTTTTAACCTGGTATATGAATAGCCGAGCTTCTCAGGGGTTCATTCCATATATGGTAAAAGTTATTGTCACAAGGATTGGTCAAAAGTTTGTTGTTGAGACACATAATTCTATCATGCCAATTTGTGGGGGGAAGTGGTAGCTGAACTTGCCAGTAGAAGAAAGAGGGAGAGGGAGTGAAGGAAACCCAATCGTGCGTTGATAGTGCCAACTACAGCAGAATCCTAAGGATAAAAGGTCAAGAGAAGTATACTAGGGAAGAGGAGGGTGAGGAGGTCGAAACATTAAGTAAAACAATATGGGGTAAATAAATAGAAAAATACCAAGAATGTTAAAAAAAAAACAATTAAACGTTTTAAACAAAAAAATTCTGATTACTATAACCTAAGGACAGCTGTCAATTCTCTCACTCGTACTGCTAGACTAAAGAAAGCTTTACTAGGTGGGACGGAATTATAATGAGGCCCTTTTAAGAGGTATAATTAATCAATACGAAATCAAGGTTTCTACCCCAGGCACAAGGCCAGCAACCACCCAGTGCAAAAAAAAAAAAAACTAATACGAAATAATAATTCAGAATCCCGAAAAAGAATACTAATACTATCTCTAATGGTGCCGCCACGATACAAAAATTCTCCTGGGAGGGAGGGGGGGGGGGATTCTGAATTAATTTTTCGTATTAAAATTTTTTTCATATACTTCGTACGAGCATTTATGTAGTTTGCACTAGAATTTTTGTATCGTAGCGGCACCATTAGAGATAGTATTAGTATTCTTTTTCGGGATTCTGAATTATTATTTCGTATTAGTTTTTTTTTTTGGCACTGGGTGGTTGCTGGCCTTGTGCCTGGGGTAGAAACCTTTATTTCGTATTGGTCTCGGGACTCTGAATTATTATTTCGTGGTAGTTTCTTTAGTATTTTGGCACCCCACTTGTTGACCCGTCACCGTAAGATATACTCCGTTGATTACTTATACCTCTTAAAATCGCCTCATTATAATTCCGTCCCACCTAGTAAACCTTTCTTTAGTCTAGCAGTACCAGTGAGAGAATTGACAGCTGTCCTTAGGTTATAGTAACCAGAAATTCTTTTTTTTTTACATTTAATTGTTATTTTTTTTAACATTCTCGGTATTTTTTCTAATTATTTACCCCATATTCTTTTACTTATTGCTTCGACCTCCTCCCCCTCCCCTTCCCTAGTATACTTCTCTTGACCTCTTATCCTTAGGATTCTGCTGTAGTTGGCACTATCAACGCACGATTGGGTTTCCTTCACTCCCTCTACCTCTTTCTTCTACTGGCATGTTCAGCTAGCCCTTCCATCCACAAATTGCCACGATAGAATTGTGTGTCTCAACAACAAACTTTTGATCAATCCTTGTGACAATAACTTTTACCATATAAGAAATTACCCCCTGAGAAGCTCGGCTATTCATATACCAGGATGAAGATTTTCATTTAGTCCAGAATTAGCGTCGAAACGGCTTGAGTTCAGCCGTCGGGGTCCTACTCGTTCCTATTACCCACTCTACTACCCTAAGTATTGAGTACTTTGGTTCGTTATGGTACACCTGGTTCCTTACCACATTTCCTTCGTTATATATATATATATATGTGTGTGAATTCCGTCGGAAAAGTCCAGGAAAAAAGAGTGCTCTATGTAGGGGACAGAGCTTAATAGTTATGTAATAAACAACATAAGGCAATTATTTCATTTACCAGTGGTTTCTTAAAAGCAAAAAAATGTTGCTTTCAATCATCAGAATGAAAAAAATGGTGGTGTATTTATTGGCATTGTTTTTTTAAAATCCAACGCCAATAAATACACCAGGATTTTTTCATTCTGATGATTGAAAGCACATTTTTTTTTGCTTTTAAGAAACCACTGGTAAATGAAATAATTGCCTTATGTTGTTTATTACATAACTATATATATATATAAGCAGATGTTCCTATAGGAAAATCTGCTTCGTAGAATCGAAACGTATCCGAGGACCGCGCGATTTCAGAGTCTGGTTTGATCACCACATCGATCGTGCTAGCTGGTCGCTCGTGGAACAATTGAGCTCCGGCCGTTTCGACAGATAGATCGGATCTAGCTGTTGAAACGGCCGGAACTCAGCCGTCCGAGGCCTGACTCTTTTTCTATTACCAACTCTACTACTCTAAGTATTGAGTACTCTGGTGCGTTATGGTCCACCTAGTTTCTTACTACCCTTTTTTGTTGTTATATATACATTCGGTATACAAGGATGCAATTCACTTCTAGCAATCAACGTTATATTACTTTAAAAAAAAAAGGATGACGGAGTATAATAATTGTTTATACTTTTGGCACAAGGCCAGCAATTATTCCAGTGTATTACAGGTACTTTATTTTATCGACTCCGTAAGGATGAAAGGCAAAGTTAACCTCGGCGGGATTTGAACTCAGACCATAAAGGGATGTAACTCTTTGCTGCAATGCATGGCGTCCGACCTTCTCCCGATACTGCCAATCCACAATTAAAAGGAAAATGCGATACATATATATATTTATATCTATACACACACACATGTATTTAAATGAAAGGATCTGCAATGTTTAACACATTTATATAGATGTATATAAAGTTCTTTAGAGCTTTAAATATCTAAATACCTGATACAATTGTATCATCAACTCATATAATTCATACACACACACAAACATGCATATATATATATATATATATATATATATATATATATATATATAGTTAAAAGAATAGAGGTGTAACACACAAGTTATTATATATTTTAACGTAAAAACAGTCTTGGCGCAAAATCAATTTTTTACACTCACATGACCTCTACCGACCAATCAAAATTGTTTTGACCACAAGAAATTTTGCAACACCAAAGTAACGCTGGAGCCACTTTTTTAACTTAAAAACAGGTAGAATTCCCAAAACTAATCAGATCAGAGCAAACAGCACGGACACTCTATCTCAAAATTATTTTTGAAAAGCATTTAGAAATGCGCAACCGGTAAAAACTTAAAAACTTAAAACCACAACTTAATACTAACCCATACAGTCACTAATACTCTTTTATTCCTAATTAAACCATTTTTCAACTGTGAACAATTTGAACCATTTTCTATTTTTCTATTACGTTTACTAATATATATATATATATATATATATATATATATATATATATTCAGGTTTGAGGTTCACCACTGTATAGAGCTGGTCTATTCCGTATGGTCAATCGTAATGCAATAATATAGAGAGTACTCAACGTAAAGCAGTTCAACCGTCTTTGTTTTTGTAGTTGGTGGTGCTATTACGGAGTTAAATATTATAATGAAATGACAGGAGGCTGGATTTGTGTAAATCCTTGAAAGGTTTATTATACTATGATCATTTCAATGACCGGGTTCCGTATGAATCCGGTGATATCATCAGGTATTCGAAATATAATACGTGAATGTAATAGGTAAAATCCATGGGGCTGAAAATCGAGACCCGAGGGCGACCGCTATTCTGTTCCTTCAACCTCAGCCGGTCGCCCTGGAGTGACGTGGCTAAATTTTATAGTATGCTACTACCGGTCAGATGAACGAAAACAGGAAGAGATGGGAGCATAGGTTAACGTCGATCCCATGACACAAGGTAAAAGAAAGAAGGAAAGGAAGGAGAAGAAGGGGGAAGAAAGAAGAAGAGAAGTCAGGGTTAATGTCATCTAAAAGAGGAAGGTAACTACTACTGGTCAGATATAGGCAAGCAAGAGGGAGAAGGAAGATAAGTCTGCAGGGAGGAGGAGAGGAGAGAAGGAAGGGAAGAGAGAAGTAGAAAAGTAAGGGTTGATGGCTACAAGAAGGAAGATAGAAAGGAAGAGGAAGAAAGGTCGATATTAATGTCAGACCACAGTCAAGCCAGGAGTGGCGCGAGAAAATTTTCACAGGGACCCGCATCTTAGCGGAGATAGATATATTGGGAGTCAGTGTTTTACAGTGTTTAGACTTCTAGGATGAAGTTAAAAAAATTTAATAATCAATATTCCATATTAAAGAGGTTAGAAAATTTAAAGTTCAACAGTTTAACAATTAATTATATAATAGTTCCGATTTGTTCTGTAATTTAAAGGTACTATTTGGCGGTTAAAACAACGGCCGCGCCCCGGGCCCCATGGCGAATTAAGCCACGCCGAGTATTTTCATTTACTGAAAGAAGGGGAAATTTATTTTTCCAAGCACTCTAGGTGAGCTCGTTCGCCACGGAGCTGGTCGCGCCGCCATTAAAACCCACCCAACAGTCCGACAGAAAGTTGGAACTTTAAAATTTAGCTTAGAGAGGTAAAAGAGTAATGGTTGATAGCTACAAGAAGGAAGATAGAAAGAGAGAGGAAGGAAGGTCGATATTAATGTCACACCACAGTCGGGCCAGGAGTGGCGCGACAAAATTTTCACAGGGACTCGCATCTTAGCAGAGGTGAATATATTGGGGGTCAGTGTGTTACAATGTTTAGACTTATAGGATGAAGTTAAAAAATTAATAAATTAATAATCAATATTCCATATTAAAGAGGTTAGAAAACTTAAAGCTCAACAGTTTCAGGTTGATATATATAATAGTTCCGATTTGTTCTGTAATTTAAAGGTACTATTTGGCGGTTAAAACACCGGCCGCGCCCCAGGCCCCATGGCTAATTAAGCCACGCCGAGTATTTTCATTTACTGAAAGAAGGGGAATTTATTTTTCCAAGCACTCCAGGTGAGCCCGTTCGCCAGGGAGCTGGTCGCGCCGCCGCTAAAACCCACCCAACGGTCCGACAGAAAGTTGGAACTTTAGAATTTTGCTTAACTCTATCGGATGAAGTTGAAAGAATTCAGAATAACATTATGAAACTAAGGAGTAAGAGGATTGAGAATTGAACAAACAGAAAATTGAAGATTAGACATTCAAATAACTTCTATGAGGTTTTGGGTTGCGGGGTTTAATTAAATAGTCTTTTATGAAGAAACGTTAATTGTATTATGTAGATCTGTAATTTATCCTAGTGGGATGTAGAGTACGGGATATAGTCGTGTAATGTTTAATTTTTGTTCTCAGGAGGAGACATTCTAGTGTCGTGTGCTAATGGGTACAGGTCCCAATGTGAGGAGTAGAAATACATGGATACATAGAAGTGGAATACGTGGAAGAGCTAATGGGTACAGGTCCCAATGTGAGGGGTAGAAATACATGGATACATAGAAGTGGAATACGTGGAAGAGCACATTGGTACAGCAGAGGTATAAATATATAAACATATCAATATATAGGTATAAACATGTAAATAAACCAACAAGAGTGGTGTTGGAGTAAGATGGAGAAATCAGGACATTAATACAGCAAACAAAGATGTGAAGATATAGATAAACAAACAATAGTCGTTGTCTAGTAAATGTAGAGTTCAAGAGACAGGAGAAATACAATATAGTTCGGGTTGCGGTATTTATGTTCCCAGGGGGAAATATTCCAGTGACGTGTGCTGAGGGTACACGCGAGTAAAAGTCCGAATAAGGGAAGTAGAAAGTACATGGATATATAGAGGTAGAATACGTGGAGGAGCATTAATACAGCAAATAAAGATGTAAAGATATAAATAAACAAACAAGAGTCGTTGTCTATTAAATGGAGAGTTCAAGACACAGGAGAAATACAATATAGTTCAAGTTGCAGTCAGATAATGCATATAGATGTGGAAACAGTGCGTGTTCGAGTCTGGGAGTTCAGTGTGAGTTATACATGCCCAGAAGTATAGGGTAGCCATTTAGTTAATTCAGTGCAGTACAATACATGCTATGGTCCAGTCCGTGGAGTTTCGTCGAAGTTCGGATATTCTGTGAGGGGAGTAGCAAAGGGCCAGGCGAAAGCACCGGGTAGCCAAAGTTCGAATTGTGGTTAGATATATTCAGTCCCATGCTGCTGTTGATTATTACATTTTGAAGTGCTCAACATTTCAGGAGCGTTATTTATTCAGGTTTGAGGTTCACCACTGTATAGAGCTGGTCTATTCCGTATGGTCAATCGTAATGCAATAATATAGAGAGTACTCAACGTAAAGCAGTTCAACCGTCTTTGTTTTTGTAGTTGGTGGTGCTATTACGGAGTTAAATATTATAATGAAATGACAGGAGGCTGGATTTGTGTAAATCCTTGAAAGGTTTATTATACTATGATCATTTCAATGACCGGGTTCCGTATGAATCCGGTGATATCATCAGGTATTCGAAATATAATACGTGAATGTAATAGGTAAAATCCATGGGGCTGAAAATCGAGACCCGAGGGCGACCGCTATTCTGTTCCTTCAACCTCAGCCGGTCGCCCTGGAGTGACGTGGCTAAATTTTATAGTATGCTACTACCGGTCAGATGAACGAAAACAGAAAGAGATGGGAGCATAGGTTAACGTCGATCCCATGACACAAGGTAAAAGAAAGAAAGAAAGGAAGGAGAAGAAGGGGGAAGAAAGAAGGAGAGAAGTCAGGGTTAATGTCATCTAAAAGAGGAAGGTAACTACTACTGGTCAGATATAGGCAAGCAAGAGGGGGAAGGAAGATAAGTCTGCAGGGAGGAGGAGAGGAGAGAAGGAAGGGAAGAGAGAAGTAGAAAAGTAAGGGTTGATGGCTACAAGAAGGAAGATAGAAAGGAAGAGGAAGAAAGGTCGATATTAATGTCAGACCACAGTCAAGCCAGGAGTGGCGCGAGAAAATTTTCACAGGGACCCGCATTTTACCTATTACATTCACGTATTATATTTCGAATACCTGATGATATCACCGGATTCATACGGAACCCGGTCATTGAAATGATCATAGTATAATAAACCTTTCAAGGATTTACACAAATCCAGCCTCCTGTCATTTCATTATATATATATATATATATATATATATATGGCGATGAATTAGTTTTGCGAGGTTTTTTATATGAAATCGTGTGTCGAAACAGATATTGTTATATTTGGGGAGGGTCATATTTGCGTAATATTGCCAGAATTAATAACAGAACACACTCACTGTTTGGTTGGTTTTCGCTTCTCGCTGTCTTTTATATATATATATCTGCGATCTAACTTACTCGGTCCTCAATGTTGCCATTGACTGACCGGCGGTCAAAAATAATACAGATACAATATAGACAAACACACATATATATATATATGTGTGTTTGTCTATATTGTATCTGTATTATTTTTGACCGCCGGTCAGTCAATGGCAACATTGAGGACCGAGTAAGTTAGATCGCAGATATATATATATAAAAGACAGCGAGAAGCGAAAACCAACCAAACAGTGAGTGTGTTCTGTTATTAATTCTGGCAATATTACGCAAATATGACCCTCCCCAAATATAACTATATATATATGCATATATATATATATATATATATATATATATATATATATATATATATATATGTGTGTGTGTGTGTGTGTGTGTATGTGTGTGTGTGTGTGTGTGTGTGTGTGTGTGTGTGTGTGTGTGTGTGTGTGTGTGTGTGTGTGTGTGTGTTTCTGGTGTGTGAAAATACACGTCTAATTTGATGTTGATCTTCATTTCATGTAGTCTATGAAATATCAACAAATAGCATTTAAAAACTTTTATGTTTGGGCCCAATTTTGGCAAACGCTGTACAAAGAAATAAGGTAAAACAACGAATTTTATAAATGAAAACAAACAAAAATAAGAAACTGTGTAGTGTTAAATTTAAAATCGAATTTAAAATGTGGTAAAAGCTGGAAAAAGTCTAAACCATATTAATAAAAAAATTATATGCATATATGAGTGGGGTAATTATTTTGACAAATAACTTACTGGGTATAAGATTTTATAATCAGAGTAGACAAATCGGTGCTTCTTTTATCTGAATGTCGACTGAATTACGTGACATAAATGGTGATCACGTGTTATTTTTAGTTTATTGCATTTTGGTTCCAACTGGTTTAGGCTGAGTCAACAAGAACACCTTTATGTGAGCGTGCAATATGATTGATTTTCTAGTCTAATATTTCACTGATAATAACCTAGCGCCTTCCATGTGGACGGGAAAATTAGCAATTGCTCTCTCTGTATATAAATAGAGACCTTGCGGGTTGGAGGGAATAGTTTTTATCATAGGGTTATGGGACAATTATATAATAGCAAGGCAGCGCGCGAGAAGTCAGAGTCGTTAGAAAATCACATTATTGAATAAAATGATGTTTTTATCCTCGCTACCCATGCACATGTGGAGATTCGAATATATATATATAAATGTTTCAACGCGATTTAGAGTAATGGCATCGTTGATAAATAAGCTTGAGACTCACGGACGTGGCTTTGAAGTCACCCTAGGAATTCACCTATGGCCAGCAATACCATGCATCAGAAAATGTCACATACCAAGCGATTCCTGGAGCTTTTTTAAGCGAGGAAAGTCTTTGCACGGCGCCAATCCAACTCTCGGAACATCGAATGCGTTTCCACAAAAATGAAGAACTGGTCTAAACAAGTGCATGCAAACGAAGTCGCAGGATTTATATCAGGAAGACATTCTTGTAGAAAGATGTTTTAATGAAGACTGAGAGTCACTCACTCCACAACAATACTTTATTGGATGGACGTTGACTCTCGCCGGGAATTGCACAAAAAATACAAAAAACAACAGAATCTGCACTCACTAGCATTAATAATGAAGGACTTAGCATAGTAAAAAAAACTGAAAATATCTGATAAAACCGAACCCCTAAAAACTTGTAACCCCTCATTTAACCTAAAGGATCACAAAAATAATTTCGAAATGGACCACACAATTAAATTAATATTCCCATCTAAGTCGGATATCGGTAGAATTAGCAAGTATATACTAGATAGAGTAATCGCACAAATTAGGGACAAACTAATAATTAAGATATGGGGCAACATTAGCGAAGCAATAGACTGGTTCAGCAAAATAAACAGTAGAGAAACATCTAACTTGGTACAATTCGACATTAATGACTACTACTCATCCATATCCCCAGTCAAACCATTGCCCAGAAAAATTCGAACCTTACCTCGGACGAAATTAAAATAATACTAGCTGCTAGAAGGACTATCATTAGATTCGAAAATAGTTACTGGGAACGAAAAAACAGACAGAATAGCTTCGATATCACAATGGGATCTAACGACTCAGCGCAAGTAACAGACTTGGTGGGAATATATTTAGTGCACGTCTTACAAAAGAAATTCAATAACCTCCAAGGAGGAATTTACAGAGACGATCACTCCTTCTAGTCAAAAACTTAAATAAACAGAACATAGAAATATTACGAAAAAACATTAGAGTATTCTTCAAAAACTAGGCCTAGGTATCACTTTCGAACTTAACTCTAAAAAAAGCAAATTTCTTAGATATAACTCTCAACCTAAACACAGTATTAATAGAGCCCTTCCATAAGAATAAATAAAATCTAGCCTACATTAGTTATAACTGAACCCCCTACCCGATCCATAATTAACTTCATATCACATAGTATATCCCTCCTATCTTCTAGAATATCACGCCTATCTTCGAGCCTAGAAATTTTTAACAAACAAGCAAACAAAAATAACATAGCTTTACATAAGGCTGGACATAAGAAGAAGCTGGAATACATACTAGATTGAGACAACAACAAGAAACCTAACGACAATAACACTACCCGCTCATATAGAAATAACAAGCATAGGACTAAGCATAGAATTAAATAACGAGCACCAAAAATAACCGAACAGAACACTAATACAAGGAACCCCCAAAACTATAGAGATAGAAAGTACCTATGGTTCAATCCAACATTCAACTCCTCTATAAAAACTAAACTACCTTCTACATTCTTTAAACTAATAGATAAGCACTTCCCTACACTACGCAAATACCATAAAATCTTCAATAGAGAAACTATAAAACTTTCCTCCTCAACTGCAGCCAACATAGAATCGCACATACGTAAGATCAATCACAAAAAATATATCTAAAGAAATTAACCTACCAACACGCATCATGGCACCAAATACAAAACACAAACACATAATAACATCACAATCACAAACGCATCAGAACGCATCACAACAAAATATTAATAGGCCTAAATCACATCCCACCCACAACTTACAAAACCGCAACGATGAACCTGCACAAAGTAAAACCTCAAATTGTAATTGCCACCTACCGGATAAGTGCCCACTACGGAATAGATGCCTGGATTCGAGTATGATATACCTGTGTACTGTGAATTCAGGCAATTATACTTGGCACTACATAGGTTCCACGGCTGGGGAGTTCAAGCAAAGGTGGTACGTCCACAGACACTCCATGAAAAACCGTGCACTGGAGAAATAATTAATTGCAGGGTATCTATATGAGTTAATAGGTCTATATTTTCTTTGTATTTCGGCTCCTTATCTGTTGAGCTTATAAAAAATGAGTGTAAATAGGCTATTATTTCTAGCATAACCACTTGCACCGCATATGACCTTCAACGCACGAGGTGTAAATTTTAGTGAGTTTATCGTTGTAGGTGTTGTGTATCATTTAATCTTATCTCTCGCTGACGAAATGCCTACGGATTACTTGTTACAAACACGATTCATTCAGGGCGAAACATTAAATCTTTAGTCTGTCCGGGAGATGAAATGGTTATTGATATGTTATGTATGAGAAATCTTGTAAGAAATCTTGTAACCTCCCATATGATTCAGGTTGAATTATATATAACATTTGTGGTGTAATCTACCCTCATAATTTTAGACACGGGATTTACTGTGTTTACTTCTACACATATTAATATATATATATATATATATATATATATATATATATATATATATATATATATATAAATGCAAGTTTACGATTCTGTGTGTCCGCCTAAAACTAGCAAAGTACCGGACCAAACTCCTCAAAATTACATGTACATATTCACTATACATTCAGGTAACGGTCGAAAATATTTTACTTTGCATTTCAAGGAATTCATTTAAATTCAATTTATCTTATTTTCTAATTAATATCAAAATAGATGATCCATTTTGTTTTTTATGTTCTCCAGTCTGTAGATACGAGAGTGAGGAATGGGAGAGAGAAAGAGAGAGAGTAAGGGATGAGAGAGAAAGAGAGAGAGTGGGAGATGGGAGAGAGAGTAAGGAGATGAGAGAGAAAGAGAGAGAGTGAGTGGATGGGAGAGAGAGAGTAAGGGGATGTGAGAGAGAGAGAAAGAAAGAGAGTAAGGGATGAGAGAGAAATAGAGAGAGAGAAAGAGAGAGAGAGTGGGAGATGGGAGAGAGAGTAAGGGGATGTGAGAGAAAGACGATGAAAGAGAGAGAGGGAAAGCAACAAGCGTTGTTAACTTTTATTTATTTATTGTTTTTACACACTTTTTTAACTCTACCGCTTCCTTAACAAAAAGAGAGAGAGAGTAATGGGATGGGAGAGTGAGAGAGGGAAAGAAGCCAGCGTTCATTAACTTTTATTTATTTATCATTTTCACACACTTCTTAACTCTCTCCATGTTATTTATCTTTTATTTATTTTTTGTTCGCTATTCTGTAGAGAAAAACCACCTTCGAATGGTATATATACATGTAGATATGATACATCAAATAAAATCGTAATTGACAATATATAATACATAGAAATTGGACGAAGTCTTACGTAATCAGTAACGTAATCCATGATACATTAAAAAAGGCGATATTATATATGACGGAAAATTAGTATATTTATTTTAGCGATCACCACCTGAAGTGTTGACATTTCAGAAATTTTATAGAAGTAAATCATTAAATAAACAAAATATATTTAATGAATAACCACGAAATTTAGTAGATAAATTATGTAATATTCATTCATTATTTATTCAAAGTAATCCAACTTATTTACAAACGGGATAAAAAAAAAAAACCGTATGCAATCCCGCAGATTTACACACACATATGTGTGTGTTATGGGGGATGGGGGGCTTTCTTTAGCAGACGATATATGTTACCATCAAAG
This sequence comes from Eledone cirrhosa, assembly GCA_964016885.1. NCBI lineage: Eukaryota > Metazoa > Mollusca > Cephalopoda > Octopoda > Eledonidae > Eledone > Eledone cirrhosa. The sequence goes on from OZ024751.1 coordinate 6,168,436, forward strand.
CTTATTTTCTACATATGTCTGAAGAAATCACAGATGCTTTTATAGAAATGGTATATATGTATGTATTTAACAGATTTTTAAAAAAAAGGTATTTTTAAAAGATATTTGAATATATTATTTTCCGCTGTTATCTGAATTAACACAGAAAATAATTTTTTTGTAGTATTTGTCGTTTTTTTTTTGGGGGGGGGGGGGGGGGGGAAGTTGGATAAAAAATGATAACTTCAGTATAGAATCTGAACTCCCTATATTTTCTACATATGTCTAAAATTAATTACACCTAATATACATTCATATAAAGAGATCATTTAAAACAACTTTACTGAGTGAACAAAACATTCTATAGTTGTTTCTATTTCGGAAAGAGTGTGGTGTGTAATAATTGTTTCTACTTTTGGCACAAGACCAGCAATTATTCCAGAGCATTACTAGTACTTTATTTTATCGTGTGCTGTGTAATAATATCACTTCAAATGTCTAGGAAACGTTCCAAATCATTATATGGAAGGTCATCTTCAGAGGCTAAGAGAAAGGAAACACAGCAATCTGAAGAAAGTGAAGAAGTTCGGCATGCCCGTCTAGCTGCTAACAGAGCCCAAACAGATTTAGCACGAGCACACCGTTTGGATGAAAGACAACAAAGGACAGCGACTACACGAGAACAGCAAATTAAAGAACAGCAGCAAATCAGACGAAATGCTAATCAAGCACATCGTTCTACTGCCCGAGCAGGAGAACAAGCCACAAGTAAAATGAACTGGCTGATTGGTTCTTTTTCCTATGACCCCCAAAAGGACTACAGCAGTAATCCACAAATCAACATTGGGTAATTGAACAAATGCTGCCAGTATTGTGGTGCCAAGAAGTGGGCAGCAGAAACACCAAGTTTATGCTGCTCAAAAGGCAAAGTGAGCCTTAAAACAATACAAGAAACCCCTGAATTTCTGAATAATCTGCTCCTTTAGCATACATCAGAAGTACGACACTTCAATAAATACATTATAAAATATAATTCTGCCTTTCAAATGACATCTGTTGGGGCTGACAGAAATGTGACTGACTTTAGATTCTGTACAACTTATAACATTCAGGGACAGTGTTACCACTTAATGGGTGGCCTTCTGCCACTTTCACAGGAGCCTCATAAATTTGTGCAGGTTTACTTCATGGGTCGAAATGAAACACAGGCACAACAAAGATGTACCAATGTCCATGGTGGATTGCAGTTCTACATAGTCATAAAGTTACAAGAAATGCTTCACCAACTTCACATGTACGTCAGTGTATTTAAATATGCACTGGAGCATATGAACAACACCAGAGATCGTAAAATCATCATTAGGGCAGACAAAAAATTAGGGCAGAACATGAACACAGATTCAATGCATCTGTCACTGATGAAGTTGAAATCATAATGGTTGATGAACAGCATGAACGATGTGACATTGGTTTGCAAAAACGAAATGGACATTTGGAGCGAATTTGTTAAACTCATAGAGCCTATGGTTCACTCCAATAACCACTCATCTTTTGGAATGGTCAAGATGGATATCGTTTTTAGCTACGGCAGATCAGCCCAGGAATGGGACAAGAAACTGGCCGACCAATCAGCTGCAAAGAATTCTATGCTTATGATTTCATGGTACGTGATCACTTCAACCAAGTTCTGCGATTCAAACAAGTAACCAGCCAGTTCATAGTGGACATGTATGTCACAATTGAAACAGAAAGATTGGGTTTTCTGCGAAGGAATCAAACTAAGTTGAAGGCAGATAACTACTCCACCTTAGAGATGCCGTCAATTCTGATGTCGACCCAAGAAATATTGGCTAGCCAGTCATACTACCGTCAAGCCTCACAAGATGCAATACGATAAGGCCAGATGATGTTTATAAGATCATTTCAGCAGAGTTGCCTGAGAAAGGTGGTGATCCAGAGCTTTTTAAAACCATCAAGTCCCCAAACTCATTCATGGTCCATGTGGAGTCATCAATCCAGCCTCTCCCTGCATGAAAGATCAAAAATGCAGCAAACATTATCCTAGAGCATTTATTCGGGAAACTCGGACTGACAATAATGGATACCCCCTTTATCGTAGGCGCAGACCAGAACATGGAGGCAATACTGCAAGCCTAACATTTCGAGGAGAGTAGCTGACCATAAACAATCAGTGGGTCGTCCCACACAAATTGTTGTGTAAACTTTTAAAAGCTCATATCAATGTTGAGTATTGCAGCTCCGTCAAGGCAATCCTATGTGTCACAAAATATATATACAAGGACAGTAACATGGCTACCTTCAAAGAACTCAATGATGGGGGGCTGGATGCGGTCAAGCGGTATCAAACAGGTCGATACATCTCCAGCAATGAAGCTACCTGGCGAATCTTTGGATTTGATATCCATCAACGGCACCCAACAGTGGTCAACCTCGCAGTCCATCTGGAAAATGGACAGAGAGTGTACTTCACTAAGATCACTGCTCATCAATTGGCACAAGCATCACATGACACTACACTAACTCCTTTCTTTAAACTCTACCAGAATGATGAATTTGCTCGATCCCTCCTATATGCTGAAGTCCCAGCATATTACACCTGGACCAATTGCAAGACCTGGAATCGAAGAAAGCAGGGTCATTTAGTGGAAGGTCATGAAGTCAAGTCAAGTGATACTATTGGGCGTTTCCAATGTCCATCCCAACAACAGAGAATGTTTTTATATACGGCTACTTCTGCATACTGTTCGAGGACCAACGTCATTTGAGGATCTTAGGTGCTTCAGAGGAAGGGAGTGCGCAGCATACCAAGAAGCATGTAAACAGCATGGACTCCTGCATGACAATGGACACTAGAAGAAGTGCCAGAAAAAGCATCAATCACTCAAGTAGGCAGTCAAATAAGACAATTATTTGCTATATGCTCACAGCATGTGGAATCGATGAAGCTAATCTACTCTGGCAGGAGTACAAAAAACAATATGTCGGACGACTATCTACACCTAGCCCGAAGACATCATGGCAATATGTATATGGAATATAGCCCCAGGATTTACAATCAAGCTCTCTGTGACCTGTCCCATCGAGTTCAGGCAATGAATAGCACATTAGCTAACTGCGAGATGCCAGAGACAGATGAAGAAATGGAGGTAGCACAAGACACTTTTAAGGAGACAAACTACAATATTCAAGTATTGCGTAAGTTTGTGGATGAAAATGAACCTCGATTGATGGATGACCAGAAATACGCCTACCACAACATCATCGAAAACATTCAAAATGGCAGGGGAGGACTTTTCCTCACCGATTCTCCTGCTGGTACAGACAAGAAATTACTCATAAACCTCCTGCTTGCATCAGTTCACCAAAAGCAGCATATTTTCCTTGCTGTGACTTCAAGTGACATTGCAGCAACACTTTTGGATGGAAGAAGAACTATACACTCCATGATTAAGCTGCCCATAGATCTCACATGGCATTAACAATCTTTTTGCAGCATCAAGAAGAACTCACCCAAGGGCAAGCTTCTGCAAACATGCATGATGATAATTTGGGATGAAGCTACTATGAGCGATAAGGGAGAATTGAAACTTTGGACCGGACGATTTGAGAGAAAATAGTTGCATAATGGGAGGAGTGACAATGGTTCTTGCTGGTGATTTCAGACAATCTCTGCTTCTAATTATTCGAGGGACTCGAGCTGATCAGCTCAATGCCTGTCTGAAAACATCCTATCTCTGGCCCCACTTTCAGCTGCTGAGCCTTAAAACCAACATGCGAGTGCACTTAACTGGCGACGAAGGTGTCAGTGATTTTGCCATCCAACTACTTAAATTGGGAAATGGACTTCTTGAAAAGGACTCCAATGACCATATTCAGTTGTCATTTGGCCATATCATTGACACAGAACAAGAACTGATAGCCAGAGTGTTTCCAAACATTCAGACCAGGCAATGTGATCAGAAATGGCTCTGTAAACGAGCAATCTTAGCACCTAAAAATGTTGCTGTGAAAGAAATCAACAGAAGACTGCTGGGGATGTTACCGGGAGAGAAAATATGCTACAAATCAGTTGACACAATCACTTGTCAAGACCAGATTGTAAACTATCAAACTGAATTTTTTAACAGTCTTGAACGAGCGGTAATTCCTCCACACATCCTGATACTGAAGCCTGGAGCATCGGTTACGCTACTTCGCAATCTGGATCTTCCAAAACTTTGTAATGGCACAAGACTCATCATCAAAAATATGATGTCCAATGTTCTAGAAGTTGCAATCATGTTAGGAAAATTTGCTGGTGACAATTGTTTAATTCCCAGAATAACTCTGAAGCCAACTGATTTGCTATTTGAATTTCAAAGACTTCAATTTCCGATCAGGCTCAGTTTTGCCATGACCATTAATAAATCTCAAGGGCAATCATTGAAAGTCGTTGGGTTGAATCTGGCAGATCCTGTCTTTTCACATGGTCAACTCTATGTTGACACAATAAGGGTTGGGAACTTTGATTGTCTCTTCGTTGTGGCACCACAGGGCGAAACCAAGAATGTTGTTTATCCAGAGGCTTTGGAATGAGCAATGTCGTAATTCCCCATTCAATAACAATACACACATATCCTAATTTCTTAGTCATGTAGTTTGCAAGAAATTCTGAAGCCGCAAATTTACTGCATGGTGTTACTTTGGAAGAATATGCAGGCATTCCCGGGTACCTCTGCTATATAAAGTAGAATAAGTGAGGACTTTGTTGGTTAGAAATAGCAGCCAAATTTCCTTCAAATCCCACCTTACTTTCTCAGGTATGTATATATGCATGAAGCAAAAAGGAATGACTCTATGTGATAACTCGGTCTACTAGAAATATTAGCAAAATCCATTTCAAATCACAAACAACTGTCTTAGACACATACATGTGTGTGTATGTATGTATGTCATGTGAGCCACTATAACTGTTGGTATAGCTAATAGAAATAGAAAACAAATCTCCCTCAAGGTCCTACTGCCATAGAGGCAAAGATTGGTGAAAGCTACAGTGTACACATTTAAATACACTTTCGCCAAATTACAGAAATGAGTAAGTAAATGCTTCATTCAATCATAAACCAATGCTTAATTTATTTTCCTATTTTATTTATGGTTTTTAAAATAGTCTTTACATGTTATTTGAATTCAGATGTTCACATTGAGCAAAAAAAAGAAAATAGAAAAGGATAAATAAAAGAAAAATCTAAATGCATTTTTTTGGTCATACCCTTTTTACTGACAACATACCTAATGATTCATCTATGAGTAAAGCATTATATATGCTGACTGTAATAGGGAGCAGTATTCAAAAAATCACCACTGGAAAAAACTAATGTTTTTATCTAGATGATTTACTTTGACCAAACGGCAATAAATATTCTGCTATAATTCCTACTTTGGTTAAAATTCAGCAATCATATTTGAATGGTCAAATATTTTGTAATGTGTGCCAAATATATTGTAACTTTCATAAAATACCCGGGTATCACCGAGTAGCTCAGCTAGTATATATATATATATATATATATATATATATTTATATATAAAATATTAACAATATTAATAAATGGAAAATATCTTTACAAGACCATATTTATTTTATCATACGTATTTCAAGTGTTCTAATATTTAAGTACGCTTTCGTCAGATAAAATATAATATTTGGTATTAAGATAGTGACATATCTTCATGGGAACTTAATGTTATAAGCCAAGGGAAGATAGTGATTGAAAAATTCAAAAACAAAGGATATATGTTAATACATTAGAAAAGAAAAAAAGTTGTTAAATTTAGACGCTTGATAAATTTTGAAAAAAAACATGTTTATATATTTTAATACTATGAGTGTAATCATAATGTTTACATGAGAAATATAATGTATTGAAGTATATTATAAGCCATTACTGTATATCGTTAATTAAAATAATAAATAATTATTCAGTACATAAGTGATTATGCGTGAAT
>OZ024751.1:6179423-6229423 GCA_964016885.1 Eledone cirrhosa
AACTGCAACAATTGGATTATCCACATATCTAAGGGAATCACATGATTGGATGATCAAACTCGTTTTGAAACACGAAAGCACCAAAAGATCATATTCCATTACAAAAGATGCACAAAGATACAGTAATGGACTACAAATTTCACAAGTCCCATTTACTGCTGAAATGTAAAACACAGAAAAAGCAAAGCAGGTAAAAGTAACTGCAAAGAAAGAACTGCTACAGAAACTGGCTAAGAAATGGCAAGAAAAGCCTCTGTATGGAAAATACCCAGAGCGAGCTAACAATCCTGATGTTGACAAAACTTTAACCCATCAGTGGTTGGCATCCTCTGGACTGAAATCGGAGACTGAAGGACTGATTATATCCGCACAAGATCAGTGTCTGCCAACAAAAAATTACCAAGCCAACATAATAAAAAATGGGTGCAGCCCATTATGCCGTGTATGCAAAAAACAACCAGAGACCATTGACCATATAATTTCAATGTGCAGTCCTATAGCTCCAACCGAATACCTAAACAGGCATGACAGAGCTGCACAATACATACATTGGATAATGTGCAAGCATTTTGACCTGCCCCATCAAAAGAATTGGTGGGAGCATCAACCACCTCCCATACTTGAAAAAGATCACATCTCAATCTTGTGGAACTTTAGCATCCAAACAGACCGAAAAATAGATGCACATAGACCTGATATAATATTGAAGGACTTTCAAAGGAGGGTATGCCTGCTAATTGATATGTCTGTTCCAATAGACAAGAATGTATCTATAAAAACATTTGAAAAATTGAGCAAGTATAAGGACCTGGAGATAGAAATTGGAAAAATGTAGAAATTGAGAACTAAAACAATACCAGTGGTTGTAGGCGCTCTGGGAATGATACCTAAGGGGTCTAACGACTACTTATCGCAAATCCCAGGAAACCCGCGTATAGGAGAAATACAAAGATAGTACTAATGGGAACTGCCCATATACTAAGGAAGATCCTGTCAATATAAGTACATCACAAGTCTAAACACTAAGGATGCATGTGTGAATATGTGTGTTCTTTCTTGAACATGGCGGACCTTGTTGTCTCTTGAGGTCACTGGTTGTGACTTGGTGATAACTCGTATAAACATAAAGCAAGATAAATGCAAATAATAATAATAATGTGACCTATAGTAAGGAGCCAATGCTCAGAACTGTACTGAAGGAGGGGACAGTAGGCCAGGGGATGTCCAAGGAGGAAATAACATCAAGGAGGAAGAGCAGCCTTAAGGGAAAATCCCTTCATAGTACCTTCTTTGAGAAAACTGAATTTAGAGATCCACAGACATGGAAATGGTTGAGAAGAGGAGACCTCAAAAAGGCTACAAAAGGAATGCTAATGGCTGCGCAGGAGCAGGCCCTCAAAACGAAATGGGTGAAGCACCATATTTACAAGGAGGAGGCTAGCCCACTGTGCAGGATCTGTGGAGAGAGGAGACTGTGGCTCACATTGTGTCCGAGTGTAAACACCTAGCCCAGACCCACTATAAGGGCTGGAGACACGATGTGATGGGCAGGGTGATCCACTGGCACCTGTGCAAAGTAAACAATTTACCACATTCTGAGAAATGGTATGAGCATAGGCCAGAGGCGGTGATGGAGAACAATCAGGTGAAGGTGCTGTGGGATTTTAGGATACAGACGGACAAAAAACTGGAACACAATAGACCTGACCTGGTGGTTGTGGACAAAGAAATAAGATCGTGTCTGATTGTGGATGTGGCCTGCCCTTTCGACACGAGAGTGCAAGAGAAGGAGAGGGAGAAAATTAACCGATACCAGGACCTAAAGTGGGAGGTGAAAAGGATTTGGAACTGCCATGAAGTCAAAGTGATCCCGATTGTCATAGGCGCACTGGGGACTCTCTCCAAAAGTTTCCAGGGATGGTTAAAGAAAATCGGCCCCTTCACGCTTTTTGGAACGCTTCAAAAGGCATGCTTGCTTGGAACAGCAAGAACCCTGCGATACGTCCTGAATATCCGAGGCTGCAGGTAGTGGCTTGATATTCATTCCAACGGACTTTCCAGTTAACCAACATCAATGACTGAGATTCAAGGAATAATAATAATAGTAATAATAATAATAATAATAATAGTTTGCCACACAGTTGGATTGAAAAATGTTTAGAGATTTTCAAAGTATCCCCCGTTGTCAGGAGCTTTTTGTCATTCAGTATGAAGACATGGAGAAAGACACTCCTTTTGAATAGTGAAACAAAATCACTGGAAGCTGGAGAAGTTAATATTAATTGTGGAATTTTTCAGGGTGACTCTTTATCACCGCTTTTATTCTGCATCGCAATTATACCATTAAGTAAAATGCTCAATGAAACAAAACATGGATATAGAGTCTATGACAAAACCATTAATCACCTGTTCTACATGGATGACCTGAAACTATTTGCAAAAAATGATGAACAATTGCAAGGGCTATTATCCACTGTGAAGCAGTTCAGTGATGACATTAAAATGGAGTTTGGACTGGATAAATGCGCCAAAGCAACGTTCACCAGAGGAAAGCTGCTGAAGAGTTCAGACATTAATCTTGATCGGGGGAACGTGATAAGAGAGCTTGATCAAGAAAAATCTTACAAATATCTAGGTGTTTGTGAAGGAGACGGAATCAAGCACTCGACAATGAGGGAAAGGATAAGGAAGGAATGTTACCGCAGAGTAAGAGCAATCTTAAGAACGGAATTGAATGCAAGGAATAGGATCGATGCCATAAACACGCTTGCCATACCAGTAGTAACCTACAATTACAATTATCATCAACTGGTCAAGCACAGAGATCCGTAGGCTCGATACAAAAATCCGAAAATTCTTAACCATGCACAGAATGCATCACCCTAAGGCAGACATAAATAGAATATATCTCCCTAGGAAAGAAGGAGGACGTGGGTTAATCCAGTTAGACATTGCGTTGAAAACTGCAACAATTGGATTATCCACATATCTAAGGGAATCACATGATTGGATGATCAAACTCGTTTTGAAACACGAAAGCACCAAAAGATCATATTCCATTACAAAAGATGCACAAAGATACAGTAATGGACTACAAATTTCAGAAGTCCCATTTACTGCTGAAATGGAAAACACAGAAAAAGCAAAGCAGGTAAAAGTAACTGCAAAGAAAGAACTGCTACAGAAACTGGCTAAGAAATGGCAAGAAAAGCCTCTGTATGGAAAATACCCAGAGCGAGCTAACAATCCTGATGTTGACAAAACTTTAACCCATCAGTGGTTGGCATCCTCTGGACTGAAATCGGAGACTGAAGGACTGATTATATCGGCACAAGATCAGTGTCTGCCAACAAAAAATTACCAAGCCAACATAATAAAAAATGGGTGCAGCCCATTATGCCGTGTATGCAAAAAACAACCAGAGACCATTGACCATATAATTTCAATGTGCAGCCCTATAGCTCCAACTGAATACCTAAACAGGCATGACAGAGCTGCACAATACATACATTGGATAATGTGTAAGCATTTTGACCTGCCCCATCAAAAGAATTGGTGGCAGCATCAACCACCTCCCATACTTGAAAAAGATCACATCTCAATTTGTGGAACTTTAGCATCCAAACAAGCCGAAAAATAGATGCAAATAGACCTGATATAATATTGAAGGACTTTCAAAGGAGGGTATGCCTGCTAATTGATATGTCTGTTCCAATAGACAAGAATGTATCTATAAAAACATTTGAAAAATTGAGCAATTATAAGGACCTGGAGATAGAAATTGGAAAAATGTGGAAATTGAGAACTAAAACAATACCAGTGGTTGTAGGCGCTCTGGGAATGATACCTAAGGGGTCTAACGACTACTTATCGCAAATCCCAGGAAACCCGCGTATAGGAGAAATACAAAAGATAGTACTAATGGGAACTGCCCATATACTAAGGAAGATCCTGTCAATATAAGTACATCACAAGTCTAAACACTAAGGATGCATGTGTGAATATGTATGTCCTTTCTTGAACATGGCGGACCTTGTTGTCTCTTGAGGTCACTGGTTGTGACTTGGTGATAACTCGTATGAACATAAAGCAAGATATATGCAAATAATAATAATAATAATAATAAAAGGGAAGAAGACGCACGAGGTGACGGAAGGTCATGAAATCGCTCCCGTAAGTTTTGAATTTTTAACATATTTAAATCATTTGTGAAATATCAACTCTTAGTACAAATGCTACGTAAAGCATCCGGCTTGAGCCCCAAAAAATTCGGACCCAAAATATATTGTTATAAGGCTCAAATATTCAAATATTCAACTTTGTATTGTACATTGTATATTCAAAAAAGAAAATGGCTATAAATGGAAGAAGAAACCACCACCCTCCTCTGTCTACGCTATATAGAACAGCCAAACAACACCAGAAACTAGATACAACACCTACCCCATCACCTCTCTGTGTACACTAAACACAACAGCCAGATAACGGCAATTTCACCACCACCACTCATTACTGCCATCATTACCACCACTATCCCATCACCGCCGCCACCACTCCTTCATTGCTACCACCGCTACAACACCATCACTACAGTAATATGATCACGTCACCACCACCACTGCCTCGGTATCGACATCACCACCACCACTGTCTCAGTATCGATACCGCCGCTACTGTCTCCCACATCTCCCCGCCGCCACCACTCCTTCAATGCTACCACCACTATTCCCCTGTTAACTTGAGAGAGAAAGGGGAAGGTGGCGGTATCACTTAGACAAGGGAGAGGCTAGCAAAAGATATAAATAGATTGACTTAGTGACCTGGCCAAGGCCAAACGACAATATCAACAAATATGGGACTGCTGGCTCACCCCTTCCTCACCAACAATATAAAAAGCCCCGGGACCACCACCGACATAGCCAACAACAATAACAGCCAACTACAACAAAAAGTATATTATATTATTGTAATGCACTGGGTGATTTCTGGCCTTGTGCCTGGAGTGGAGACAATTATTGATAATTTCATTCTTAAGCCACGCAATGCACACATTAAGGAACCACTCATGATAATAACGATTTAAAAAAAAAACAACAAAAAGAAAACCCCGTGACCAAGAAATACCGGGATGGCGGCCGGCGGGGAATAGCCGTGTCTCTAGGGGAGAACGACCACTCTAGTCTTGGTTGACACTCGTTCTAGAAGTGGTAACACGAAATGATTACCCCTTGGCGGATAAGGATAAAACGCGAAAAAATAAAGTAAATGTCTAATGATAAAATCTCATACCGGATCGGCCGTCACCCGGGTAAAAAAGGGCCGCGTCCCTCAGAGAGGAACCAGACTGGGGTCGAAAAATCAGCTATTGGTTCAAACCTTCCCATCACTTCGGAGCTGGAGACCTCCCATAAACGGAATACTCCTACTGTTGGCCCTCCATGCTCACCACCAAGAAATCCAAAGAAAAAGAGAGAAACATGGTCAAGGGAAGATAATAAAGAAGTCCTTGAGGCTTTCTACACTGTCATGTACTACCCATCAAATACATCGAATACAGAACAGACATATATCAACTGGAAAAAGAAACATCCCGAAAACAGAGGCTATATTGACAGTAACAAACTAGCCAATATACGAAGAAATATTGTAAGAAAAAAGTTACTAACTGATATAGAAATTGATCAGATCAAGCTATTAGCACAAAATCAGCAAAGGGAAAATGAAACATGTGTCAGTGAAAACGAGGTAAACTGTAACACTTCGAATCCCAGGGTTGGGGCGGAATCACTGGCAACAGAACAAATTAAAGAAAGGATCGAAAAAGTGGAGGGAGTGCATGCTCAGGATGAAACTCCAAATGAAAATAATGAGATCGTAAATGATAAGGAAATGAATGAGAATGAACTTGCCAACTTGAAGGATGAAATTATGATCGAATGGATGAAAATGAAAGAATCTGACATGGGGAAACGAGACACCCTCCCTAAGATCCAGAACTCCAAACAGAACCAAAAGATAATACACAAGACTAACATAATTCTCAAAAACATTATCATCACAAACAAACTAAACATTACTGATTTAAATCATCTCTATTATGCATCGGCTAAAGTCACCACTCACTTATGTGGAGTGAAGATGAAAAAACAAAGGAATTCCCACAAGAAATCTACTTGGCAAGAGAACATCAATCGCCAAATAAACCTTCTCCGATCTGACATAGAAATTTTAACAAACTATATATTAGGTGAACATGTTAAACAAACTAAACTTAGAAAATTGAAAAAAAAGTACAGTATAAAATCAACATGTGACATAGACATGCTGATAGAAATAATCAAGCAAAGAGTGTCGGCCAAAGCTGCTCGTATAAGGCGCTTTGAAAAACGATCTAGATTCTATAAGGACAATAATATGTTCAAAAACAACCATAGAAACTTCTACAGAAAAATTGATAAGTCAACAATAACTGCTAAATCAATACCACCCAAGGAGGAAGTGCAAGAATTCTGGTAAAAGATCTGGGCCGAAGAAAAAGTTCATGACATACATGCCCCATGAACAGACAGACAAATGAAAGATACAGCTCACCTTGAGGAACAAACATGGGAAAATATAACAGTTGAACAGTTGCGCTTGGCTCTAAGAAAAACCAGCAAATGGAAATCCCCAGGAAAAGACAAAATGCAAAACTTTTGGATAAATGCCTTCACAGAGTCTCATGAGCTGTTAGCCCAACTTTACAATGAAATAGTTAAGGAGCCAGAAAAGATACCATCATGGCTAGTTACCGGCATTACATTCCTGCTTCCGAAGAATGATGAGACAAACAATCCCAAAAATTATAGACCGATAACTTGCTTGACCACAATGTATAACATTTTAACATCAGTCCTAACTAAATACATATATGACCACCTGATAACAAATGACCTATTTCCCATTGAGCAGAAAGGGTGTAAACGAGGCTCATATGGCTGTAAGGATCAGCTTCTGGTTAACAAAATGATACTGGAAGATTGTCATAATAGACACAAAAATCTATCGATTGCTTGGATAGATTATAAAAAAGCATTTGATAGTTTGCCACACAGTTGGATTGAAAAATGTTTAGAGATTTTCAAAGTATCCCCCGTTGTCAGGAGGTTTTTGTCATTCAGTATGAAGACATGGAAAACGACACTCCTTTTGAATAGTGAAACAAAATCACTGGAAGTTGGAGAAGTTAATATTAATTGTGGAATTTTTCAGGGTGACTCTTTATCACCGCTTTTATTCTGCATCGCACTTATACCATTAAGTAAAATGCTCAATGAAACAAAACATGGATATAAAGTCTATGACAAAACCATTAATCACCTGTTCTACATGGATGACCTGAAACTATTTGCAAAAAAATGATGAACAATTGCAAGGGCTATTATCCACTGTGAAGCAGTTCAGTGATGACATTAAAATGGAGTTTGGACTAGATAAATGCGCCAAAGCAACGTTCACCAGAGGAAAGCTGCTGAAGAGTTTAGACATTAATCTTGATCGGGGGAACGTGATAAGAGAACTTGATCAAGAAAAAACTTACAAATATCTAGGTGTTTGTGAAGGAGACGGAATCAAGCACTCGACAATGAGGGAAAGGATAAGGAAGGAATGTTACCGCAGAGTAAGAGCAATCTTAAGAACGGAATTGAATGCAAGGAATAGGATCGATGCCATCAACACGCTTGCCATACCAGTAGTAACCTACAATTACAATTATCATCAACTGGTCAAGCACAGAGATCCGTAGGCTCGATACAAAAATTCGAAAATTCTTAACCATGCACAGAATGCATCACCTTAAGGCAGATATAGATAGAATATATCTCCCTAGGAAAGAAGGATGACGTGGGTTAATCCAGTTAGACATTGCGTTGAAAACTGCAACAATTGGATTATCTACATATCTAAGGGAATCACATGATTGGATGATCAAACTCGTTTTGAAACACGAAAGCATCAAAAGATCATGTTCCATTACAAAAGATGCACAAAGATACAGTAATGGACTACAAATTTCAGAAGTCCCATTTACTGCTGAAATGGAAAACACAGAAAAAGCAAAGCAGGTAAAAGTAACTGCAAAGAAAGAACTGCTACAGAAACTGGCTAAGAAATGGCAAGAAAAGCCTCTGTATGGAAAATACCCAGAGCGAGCTAACAATCCTGATGTTGACAAAACTTTAACCCATCAGTGGTTGGCATCCTCTGCACTGAAATCGGAGACTGAAGGACTGATTATATCGGCACAAGATCAGTGTCTGCCAACAAAAAATTACCAAGCCAACATAATAAAAAATGGGTGCAGCCCATTATGCCGTGTATGCAAAAAACAACCAGAGATTGTGCAGTCCTATAGCTCCAACCGAATACCTAAACAGGCATGACAGAGCTGCACAATACATACATTGGATAATGTGTAAGCATTTTGACCTGCCCCATCAAAAGAATTGGTGGCAGCATCAACCACCTCCCATACTTGAAAAAGATCACATCTCAATTTGTGGAACTTTAGCATCCAAACAGACCGAAAAATAGATGCAAACAGACCTGATATAATATTGAAAGACTTTCAAAAGAGAGTATGCCTGCTAATTGATATGTCTGTTCCAATAGACAAGAATGTATCTATAAAAACATTTGAAAAATTGAGCAAGTATAAGGACCTAGAGATAGAAATTGGAAAAATGTAGAAATTGAGAACTAAAACAATACCAGTGGTTGTAGGCGCTCTGGGAATGATACCTAAGGGGTCTAATGATTACATATCGCAAATCCCAGGAAACCCGCGTATAGGAGAAATACAAAAGATAGTACTAATGGGAACTGCCCATATACTAAGGAAGATTCTGTCAATATAAGTACATCATAAGTCAAAACACTAAAGATGCATGAGTGAATATGTATGTTCTTTCTTGAACATGGCGGACCTTGTTGTCTCTTGAGGTCACTGGTTGTGACTTGGTGATAACTCGTATGAACATAAAGCAAGATAAATGCAACTGTAATAATAATAATAATAATAATAATAATAATAATAATAATAATAATAATAATAATAATAATAATAATAGCAGGATGTTAGACACAATGCCCAGGCAGGGTGGATTGAGACAGTACAGAGGGAGATCGGTGAGCAGGCACAGCAACAGACTGATTTGAGTATCACAGTTGAAACTCTTAAGGGGCAAGCCAAAAAACTAACCAACTGGAAATCACCAGGCCCAGATGGTGTGCAGGGGTATTGGATTAAACATTTAACATCCCTCCACCCGAAGCTGACGGCCATGTTCAATGACTGCTTGGTGTCGGGTGAGGTGCCAGAGTGGTTGACAAAAGGTACCACAGTTCTGATAATGAAAGACCGAATCAAGGGTAATGATGTTACCAACTATAGACCTATCACATGTCTGCCCGTAATGTGGAAACTGTTGACGAGCATTGTGTCTGAGGAAATCTACCATCACCTCCACACAAACAACTTGTTGCCGGACGAACAGAAAGGATGCCGAAAGAAGTCACGTGGTACAAAGGACCAGTTGCTTATTGATAAGATGGTAATGGGGAATTGCAGGAGGAGACACACTGATCTTGCCATGGGATGGATAGACTACAGAAAGGCATTTGACATGGTGCCTCATTCCTGGATCACCAAAAGCCTGGAGATCTTCAGGGTGGCAGATAACATCAGAGAGTTGCTGGGCAGGAGTATGGGGTCCTGGGAGACAGAGTTGACATCAACTGGAGTATCCTTGGGAAGCGTGAAGATCAAGAGAGGTATCTTCCAGGGAGATAGCCTGTCCCCTCTGTTGTTTGTCCTTGCCCTGATGCCCTTGACCATTATGCTGCGAAAAGTGAGAGCAGGATACAAGTTGGGAAGGGGAGAGCTTACCATCAATCACCTCCTCTTCATGGACGATCTTAAGCTCTTCGGGAAAAGTGAGAAGGAGTTGGATGTGCTTGTTGACACTGTCCGTATTTTCAGCAGTGATATATGTATGCAGTTTGGTATTGGTAAATGTGGAGTCATTGTGATGAGGAGGGGTAGGTTGAGCAGAAGTAACGGGATCCAGATACCAACAGGTGAGATGATAAAGGAAATTGACTCTGAGGAAGGATACAAGTATTTGGGCGTTCTGGAGGCTGATGGCATAAAGAACAAAAAAATGAAGGAATTGTTAAGAACTGAATACATTCGGAGAGTAAGGAGCGTATTGAAGTCACATCTGAACAGCAGAAATGCCATAAGCGCAGTAAATTCCCGAGCTGTGTCTATTATTAGGTACAGTGCGGGAATTCTGAGATGGAATGTTGCTGAACAAAAAGAAATGGATAGGAAGACTAGGAAGCTATTGACTATCTACAACATGTTCCACAAGAGGAGTGATGTCGATAGACTCTACCTAAGGAGATCTGAGGGTGGAAGAGGTCTTATCAGCATAGAGGACTGTGTTCAGATGGAGAAAAACAACCTATACAAATACGTGACCTATAGTAAGGAGCCAATGCTCAGAGCTGTACTGAAGGAGGGGAGAGTAGGCCAGGGGATACCCAAGGAGGAAATAACATCAAGGAGGAAGAGCAGCCTTAAGGGAAAATCCCTTCATAGTACCTTCTTTGAGAAAACTGAATTTAGAGATCCACAGACATGGAACTGGTTGAGAAGAGGAGACCTCAAAAAGGCTACAGAAGGAATGCTAATGGCTGCGCAGGAGCAGGCCCTCAAAACGAAGTGGTTGAAGCACCATATCTACAAGGAGGAGGCTAGCCCACTGTGCAGGATCTGTGGAGAGAGAGAGGAGACTGTGGCTCACATTGTGTCCGAGTGTAAACACCTAGCCCAGACCCACTATAAGGGCTGGAGACACGATGTGATGGGCAGGGTGATCCACTGGCACCTGTGCAAAGTAAACAATCTACCACATTCTGAGAAATGGTATGAGCATAGGCCAGAGGCGGTGATGGAGAACAGTCAGGTGAAGGTGCTGTGGGATTTTAGGATACAGACGGACAAAAAACTGGAACACAATAGACCTGACCTGGTGGTTGTGGACAAAGAAAAAAGATCGTGCCTGATTGTGGATGTGGCCTGCCCGTTCGACACGAGAGTGCAAGAGAAGGAGAGGGAGAAAATTAACCGATACCAGGACCTAAAGTGGGAGGTGAAAAGGATTTGGAACTGCCATGAAGTCAAAGTGATCCCGATTGTCATAGGCGCACTGGGGACTATCTCCAAAGGTTTCCAGGGATGGTTAAAGAAAATCGGCCCCTTCACGCTTTTTGGAACGCTTCAAAAGGCATGCTTGCTTGGAACGGCAAGAACCCTCCGATACGTCCTGAATATCTGAGGCTGCAGGTAGTGGCTTGATATTCAATCCAACGGACTTTCCAGTTAACCAACATCAATGACTGAGATTCAAGGAATAACAATAACAATAATAATAATAATGATTTCTTTATTAACCACAAGGGTTTACATAAAGTAGACATTAAGGACAGTGCAGGACAATGCAGGACGGTACAAATGGGCATTTCTGCGTGTAAAAAACAAAAACAGAGGATGTAACAAAAATAACAATGAAAATAACAATGAAAAATTCCCCAATAGGGGGGAAACTTCGGAGGGACATTTGTGGAGAAAGCCCAGTAAAAAGCCACAATGACCCTGACCACCAAGGCAAGTGCCCTCTCCCAGTTTTCCACCTTTAGTTTACAGATATATACTCAGAGTCGGCCCATTCACTCGGGCCATTCTTGCTTCTCTCACCCATCTTTCAACAAAATGCTGGGAAGAGAGCACTTCCTTCTCTACTCTGATTTTCCTTTTCAAATGAAATTTGAAAAAGTCAATCAGAGCATCACCGAAGAGGTAAGTGCTCGTCTTCAGCCCTTTCAAACGTGTCCACCATACTATCTCTTTCGCCATGGCCACCAGACAGATAAAAACTGCCTGCCCTTCCCGGCTAAAGGAGGAGGGCGGGGCAATCCTCACGATGGACTCAGATGATAGCCGGATCCGTCCTAAACGCGACAGCAGGTGTTCGACATAAACCCACAAGTCAGCAATTTTCGGACACTGGACGAGTGCGTGCAGGACGGTTTCGTCGCCCTGCGCGCATCTCGGACATGCCCGGCTGACGGCACCTCCATGCCTGTAGAGTTTATCCCGAACTGGCAAGGCTCCTCGGTAGCACTGCCAGGCCAGAGATTTCTGGAAGTTGTCCATAGGCCCTGGCCCGAAAGTTCTTCCGAAGAGATTGGCTAGTTGATTTTCGTCGACGCCTAGAGTTTCCCCAAGTACGTCGTCGCTCTTCCCCTCCACTAATCCTCTATAGAACGCCGAGGTGGAGTTTCCACCGATCACATTGCCCGATTGGTCGAGGGCTGTGAGCGCCTGAAGACATTCCAGTCTCCAGGCGCTCCCTCTCGGTCTTCGCTTGACCCAGGACTGCAGCTCCGTCAAGGAAACGAGCTGGGGAAAAACGCGCCTAGCAAACGGCGACCACACCTGATCACCGTCGAGGAAGAGGTGGAGATGTCGTAGCCTGAGCGCGTGCCTGCGCATCATCAGCCACGGCATGCCCAGCCCTCCACGTAGCGGGTGTTGACAACAGATGGACCGCCTGACCATCGGAGCACGTCCCTTCCACAAAAAGCGAAAGAGCAAACGCTCCAGCGCAGTCAGGCGAGGCTTAGGACAAGGTACGACGGTTAGGCGGTAGCAGATGACAGACGCGATGTACGCGTTAGCCACCTCCGCTCGACCTTTCAGGGATAGCTTCCTCTCCGCCCATTTCTGGGTGAGAGAAGCCACCCTGCTCGTCACCTCGTCCCAGTTTTTGTCCGTCTGGAGGTCCGGACCGAACCAGACCCCTAGCAATTTAACCGGTCCGTCCGTCCAGCGCCCGACGACGCTGTTGGACGGCATGGACCTGCCTCTCCAGGTGCCGAGCTGCAGGCCCACTGACTTTTCCTGGTTGATCATTGCTCCTGTCACCGCTTCGTATTCTCTTAGTGTAGTGCCGATCGCCTCGATGTGTTTGGCGTTCGACACCACTACGGTGACATCGTCCGCATATGCTGACACGGATCTTCCGCATCCTAGTTCGCGCGGGACTCCCCTCAACGTCTCCAGTTTGTGCAGTAATGGCTCGAGAGTCAATACGTACAAGAGGGACGAGAGGGGACATCCTTGGCGGACCGAGCGCATGATGTTGAACGGTTCCGACAGGTGACCGTTCACTCTCACCACAGAGCAGATGTCGCTGTGCATGGCAGCGATCCAGCCTCTGAAGACGGGCCCAAAGCCAGCCGCCCTCAGGACTGCCGCTAGGTAACGATGGTCGACCCTATCGAAAGCTTTCGACTGATCTAAATTGATCAAGGACCCACCCGTGCCAGGTTCCCTAGCTACCCTCTCTATGATGTATCGCATGAGGTGGAGGTTGTCGTGGATGGATCTGTCGGGAATGGCGCATGTCTGCGCCTCTCCCACCAGACCACCAACGACAAGCGCCAACCTCTTTGCTAGCACCTTGGCCAAAATCTTAAACTCTGTGTTTAGCAGAGTTATGGGCCGGAAATTGTCTATGTTATCTCCCTTGTTCGGATCCTTTCTCAGCAGTGCCACCGCTCCTCGGCTCACAGAACTGGGAATTCTCCCGTTCTGTTGCCAGTTGCAGTAGACGTCCGCCAAGAGGCCTCCGAACAAGTCTGGCATCTGTACGTAAAGTTCATAGGGCAGACCATCCAAACCAGGCGATTTACCCCTTGTGCAGCCAGTCATTGCCTCCCGTACTTCAGCGGCTGTTATCGGCTTTTCGCAACACCTCGCCTCAGTGGCCGAGAGCCGCGGCAGTCCGTCGAGGTAGACACTAAAGTCCATCCCTCTACCCGCCCCCCCGCTGCCCCCGAACAGCTGAGCGAAGTGTCGCTGAAAAGCTTCACACATTTGCCCGGGATCGAGTAGCATGCGCCCGTCGTGGTCCACCAAAGACCGGATCGTGGCTTTGTTGCCACGACGCGCCTCCGCCACTCGGGCCCATTGAACGGCTTTCGTCCCCTCGTGTCTGAGAGCACGCACCCTAGCTCTGACAACGCAGCCTTCGTGCTTTGCATTGAAGAATTGGTCAAGGGCCAATTTCGCCGCAAGCACGTCGGTCGCAATGCCTTTGCTAAGCGCCTCGTCTAATTTTCTAACTAGTTCTCCCTCTGCTCTATTTTTCTCTATTGCTAAAGCCTTACTAAACCTAATCGATTCTATTCTAATCGCTCTTTTCAGAGCAAACCACCACTTGTTGTTGACGATGGCCCCCGTCAACGCCCGCTTAACTAGTTCGCTAATCCGGTCTCTGTAGGCCTTGCGCGCTGGTAAGGACGCGTTTAGCTTCCAGTAGCCGGGTCCTCGTCTATGAAGCCTATCTAAGTCAAGCACACAGATCACGAATTTGTGGTCCGTGTAGCTGACTATCTTGAATTGTGGACAGCCTATGCTAGACCTATCTATTTCCCTACAAAATACTCTATCTAGATATGATCTGGATGACCCTATGCGGTTTCTCCAAGTCCACATTGGCACATTCGGGAAATCCAATCGGTACCTGTCAGACAGTTCAAAACGCCTGAGCAGGTTGGTGAGGCTCTTGCACCCTCCACCCCTATCCGCTAATCCCACACAGTCCCAGCGTGCATCTAAGATCCCGTTCCAGTCGCCCACTAACACTAAAGAGCGCGACGTTCCAAGAAAGGTCTCCAGACGCCGAAAGAAATCAGGCCGCCCTGCTCCTGTCGGGGCATAGACGGCCACTAGCCTGAAAGCTTGCCCGTCTCCGCTGGTCACGTCCAGCACCACCAGCTTACCCTCTGGGTCCAGGAAGATGGCCCGTATGGCGAGATCCAAACCTCTCCGAAAAAGCACAGCAACTCCTCCACCGGATCCAGGACGGCTGGGAGATGCGTACACATCGTAGCCGCCGAAGATCGGTGCGAAGGCCCGTGCTTCGGAGATTCTGGTCTCGCTGATGGCCACTACATCTATGTTTAGTGACCTGAGGTCGTTGAGCAGGTGACCCTGCTTCCATGACGACCCCAAGCCACGCGCATTTATGCTGCCTATTCTGAGTGAGGTCATGTTTAAAATAGAGTGGAAAAGATGGGAAAGACCACTTACCGTACTTTTGGTAGAGGAGGGATGGTTTTTACATCCCTTTTCACTTGATCGTCTGGTGAAGGGACCGTTGAATCGTCCCTTCGGTTGGTCGTCGGCTCTTCTAAGAGAATGTCTGAGTATACTCTTCGATTGATGGTTCCTCCTAGGTCCCTGAAATCACCAACTGCGTTGGGGAATTTCGTTTTAATATTTGTGTATTGTTTCTGTGCTATTTTTAGCAGTCTTATGTTAGTTGGCGTTTTGATTGGTGCTGGTATTATGTAGTCCTGTTGTGAAATGTCTGTGTGTTCAATTATGTAAGTCATTAGTTTCTTGTTGTGTGTATTTATTGCCGTGCATTTGTTTTTCTGGGGGTGGGGTGTGGTTCTGCTATTTTCTTGTCGTTGTTGCTGGGTGTGTGTGTTTTGTTGTTGTGTTTGCGATGTTGGTGCTTGTGGTGGTGGTGTTGAAGGTGTTGTTGGCGGTGGGGTTGTCGCCGGTGGTGATGGTGGCGCTAGTGTGGGTGGTGATGGTGTTGGTGTTGTTGCTGCTGTGGGTCTCTTTGCAGTAGACTTTACCCTTTTCTCATTTCTTTCCTCCCTTTTCAAAGGCGACGATGCGCTGCTTCTGCGTTTGTGCCTTCTTACGACCTTTTGCCATCTCTCTCCCACCTCACACTCCATGTCTGATTCTGTGAGGTCGGGGAGGGGTACCAACTCCACTCTTTCACTTGTTGTTGTTGGTGATGTTTGCACTGGAGTCTCTGTTGCAGCTGCATTTGGTATTGCTGTTGTTGTTGTTAGTATTTCCACTGCTGCTGCTGTTTTTGATTTCCGTGGAGTGGGTATGGGTGCCACGGGCCTATCGTTCCTGGTTGCCGCTTGTCCTGTTGCTGGTAGCCGTGGAGCCGGATTCGGAAGGAGGGGGGTTTTCTCCTTTCTCAGGGTCTTCTCGTTGCAGAAGGCCCTGAGGTGAGTCTTCGATCCACAGCGAAAGCATTTCGGGCGTTTGCCCTCAACACTTATGGGCAGTTGAGTGCCGTTATCGAAGTCTATCACATCCGGGATAGCTTCGATGCACTCCTGGTTGGTTTGGATTAGCATCTCAATGGAGGAGCCGACCCAATCTTCTCTTACTTTTTTCTGTACTTGCAGTACAGTTGTTTTGTCCTCGATTCCGACGAGGACAGACGCGGCCAGCCAAGAAGGGGTCATTCTGGGGGGGACGTGGGTCAGTTTGACCCTCACAATTTTTTGCCCGCAGTAGGAGGGCACCAACACCATTTCCTCGCTCCTTAGGGTCACTACTGATTGGGCCTTTGCCTCCTGGGGTGTGGCAAAAAGTACGTCTACGGTGGCATATTTTTTGCCTCGGGTGATGTGCGTTTTCCGCTGCCACACAGACCCCAAAGCTTTTTGTATTTGGGCCTCTGTGGCTCTTTCCACCCTACGGGATTTTGTACTTACTGTACGGTACGTGACCGTACAGTGCTCTTGGGTTTCGAAAAAATTTTTCGCTGCCTTGCAGATTGCTCGGTGTCCGTTCTTTGTCACCATCTTCTTCGCTTCCTCTAATTCCTCATTTGTTATGAGGATTGTTTCCAAGTTTTTCGCAATACCTGCAAATGAGATTGGTTTTTCTCTGCTGTTGTTGTTGTCGTCAGAGCTGCTGGTACTTTTGTTGTTGCTGCAGGTACTACGACTACTGCCTCCGCCGCTGTTGCTGTGGTTGTTGTTGGTGTTGCTGCTGCTAATGCTGTTGTTGTTTATGCTGCTGGTGATGCTGTTGCGGCTGCTACTGTTGTTTTCATTGTCACTGTTGCTGTTGTTATTACGGCTGCTACTGCTATTATTCCTGACGTCAGACGAATGAACTGGGTTTTCGTATTTCCCGCACACCTGTTTCGTCGCTGTCGTCGTCGTGGAGAAACCTTGCACGCTTTGCACGAGACTTTTCTTTTCTTTCGTCGCTTGCGAAAGAGAAGGGAGGGAGAGAGACACATTTAAAGAAGGGAGGGAGAGAGACAATCTTCTCTCTGCTGTAGTGATGATTGAGGAAGAAGAAGACGGAATGAGTGGGAGTGACGTATGAAATTTCTTTTTCGTAGCCATGTTGTTTTTTGTTTAAAATGAATATTGGGTACAAAACCCCAATAACTGGTTATTTAGCCCCGAAGGGCCAAATAACGGACAGAAAGACCCCTCTCACGAGGAGGAGGGTGTCTTTATCAACAATTTGGTTCAAGTTTTAAACAATTTACAATTGTTTTAACGGTTAAAAATTACTATACCTTACAGAGCCGAGCCTCCGTCAACCATGGCATTCAATAATAATAATAATAATAATAATAATAATAATAATCTCTGTTGTTTGTCTTTGCCCTGATGCCCTTGACCATTATGCTGCGAAAAGTGAGAGCAGGATACAAGTTGGGATGGGGAGAGCTTACCATCAATCACCTCCTCTTCATGGACGATCTTAAGCTCTTCGGGAAAAGTGAGAAGGAGTTGGATGTGCTTGTTGACACTGTCCGTATTTTCAGCAGTGATATATGTATGCAGTTTGGTATTGGTAAATGTGGAGTCATTGTGATGAAGAGGGGTAGGTTGAGCAGAAGTAACGGGATCCAGATACCAACAGGTGAGATGATAAAGGAAATTGACTCTGAGGAAGGATACAAGTATTTGGGTGTTCTGGAGGCTGATGGCATAAAGAACAAAAAAATGAAGGAATTGTTAAGAACTGAATACATTCGGAGAGTAAGGAGCGTATTGAAGTCACATCTGAACAGCAGAAATGCCATAAGCGCAGTAAATTCCCGAGCTGTGTCTATTATTAGGTACAGTGCGGGAATTCTGAGATGGAATGTTGCTGAACAAAAAGAAATGGATAGGAAGACTAGGAAGCTATTGACTATCAACAACATGTTCCACAAGAGGAGTGATGTCGATAGACTCTACCTAAGGAGATCTGAGGGTGGAAGAGGTCTTATCAGCATAGAGGACTGTGTTCAGATGGAGAAAAACAACCTATACAAATACGTGACCTATAGTAAGGAGCCAATGCTCAGAACTGTACTGAAGGAGGGGACAGTAGGCCAGGGGATGTCCAGGGAGGAAATAACATCAAGGAGGAAGAGCAGCCTTAAGGGAAAATCCCTTCATAGTACCTTCTTTGAGAAAACTGAATTTAGAGATCCACAGACATGGAACTGGTTGAGAAGAGGAGACCTCAAAAAGGCTACAGAAGGAATGCTAATGGCTGCGCAGGAGCAGGCCCTCAAAACGAAGTGGTTGAAGCACCATATCTACAAGGAGGAGGCTAGCCCACTGTGCAGGATCTGTGGAGAGAGAGAGGAGACTGTGGCTCACATTGTGTCCGAGTGTAAACACCTAGCCCAGACCCACTATAAGGGCTGGAGACACGATGTGATAGGCAGGGTGATCCACTGGCACCTGTGCAAAGTAAACAATCTACCACATTCTGAGAAATGGTATGAGCATAGGCCAGAGGCGGTGATGGAGAACAATCAGGTGAAGGTGCTGTGGGATTTTAGGATACAGACGGACAAAAAACTGGAACACAATAGACCTGACCTGGTGGTTGTGGACAAAGAAAAAAGATCGTGCCTGATTGTGGATGTGGCCTGCCCGTTCGACACGAGAGTGCAAGAGAAGGAGAGGGAGAAAATTAACCGATACCAGGACCTAAAGTGGGAGGTGAAAAGGATTTGGAACTGCCATGAAGTCAAAGTGATCCCGATTGTCATAGGCGCACTGGGGACTATCTCCAAAAGTTTCCAGGGATGGTTAAAGAAAATCGGCCCCTTCACGCTTTTTGGAACGCTTCAAAAGGCATGCTTGCTTGGAACAGCAAGAACCCTCCGATACGTCCTGAATATCTGAGGCTGCAGGTAGTGGCTTGATATTCAATCCAACGGACTTTCCAGTTAACCAACATCAATGACTGAGATTCAAGGAATAACAATAACAATAATAATAATAATAATACTGAGTGGACAAATCAAGGAAATGAGAAATGACATAGGAAAGCTTGAGTCACTACAGAATGGGACACTAAAAAACATAGGCACTAAAAATAGACTGGAAATAAAGTACAAAACTAGGAAGAAACAGCTAAATATTATCATAGAGGAACTGAAGCAACGCATTGTAGCAAAGAGTGCAAAAATCAGGCGATACGAGAACAGAGTCAGTCAGTGTAAACAGAACCGCATTTTCGACAACGACCAGAAGATGCTGTTTGGACAGCTTGAGAGGAAAGAAAGAGGCAACGACTTGATCCCTGAGGCGGAACAAACTAAAACATTCTGGAGAGGAATATGGGAGCAGGATGTTGGACATAATGACCAGGCAGGGTAGATTGAGACAGTACAGAGGGAGATGGTGAGCAGGCACACCAACAAACTGATTTGAGTATCACAGTTGAAACTCTTAAGGGGCAGGCCAAAAAACTAACCAACTGGAAATCACCAGGCCCAGATGGTGTGCAGGGGTATTGGATTAAAAATTTAACATCCCTCCACCCGAAACTGACGGCCATGTTCAATGACTGCTTGGTGTCGGGTGACAAAGAGTGGTTGACAAAAGGTACCACAGTTCTGATAATGAAAGACCGAATCAAGGGTAATGATGTTACCAACTATAGACCTATCACATGTCTGTCCGTAATGTGGAAACTGTTGACGAGCATTGTGTCTGAGGACATCTACCATCACCTCCACACAAACAACCTGTTACCGGACGAACAGAAAGGATGCCGAAAGAAGTCACGTGGTACAAAGGACCAGTTACTTATTGATAAGATGGTAATGGGGATTGCAGGAGGAGACACACTGATCTTGCTTTGGGACGGATAGACTACAGAAAGGCATTTGACATGGTGCCTCATTCTTTGATCACCAAAGCCTGGAGATCTTCAGGGTGGCAGATAACATCAGACAGTTGCTGGGCAGGAGTATGGGGTCCTGGGAGACAGAGTTGACATCAACTGGAGAATCCTTGGGAAGCGTGAAGATCAAGAGAGGTATCTTGCAGGGAGATAGCCTGTCCCCTCTGTTGTTTGTCCTTGCCCTGATGCCCTTGACCATTATGCTGCGAAAAGTGAGATCAGGATACAAGTTGGGAAAGGGAGTGCTTACCATCAATCACCTCCTCTTCATGGACGATCTTAAGCTCTTCGGGAAGAGTGAGAAGGAGTTGGATGTGCTTGTTGACACTGTCCGTATTTTCACCAGTGATATATGTATGCAATTTGGTATTAGTAAGTGTGGAGTCATTGTCATGAGGAGGGGTAAGTTGAGCAGAAGTAACGGAATCCAGATACCAACAGGTGAGATGATAAAGGAAATTGACACTGAGGAAGGATACAAGTATTTGGGCGTTCTGGAGAGGCTGATGACATCAAGAAAAAAAAAATGGAGGAATTGATAAGAACTGAATACCTTCGGAGAGTAAGGAGCGTATTAAAGTCACATCTAAACAGTAGGAATGCTATAAGTGCAGTAAATTCCCGAGCTGTGTCTATTATTAGGTACAGTGCGGGAATTCTGAGATGGAATGTTGCTGAACAAAAACAAATGGATAGGAAGACTAGGAAGCTATTGACTATCTACAACATGCTCCACAAGAGGAGTGATGTCGATAGACTCTACTTAAGGAGATCTGAAGGTGGAAGAGGTATTATCAGCATAGAGGACTGTGTTCAGATGGAGAAAAACAACCTACACAAATACGTGACTGATAGTAAGGAGCCAATGCTCAGAACTGTACTGAAGGAGCGGACAATAGGACAGGGGATGTCCAAGGAGGAAATATCACCAAGGAGAAAGAGTAGCCTTCAGTAAAAATCCCTTCATAGTACCTTCTTTGAGAAAACTGAATTTAGAGATCCACAGACATGGAACTGGTTGAAAAGAGGAGACCTTAAAAAGGCTACAGAAGGAATGTTAATGGCTTTGCAGGAGTAGGCCCTCAAAACGAAGTGGTTGAAACACCACATATACAAGGAGGAGGCTAGCCCACTGTGCAGGATCTGTGGAGAGAGAGAGGAGACTGTGGCTCACATTGTATCCGAGTGTAAACACCTAGCCCAGACTCACTATAAGGGCTGGAGATATGATGTGATGGGCAGGGTGATCCACTGGCACCTATGCAAAGTAAACAATTTACCACATTCTGAGAAGTGGTATGAGCATAAGCCAGAGGCGGTGATAGAAAACGATTAGGTGAAGGTGCTGTGGGATTTTAGGATACAGACGGACAAGAAACTGGAACACAATAGACCTGACATGTTGTTTTTGCACAAGGAAAAAGATCGTGCCTGATTGTGGATGTGGCCTGCCCATTCGACACGAGATTGTAAGAAAAGGAAAGGGAGAAAATTAACCGATGCCAGGTCTTAAAGTGGGAGGTAAAAATGAATTGGAACTGCCATGAATTCAAAGTGGTCCCGATTGTCAAGTGTTGCTAGGTACTATCTCAATGAGTTTCCAGGGATGGTTAAAGAAGATTTGTCCAGCCCCACTTTTTGGAACACTCCAAAAGGAATGCTTGCTGGGATCAGCAAGAACCCTCCGATACGTCCTGAATATCTGAGGCTGCAGGTAGCAGCTTCATATTCATTTCAACAAACTTTCCAGTTAAATAACATCAATGACTGAGACTCAAAAACAATAATAATAATAATAATAATAATAATAATAAATATAATAATAATAATAATAATATTGACAGCATACCACACTCGTGGGTTCTGAAATGACTGCACATCTTCAAAATCTCACCTGTGATCTCAAACTTACTGAAACACAATATGTCATTATGGAACACAAATCTCCAATTGTCTCATTACACGGGGGTACATGGCTCTAGGAATATAAACATCAACTGTGCTATATTCCAGGGTGACTCACTTTCGCCCTTGCCTTTCTGCATAGCTTTAATACCCCTTACATCCGAACTTAATAGAACAGAGTACGGTTATAGAATTGACAACGAAAAAATAAAACACCTATTTCATATGGATGATTTGAAGCTATATTGCAAAGTTAATGACGAACTGGAAGGCCTTTTGCGGACAGTAAAAACGTTTAGCGATGACATTTGGATGGAGCTTGGACTTGAGAACTTGTCAGCTGAGACTCAGTTGAATTGGGTGCTGAAACAATCATAAAGGAACTTGAGCAGGAACAAACCTATAAATACTTAAGGATTAATGAGGGCTCTGGCATACAGCATGCAGGTATGAAAGAGAGGATAAGGAAAGTATGTTACAGGAGAGTACGTACAGTTCTGAGATCAGAACTAAACGCTCGTAACAAGGTGCTAGCCATAAATTCCTTGGCAGTCCCAGTTGTCACTTATAGCTTTGGTGTGTTGAACTGGAATATGAGTGAAATCAAAAGAATCGACACCAAAGTCCGTAAGCTACTAACCTGTAATAGGAAGCACCACCCAAAAGCAGATGAGGATCGTCTTTACCTTCCTAGGACTCAAGGAGGCCGTGGCCTGATCCAACTTGAACTTGCTTACAATACCAACATCATTGGACTGGCCAAATACATTGAAACAACTAACGACTACATGCTGAAACGCATGAGAGAAGTAAGAAGCTTCATTCTATCTTGAAGGAGAGCAAAAAATATGCTACTGATCTCATGCTTGATACCCAGGGTGGACAGACTAAAGAAACTGTTGCAACTGATGCTGCTAGGCACATAAAATCAGTGGCAAAAGCAAAAGTGCAGGGACAATTAGCAGCAAATTGGGAGCAGAAACCTCTTCATGGCAAATATGTGGCCCGTAGCAAACAAGCTGATGTTCACCAAAAGCACACCCATCAGTGGCTACGTAGTTCAGAGCTAAAGGCGGAGAGTGAAGGCTTCATCTTAGCTGGCCAAGATCAAATCTTATTGACTCGTAATTAGACAGGCCAATGTGATGAGAAACGGAATAAACCCAAAATGCGGATTCTGCAATGCTGAGGTTGAAACAGTGGATCACTTAGTCTCTGAATTTGACAAGCTACGAAAATATAAATATCTGCTTATTGAAATTGAGAAAATGTGGAACCTCAAGACCGTTACAATACCAGTGATTGTGGGAGGACTGGGAATGATCAAGAAAGGAACAGAACAATATTTGCGAATGATTCCTGGTTTAACCTCTCTGCACGAGGTGCAAAAAATTGTTTTGACTGGTACTGCACACGTGGTGAGAAGAGCACTATCTCTGTAAGTTTCATATCCCTCCTTGTATTTACATATGCATATGCACATGTGTATATATGTATACTGTTTTTTTTATTATAATCAATAGATTTATTTCAAAATATATGCACATTCATTGATATTCACATAGATACATATATTTAACCATACACGTACACACTCACGCGCATTCACGGACAGACAGACACACACACACACACACACTATATATATATATATATATATATATATATATATATATATATATATATATATATATATATATATATATCAACACACACGCACACACATATATATGTATGTTAAATATCAGAGAGAACAACATCAGATTTTTTAATTACATTTACTCTCTGACAAATTGTTTCTGAAACCAAATAATTATATGTACATAGAGGATTACTGGTACTTTATTTTATCGACCCCGTAAGGATGAAAGGCAAAGTCAAGTTCAAATCCCGCCGAGGTTGACTTTGCCTTTCATCCTTACGGGGTCGATAAAATAAAGTACCAGTAATGCACTGGGTAATTGCTGGCCTTGTGCCTAAAGTAGAAACAATTATATGTACATAGAGGATATAATCATCGATTTTACGATCGATGTTTGTATAGTCAAAAGAAATGCTCCATACAATTCCCTCATAGGAGCCCAAACGAAAAGATTAAAACATAAACATTTAAAGGGAAATCATATCACTGAAAAATAAGGCCTACAGTAATGGCAATACTTGGATGAAATGAGTCCACATGCTGGTGCTGTGTTTTTAAAGATGATCAGTTGAGACTTCGAGTAGCATGACGGTTTGAAAATAAATGGATGAATTTAAAAGTAACCAGAAGAGTGAATAATAGGGAGGATATCTCGTAACAAAATGGATATAAAAAATTGGAAATGTATATATTATGGTTAATTTAAAATTATTTAGAAAGTGTGAAGGAAAGAAATGCAGAAAAAACTGTATAAAAATTAAAAATTAATAATTTAAACGAAAAGATATACAAAATATAGTTATTTAGTATAGAATAGCAGGAGGAAGGTTTAATCAGTAAAACTTCACACTAAAAAAGAATAGATAATATAGATAGAAGTAATCCGAAGTGAATTAAAAATAATTGAAAATATTTAAACAACATTGGATTAAAAGGGGTTTAAAGATATTTAAAAGGTTTAAAGATATTTACTAAGGTGGAAAAGGAAAGAGGAAATGAGATATTTAAGAAATATCAGAAGTAAATAAAAAGAAAATAAGATAATATGGGAAGAGATTTCAGTTAAGAAAAATAAGAAGTGTTAATAATGGGGAAGGTGAAATATTATTAATATAGTCTAATAATCTGGAGAATGGTTTACATATAAGGGGTTAAAGCAAAACTATAACAAAGATACATATAAATAGAAATAAAAAGAGAAGTCTTCCTTTTCAATAAAAATAAATAAGAGAAGGTTATATTAACAGTGAAAAGAAAAGGTAGTGAGAAGAGGAAAAACAAAAAGAAAAGAAGAGTGAGCCATTAACTAAGGATAGGATTTAAAGATAAAAATTCTAGGTTATACATTAAAACAGAAATGTAAAAAGTGGGAGTAAAAAGAAAAATAGTATTATTATAATACAGGAAAGGGTAAAGTAAAATATAAAATAAGTAAGATGTAAATTAGATAAGGAAGAAACTCATAACTAGTGATAGTGTGAGGGTAAGATGCATGGAGTGGTGGGTAAAAGATATATAGTAAAAGGGAGGGGGGGTAATCAAGTAAACTAATGGAATTTAAGTGGGATCAAATATCCTGTTAGCTAATGAGTATGCCAAACGATGATGGCAGTTAATAACATTGCGGTCATTTATGGGGCAGGGTTTAAATAGTTATAAAAACCGCTTCGTATAAACATAAATCACAATGACCCTTACAGACTTTCTATGCAGATTTGGCCAAAATAGCCAAAACTGACAAAACTAAAGAGTATTCAATATTAATGAGTTTAAGTGTATTTGTATGTCTAGCTAATCAAATAGATTTTAAATTACTATTCTTAAAGGAATTTGTGTGAGAATTTAAACTAGCTTTGAAAGTGTTAACAGTAGCTCCAATGTAAGCTTTATTGTCACTATAGGTTTTAACAGAGTAACTAAACACTACATTATTAAAGGTAATTACCATTCAGAGGGCATTTATTAGGATTTCTGCAGTTATAGTTACGGTTTTTTGTAATATATAGTATAGGCGTGGGCGCGAGACTAAAAGGCGCATCATATATCGGTGAGGAGATAAGAAAGTTAACAGGACTAAAGTTATAGTTAGAATTATTCGTATGCAGACGGATAATAGGTAGGTGTAAATCATCAGAAAGGGATGCCCCATGTCTTTTTTAATTTCTTATAGTTAGTAAAAGCAATATAATTAGTTAAGTTGGGGGGTAATAAAGAACGAAATCTTAACGTTATATGCGTTAAATAGTTTATAGTATTTGTGGTCGTTTGAGGGGGATGAATCGTTACGCAAAACAGAAGAATGTTTTAGGGAGGTTAGAAGCAACATAAAGTGAGAATGGAGGATTAAACCATAACATATTACGAGATCTCTTACGGCCCCTAGTACTAGGATTATTAGAGGAGTTTATAGGTAAGTTTATTCTTTAAATTATTAAGAGTAGTGGTGGGTTAATTCTTAGTATTAAAGGGAGGCATCTGGTTAAGTTATCTATAAGAGCTAATTCTGAATTTATTACTAGTGGTTGGTAGCAAGCCTTTACAAGAGGACTGGTATTTTGTATTAGCGTTTTTAAACCTATTCCTACTAGAGACACAACTCTGTGCGATTACATTATTATTACTGAATTTGGCGATTAATGGAATGGAATGTACGTAATAAATTGTATCTTTAAGGCCTGATTTAGAAAGGTCCTCATTATAGTACCAGGCAATATCATTAAATATATTCTCATTTGCTGAGAGACTTGATATTTTGTGTGAAATGGACTTTACAACAGCTTTAAGAACATAGGCTATTAATATAAATTAAGATCCCACCGGGTTTATGATAAGGACAGTAGAGTCCCGTATTAAGATCTAAAGTGGCATCAAGGAATTTAACTACCTTATAGTTAGGTTCAATTGTGATAGAAAGACAACAGCTTATAAAAAAATATGCAAATGCTTTTTAAGAATCTCCATTCTACGTGTGTTAAAGTTATCTAGAGTAAATAGAGCGTCGTCTCTGTATAAACCTCATTGTAAATATGGTATATCTCCCTTAAGCTTGTGTAAAAGGTAAATTCCTACGAGGTCAGTAACCTGAGCAGAGTCACTTGACCCCATAGTGATGTCAACGTTATTGGCCCTAGTCCAATGACAGACATTAAACTCGATTATCGTATGTTCGTGGACGGGCGAAGGGTTCAATAACTCCCGCTTTGTCCGTTCCCTTTCGATTCAATTTGGATTGCCTCGGGTACGTAGCCTCATTTTGTAAGAAGCTATCTGATGATTTCACGGAACTGGGTACACGGAATCGTGTGGCCACTGTCGTCATTAAAATATGTATCACAGCATTATCATTAAAGGACTTTCACACCTGAAACTACTTCGCATTTTCTTATTCTAAATATACTCTGCCACTCCTATTTGGAAAAATTACGTGTGTTTGAATTGAATTACGTCAATGTTTACCGTAAGTATATATATATATATATATATATAAAGAATAAAGATTAACTGAGATTTTAATTAAATCATTTAATTAATTGTTTCATGAGCTTTCATTAGACTAACTAGAATATTCCATTCCTAATAGAATAAGCCCATCTGACCCGATTAAATACAAATAATATATTCCTTACATGCCTATGAATTCCAGTGGAATTGATACTCTTGAGACCCTGCTTCTATATATTAATTCATAAACACACGTATTCATACACATGTAAGTGTTTGCATGCGTGCGTCTGAGAGTGTGTGCTTTCTTATATACATGTACATATTCGTAATTTGTTGTGGGTTAAGGAAGATGATTGTGAGATGTATAGATGTAAGACCTATAAAAACAATAAAAATGGAATAAGTATTATATATTTGTATATATGTTAGAAGAGATTCATAAGGTGATATGCAAAATAGGTTCCACATGTAATCAGGCAAAGATATATAGAAAAGAAAATCCATATGACACGCGAATTAGATGCTGCACACTAAAATTACATATCCATGGGTCTAGTTATGATTTCCCTAACTGAAATCTTTATAAATTTAGAATAGTGAAATTAGTAAGGTGGTGATGTGGATATTTAAAGCATTGTTGCATGATTTAGATATCCGGAATGATATATGACGTCTTCTGTGCATATTCTTTCCTCATTGTTGTTGATAGCTACAAGCTAATGTTACATACATTGACACTTTTTATTGAAAACATTTCCATTAGAATTAAATTTCATGACAACACTTCAGATTTAGATTATTTTGTCTCGTTAACACGTAACCGTTAGCTAAATGATCCTAATATTTTTTTCTGACAATGATTGCTTTACAAATGATTCACTCTTTATAAAAAAAGATAAAACATAAAAAATAGGAAAAAATATTTCGCATTACCGATAATTGAGTAGTTAATTACTAACTAACATCTTAATATTCTGAATTGCAGTTGGTATCAGAGTTCTATTTTCCTCAAAGTGAGAGTAATATATATTGTTGCTGCTGAATATGTATGTGTGGCAATGTAGATATCCCGGGACATAACCTAATACAGTGCCGTGTCTATAACTGAGTATGGTAATGTAGATATCCCGGGACATAACCTTATACAGTGCCATGTCAATAACTCTGTGGTAATGTAGATATCCCGGGATATAACCTTATACAGTGCCGTGTCAATAACTGTGTGGTAATGTAGATAACCCGGGACGTAACCTAATACGGTGCCGTATCAATAACTGTGAGGTAATGTAGATATCCCGGGACATAACCTAAAACAGTACCGTGTCTATAACTGTCTGGTAATGTAGACATCCCGGGACGTAACCTAAAACAGTGCTGTGTCTATAACTGTGTGGTAATGTAGATATCCCGGGACATAACCTAATACAGTGCCGTGTCAAGTACAGTGAACAGTGATTTAGATCAATAACCGAGAGGATGATCATTAGATTTCCTATTCTTCATAAGTGTATTAGAAAATAAACAGGGTTAAGAATTCGTAGAAAAATGAGAAAACTCAACGGTAGAGAAGCTGTTTTAACAGCTGCTCTACCGTTGAGTTTTCTCACTTTTCTATGAATTCTAATATACTCGAACTTCGACTCGACCAGAGACATCAATGTTTATTCATTTAATATAAAGTTTAATTGGATTCATTTATCAATGTGTATCAATTATATTAATAATGGCTAGGGTTTTGCAATTACGATCGTAAAATCGTGCCTTCGATTTCCAGCGAGGCTGATGGGTATATTCTTGAGCATGACAGTTTATTTTACTTTGCTCCAGTCCTGACAGCTGCAAAATATATTAACAGTACGATGGATTCTGCCCTGCCCTGTGATGCCATAAATCGAAGGCTCTATCAGTCTCCTTCTTGTTTGCGATAATATTGGTAGCATTGCGAGCAGACAGGAGATAATTTCATGTATGGCTAACAGCTGCTTTTCCACGAAATACCCATTCTAAATATTTACCTTGTGTACATGATACAGTGGACTATACCATGTACACAGATCAGTATTCTGATGATTTGGTCAGTTATCGACTGCAATTAAAGTCGAGTGTCGTGATTTCTAACGATCAGCGACTTTTAGACACACCGGACTAATGAAGCAATTGTTAATACTTTAAATAAACCCTATTGTACAGTCGACCACGTTTTTCTTCATTCTTTTACTATTATTACTCTAAG
Source organism: Eledone cirrhosa (assembly GCA_964016885.1). Taxonomy (NCBI): domain Eukaryota; kingdom Metazoa; phylum Mollusca; class Cephalopoda; order Octopoda; family Eledonidae; genus Eledone; species Eledone cirrhosa. The sequence continues at coordinate 6,208,743 of OZ024751.1, forward strand.
AACCGCCTGCCAGGAAACTTTATTAAACCGGCCACTCGACTAAGGAAACCTTTTGTTGGGTCAAACACTATTCTCGATACAGAGTATTCATAACCTCTACTTGGATTACATTAAAAAATATCTTGTCATCTTATATATATATATATATATATTTATATATATGAATGTCAAATCTAAGTAATAAGGATATTTGTTGTATTCAAAAATAGTCTACTCTGTTTCTAAATATATCGTTTAACACTAGCCAGACAGCCTGGCGCCAGTTCACTTTCCTTGTAAAATGTTTCGCTGACTTGGTTATAACACTCCATAATTTGATTGTTAAAATTTTATTTGGCTTCATAGAATCAATGATTGAACAGAATACGAGCAGTGACAATTAGAATTACTAAATGAGGAATCTCAAAGAAAGGACTTTGGAAATAAATGTTGATGTTTATTAGACATTTTACTACTCTTGGGAACAATGATTACTTCATACGATCTGGGAAACGATGTTCACTTTTTTATGTATCATAAAACTGTTTATTTATTGTTTTCTTATATGTGGAAATACAGCCGATGTGAATCAGCAAGACATATCAAAATATTTACATTTAATCGATCTACCAGGTACACAATAATAATTGAATTATTTTAAGTGCATTTTGTTGCTTCTGTTTTTCGTTTGTGCACTTAGTTTTTCTGTTTTCTTAAAATCGATTACCTTCAAAGTACTTGTAGATGTGAAAAACATTATTATTATATTATTTCCACAAATTAGTATACATTTTCAGGCTCCCTCTTATTAAAAAAATTCTTAAAATGTGATTGTCTTAGAATAAGTACAACATTGAAAACAGTCTGCAGTTTGACAATACTAAAATTATATTCCCAGTGGTGCAGTGCATATAGTGTACAGTCCATAGGGAAATTCTGGAATCAACAATAAGTTTTAGAAGATTATTTGAAATCCATAATCTCATATATAAATGTTTGAGAATTACTCCCTACATTTCATCTGCCTCGAGAATGTGTGTGCAGTTTTGTCAGTAGATCAAGCCTACCAAATACTTTGCAAAAGTATCGAGCGCTCCACGACGAAACATTGTTACTATTCTTTGGAATTTATTGTCGAAACGGCAAAAGATCAGCCGTCGTCTACAATAGTTTTACCCTATTATCCCAAGTATCGAGTACTCTGCTGTATGATAGCCTGACTAGTTTAAACTGGTTAATACTGATATATAATATATATAGAAATGTGTATACACAAATACATACATATATATTCACATTTATACACACGCACACACACACACATATATATATATAATATATAGACGTACACACATGCAGACACGTATATATATATATATATATATATATATATATATATATATATATATATATATATATATATATATATATATATATGGGATAACATGTTATCATTATAGGTAATCCAGTTAGAGGTTGTGAGTACTCTGCGTCGTGGATAGTTTTAACATACGGCGTTGTTTGACTCAACAAGAGGTTTCCATCGTTAGGTAGCAGTTCGCGAAAATTCCTATGCAGGTTATTCTTGGAGTAATAATAGTGAAAGATTGAAGAATAACATGGTCGGCTGTACAAAAGGTGTTATTTCTAGTATTAACAATTGTTTCGTTGATCAGTGAGTTACGTCACTCGACCTTAAATACAGTGTTTACCTCTGACCAAATCATCGGAATATTGGAGGTTTTACATATGGCATTGGTATTTATAGAAACAACGGAGAATCAAAACAATAACCTCAATAATAAAAGATAATAATAAAGAAGTAAAGTGTCAAGATGATAAAAAAATAATAAGTACAGAATACGATTGCTGATAGTAGTGGTGGTGGTGGTGGTGGTGGTGATTAAAGTTACAGTGGTGAGCAAGTGTATGTGTAAAGACCTGGTGAGGGTAGAGATAATACAAGCATGAAACGAAACGTTAGATACATACATACGTAGTGGTCAAATCTCAGAGGGTTAGAGTAGATAATAAAAAATATTAACAAAAGACAGATAAAAGATAATAAATTAAAAATTAAGTGAGAGGGAAAGAGATACAGGACAGGAGACAGAGAGCGAGGTTGGCGATACGATGATACGTGTAGTTGATTTAATGACCAGTTGGTCAGTTGACAGCTAATTACAGTGGGGTGGTATGTAGTCAGTACATTAAAATCCGGGTGGTTCTGTTTGAATTCTGGGATTGCTGGACCGAATCATGTTGGTTTGAAATTTGCGAACTTGGTAGCTGCTTTGTGCCTACAGAAAGTCGATCGTTCTATTTTACTGTTAAGCACCATTTTATCATACTTCAACATTTGGAACAGTTCGATATTGCAAAGTCCGCAGTGGGACATTCCATTGTTTTAGGCCCTTGCTCCCGATAATTTCTAGCAGCTAATCCCATATTCCTGGTTTCTGTCCTTAAGCTGGCAGATTTTATTGGCCAGCGTTGTTGAGTTCTCTAGTCTACGATTCTTCATAGAGTGTCTGGGGATGTTACCATCTTTTTTTTAATTCCCCAGCCGTAGAATCTATGTAGTGCCATGCTAAGTTACCCGAATTGATAGTACACAGGTACACTATACTTGATTCCAGGCATCTATTTTGTAGTGGGCACTTATCCGGCAGGTGGCAGTTACAGTTGGAGGCCTTCCTGTGTGCAGGTTCCCCGTTGCGGTTTTGTATGTTGTTATGGATGGGCTGAAACTTAGGCTTATTGATGTTTTGTTGTGATGCGCTCTAACGTGTGTGTGGTTGTGATGTTGTTATGTGTTCGCGTTTTGTATTTGGTGTTATAGTGTATTTATAGGTTATTTTCCTTAGAGAGTCTTTTATAGTTGATTTTATGTATGTGTGATTCTATCTTGACTGCAGTAGAGTAAGAGAGTTTGATAGTCTTTCTGTTAAAGATTCTATTGTATTTGTGTTGTTTAGGGAAGTATTCGTCAATTAGCTTAAAGAATGTAGAAGGTAGTTTGGTTTTTATAGAGGAGTTTTTATTGGATTGAACCATAAGTATTTCCTATCTCTGGATTTTCTATAGTTCCTAGGGGTCCCTATATTAGTATTCGGTTCGGTTATTTCTGGTGCTTGTTGTCTATTTCTATGTTTAGTTCTAAATTAGTTATTTCTATAGGTGTGGGTAGTGTAGTTGTCGTTAGGTTTGTTGTTGCTGTCTCTATCTGGTATGTATGAGCCACTCCTTATGGCCTGCCTTATGTAAAGCTATGTTAAAGTAGTTTGCGTGTTCGTTAAACATCTCTAGGTTAGAAGATAGGCGGGATATTCTGAGGGATATACTATGTGCTATGGAGTTAAATATGGAGCAAGGTGGTTTGAGTTATAACTAATGTAGGCTAGATTCTCGTTATTTTCTATTAGTCCTGTGTTTAGGTTGAGTGTTACATCTAAGAAGTTTGCTTTTTTAGAGTTAAGTTCGAAAGTGATGCCTAGGCCTAGTTTGTTGAAGAAGACTCTGATGTTTTTCCTTAATCTTTCAATGTTTTGATTATTTAAGTTTTTAGCTAAAAGGAGTGTGTCGTCTCTATAAATTCCTCCTTGGAGGTTATTAAATTCCTTATGTAAGTTATGCGCTATATATATTCCAACTATTTCTGTTACCTGTGCTGAGTCACTAGATCCCATTGTGATATTGAAGCTATTCTGCCCGTTAGAGAATCGGACGCCATGCTTTGACGCATAGAGTTACGGCCCTTGCCATTCTGAGTTCAAATCCTGCCGAGGTTAACTTTGCCTTTCATCCTTACGGGGGTCGATAAAGTAATGCACTGGGATAAATGCTGGCCTTGTGCCAAAAGTAGAAACAATTATCTCTTTTACTTATTTTTTACATTTTTGTCATCTTCACTAACTTCTTTACTTCTTTATTATTATCTTTTATTATTGATGTTATGGCTTTGATTCTCCGTTGTATCAATAAATACCAATGCCATATGTAAAACCTTCAATATTCCGATGATTTGATCAGAGCTAAACGCTGTATTTAAGGTCGAGTGACGCAACTTCGAGTGATTAGCAGCCTTTAGACTCACCTGGTCAATTGTTAATACTAGAAATAAAAACTTTTTGTACAGCCGAACATGTTATTCTTCAATCTTTCACTATATATATATATGTGTGTGTGTGTGTGTGTGTGTGTGTGTGTGTGTGTGTGTGTGTGTGTGTGTGTGTGTGTGTGTGTGTGTGTGTGTGTGTGTGTGTGTGTGTGTGTGTGTGTGTGTGTGTGTGTGTGTGTGTGCGTGTGTGCGTGTGTGCGTGTGCGTGCATGTGTGTGTGTGTGCGTGCATGTGTGTGTGTTAATGCTTAGCATTTAACTACTGATTAAATCTTTAAGTGATTTGCATTTTCAATATTTCTTCTACCCTTCCTGTCTGTGCATCTCTCATTCACTTGAAATCTGCCTTTCATAAATAAACAACCCTTCAAACATATTTGATTGAGCCCCATCTAAGCTCTGATTAATCTGACCTATTATAAAATGTGACGAATATGATCTTATCTCAAGTTTCCTTCATTTATCTTGGTCTTAATATTACTGTGTTCATTTTAAAAGTGTAAGGTACTGATGGGGGATAAGCATGATTCTATATCTAGCACATACGGAAGGTCAACCAGAGACTCTTGTTGGCTGGTCACAAAAACAACTGTAATGCCATATTCGTATAATAAGAGAAATTAGGGAATTCATAGTAACTGAAATAATTGTTTCTACATTTGTCACAACACCAGCAATTATTCCAGTACATTACTGGTACTTTATTTTATCGACCTCGTAAGGATGAAAGGCAAAGTTAACCTCGACGGGATTTGCACTCAGACCATAAAGGGACGTAACTCTATGCTGCAAAGCAGGTGCCAGACCCTCTATCGATACTGCCAATCCACCTTCTATCTGGTCTCCTTATATCACATCCTATTTATAAGAATGTACAATGAGAGTCTGTTCGACACATTTTATCACAAAATATTTTATAATGAAACGTATACAATGTACTTAGAAAATATTTCTAGAATTAACGTGTACCCACCACCTGTAAAATTATTCTGCCTTTACTCCCTCTTTAAATTGTAGTTTACATCGTTCATTAACGGTCCTGATAAACTAACATGGTTAGTGAATTGCGATTTTGCTTTCCTCTAAACATTAATTGCATTTCGATGCATTGCCATTCTGAGTTCAAATCCCGCCGAGGTTAACTTTGCCTTTTATCATTACTGGGTCGATAAAATAAAGTACCAGTAATGCACTGGATAATTACCGGCCTTGTGCCAAAAGTAGAAACTATTAATTACATTTCGATGTAAATCCTTATTTTGCAGTAATTAAGAGGTGTGTACTCTTCTTGCGTTTTAAGACGCTGTATCTGAGCTGTCGAAAAATTATCTGAATAATATATGAATATTTATTAATAGTTCTGAACATACTTTATGGAAGTTGACAAGTGGAAAGAAATAAGTGACCTATTTGGTTCTTAAATTATCAAAATATAATCACATTATTTTACTTTGAAATATGGCTAATTCATTTAGATAACTTTATTAAATAAATATAAGTTAAGATTTTGCAGCACCACGAATAGACGGAAGAGGGGCCGGAACTGTTCGGGATGCGGCTGCTTCCACCACTTTACCTGTGTTGGCTTGACGTGTCGAGCTTCCAGTGCCCTCGCAGCGTGGAGATGCAGAAACTGTCTCTTCCACTCGTCTGCCCAGCCACGGCCGTCTGGCACTCAACCAGATGAGACAGCGAGCTTACCTGACGCCCAAGCCTCACTGGTCAACATCGCTCGGCTCAGTCGGCTCCGGAAGATCCCACGCAGGATCCCGAGAGCGACCCGGGTGCTGGTAGCCTATGCCCTCGCTTCCTCGATTGAGAGCGCCCTGGAACCAATCGAGCCAGAGACTGGGAACGACTCTTCTATTTCGCCCCACTCGCCTCGGCCTCTAAGCTCTGGCTCGGTCGACAGCAGTTTTTGTCAAGGCTAATGTTTCGTCCTTTGAGCAAGCGCACGTTCCAAGCGTACCTAGGGACGCCACACACCCGACCCTCGGGTAGCCCTAATCCTCCAGCCCTGAGACCCGCGCCAAGCGTTTGCATGAACGCGTAAATGACGAATTAATCATGGGTCATGTCTCGGCCGCAGTCAGAATGGTTGTCTCAGAGGTCACTGTCCTCCAACCCAACGAGGAGGTCCTGGCTGCCCTGCAACTCAAATACCCTGAGCCACCCGCTTACCTCAAACCCATACCCCCCACCCGATCCCCACTTGCTCCTTGTGGCCTCCGACGCAGACATCATGTCCGCCATCATGTCCTTCCCAGCTAGCAGCAGTGGAGGTGCTGACGGTCTCCGAGCAAGCCACCTCAAGGTGTTGCTATCCCCCCCTCTCCGCCGAGGCCGGGTGCCGCCTTCTGAGTGCAATTGTGGCATCACCAATAGACTTATCCATGGTGCCCTTGACCCTCACGCCCGAGGCCTCTTTTTTTCGGCTAGCCTCACCGCTCTCAGGAAGAAAGATGGTGGCATACGCCCCATCGCTGTGGGCAATGTCTTCCGGAGGCTGGCTGCCTAGGTGGTCTGCAGGTCCATAAAACCCGAACTGGGTGAGGAGTTCAGTCCGGTGCAACTGGGTGTCGGCGTGTCCAGCGGCTGTGAGGGGGCCGCACATGCAACCAGGCAGTTCTTCAACAGTTGCCCAGCGGAACCGGCATCCAGGGAATCCAGGCAACTCATTGTCAAGCTTGACACGAGGAATGCCTTTAACTGCTTACGCCGGGACCATCTGCTCGATACCTGCCTCAGCCGAGCCCCCTCTGCCTACCCGCTGGCCCACCTGTCGTATGGAGCCCCGATCATGCTCCTTGCTGCTGATACAGTCATAGCATCGGCCACTGGCGTCCAACAGGGCGACCCTTTGAGCCCCCATCTGTTTGCCCTTGGTATAGACCACATCTCCCTGAATATCACGCCCCCTCTCAACGTTTGGTATCTGGATGATGTTACGCTATGCGGGCCCGTACAGATTGTCTGCCATGACCTACAATCGGTGGTTCCTGCCCTGGCAGAAATCGGCCTCCAAGTCAACTCGGCAGGTCAGAGGTGGTGAATGCCAGCCACGATGCTAAGAGCTTTGCAGCCTCCGTCCTGCGCGTGCAGTCCATTCTTCCCCAGGCACAGGTGACCCCCAAAGAGTAGGTCTTTCTCCTAGGGCCAACGATCCACCCGCCTGCCATCCGCTCCACCATAAGGTTCAGGCTTCAATAACTCCAGACCCTCACGAGCCGACTGCGACTGATCGACGGCCACCCAGCTCTCTTTCTGTTGAGGATCTGCTTCGCCATGCCAAAGCTCCTCTATACCCTTCATGCGCTCCGTGCTACACCCACGCATCTCTCCTCGCTGACCTCGATACTTGTATCCAAGCAGCAGCCGAGGAGATATGCAACGTCAGGTTTGTCGACATTGGATGGCAACAAGCCATTTTATCTGTCAGGTATGGCGGAATTGGCATCCGGTCCCCGATCTCACTGGCTTTGCCGGCGTTTCTTTCATCGGTAACCACATGCCGCGTCCTTGTCAGCAGGGTTCTCCAAAACACAATATAACGTTCTGTGTCCAGAGAAGGTGAGGCCGCCTGTGAGACGTGGGACCGGCTGGAACTTAGCCCAGTAGACGTCTCTCCTCCCTCTGCCACCGCTGACGTCAAGTCCCCCCAAAGCCCTTGGGATGACTTCCAGTGCAACCTGGCTTCCGACAGGCTCACGCGCTAGCTCGACCATCACCGCCTTGCCTGTTTTCATGCGGCCTCCAAACCCCACAGTGGTGCCTGGCTCTATGCTCTTCCCTACTTCTCCACTGGCACGTAGCTAGATAAAAATAGCCTGCGCATCGGCGTTTCCTTGAGGCTCAGCCTACGGGTCTATGAGCCACACCAATGTCGCTGTGGATCCACCGTGGACTCTTTCGGCCTCTACCCGCTTTCCTCTCGCCACAGTGTCGGCTACCTTCCACACCACGCTGCACTCAACGAGGTCATAAAGCACGGCTTGGACGCTTCAGGCTTCCCTTCCCAGGTCGAGCGGGTGGGGCTGGACCGAGGGGACGGCAAAAAGGCCAGATGGCATGACCATCTTCCCGTTCCGCGGTGCCACTTGCACCGACACCTTCTGAAACCGCACCCTTTTGCCCAACCACTATAGGTGCTGAGCTGGTCAGCCGCAGGTGTGAGGCCTACGAGTTGGAATGGCTTTTTCAGCACGTCTTCCTTCCAGTCCTCCGGGGAAACGCCTTTTCTATTCTGTCCGCCGGGGCTGTGGGGAGACAATTACGAATTCTGTTGAATAGTCTTAAATACAAGACACCGCTGTGTCGTTCTTCGGAATAGTACTACAAACATCCCTCCCTTCACTCTCTCTATCATACAGCTACTTTGTAGTAGATTTGTCTGTTAATTTGAGCTCGTACATGCTTTAATAGCTAACTCTTTCCCTCTGGTGGTCAGTTGTAGAACAACAGTTATTTATAGCTATCTGTGTACCTATCTACCTTTTGGAATCTAGCTGGGGAAGAAATGTTAATGATACACACTAACGTAAGCTTTAAATTGTTTCTGGCTTTAATACTGAGCTGTTGATAATATATCAGTTTTCTGGAATAGAATGTATTGTTTTGCTCATATGACATAAATATTAATTTGGCGACATAAAGCTGTCATCATTTATTCCATTTCTAACCGTGTAGTTAAATACATGTGATGGAACAGACATTGAAGCCAACATACCCGAAATATGGTAATATGAGTTTTAAACAGGAATAGTAATTTCTTAAATTAAATTTCTCATATATTTCTCGGCCATGCCATTCAATATTTTACTATAGAAATCCAACAACATTCAACATTATTATCAGGTGATATTTTAACAGGCCGCTTTATTCTTGTGTATTAACATAAATACAAAACATTCTACTTTTAATATAATCACATCAGACACCTATTAATATATATAATTTAAACAAACTCCCCTAACCGCACACGGTTAACACATTTACAAATGTAGTTACGTTTTCATAAATTACTTCATGTTTATTTATATCTTCCAATATATGTTCTTCTATTCTGTAACAACTCTACCAATTCAAAGAACACTGTTACTTTTATAAATGAAAAGGTCTACATTTATAAAATGTTCATTGTTCATTACCTTTTTTAGAAAATACAACTGAGTAGTGGTTCAAATATTTATTATATGTTCCCACAAGCTCGTCTACGTGAGTTAAAGTTATGAATTTGGGTAGATACATATTTGAAATTATAAAATGTATTCATGAAATGTTATTTGCGGTGGAATTACCCGCCGAGGTTAGCTTTGCCTTTCATAGTAACAGAGTCGATAAATAAAGTACCAGTGACGCACTGGGGTCGATGTAACCGAAATTCGCCTCTTCTAAACCTGTTGGCCTTGGGGCTAAATCAAAAAACATTATTTGCTGTGGATTGGCACTATCGGTGGGGCGTCGGACAACATGTTTCACGGCGTATAGTTACGGCCCTTTACGTTCTGAGTTCAAATCTCGCCGGTGTTAGATTTGCCTTACGGTGTCGATGAAATGAAATACTAGTAACGTGATAGTTTCAATTTAATCGACTTTCACCGCAAAAAAGTCGTTGGCTACACCATTATTTGCGAACTTAATTAATTCATAATACTCTCTCTGAAACCATATTTAGTCATATATAGCAGTATCCACTACCTTTCCGGATTATATTAGGTCAGTGACGATCGAATGCCGCTTTTCCAGTTTTTGATCAGAAGCAGTGCTGAAAATGTACTGGCTTAAGGGTATCGCGCAAGGGTAAAGCTGTTACCTTTGCAGGGGAGGTGAATCTGACATGGGAATATGTTGAACAAAATCATAATTACCTGATCCGCTTCTACTTTCTTTCATCCATAGCCATGAACTTTTCAGCACCCCGGTATATAGTAAGTCGAGGGAGGATGTGGGGATGAAAGAAGCAGTGAGGTCATTACGTTATTGTTCAACGGTTTATATTGAGGTAGTTTTTATATTTTTCTAGCTAAAGCCCTGAACCGTCCACAAAAGTTATATATATATCTATCTATATATACACACACACACACACATATACCCACACACACACATGTACATATACACACACATACACACACACATATATATATATATATATATATATATATATATATATTCGAAAAACTCAGATTTACATTTATATACTAGCATTAAAGCCCGGCGTTGCTCGGGGTCATTAAGTTACCAAAGTTAGGTTGCACCACCTATTTTATGGCAGCACTTTTTTGGCTGCCAGGCACTGGGTGAATGAATTGCAGACCTGGAAGCTTGAGCTGCGCCAGCAGTGACAATTGTAGTTTCGCCTATGGATATTATCTCTGTGCAAAAAAGTGTTGAAATTTATTGTTTCACAGTACTTGCGCAACACGCGCGTAGACGATGCCAGCCGAACAACAGAGCTGCGATGGAGTTGTTCTGCATGGTTGTCTGTGTGTTTTCTAAATTTAAGACAGTAGGGAGGGTTGTGATATGAGGGAGAGTTAGCTGTTGTTTCTAGCAGGTTTAGTGACCTCATAGAGGATATGTGTTTTCTAAATTTAAGACAGTAGGGAGGGGTGTGATATGGGAGAGAGTTAGCTGCTGTTTCTATCAGGTTTAGTGACCTCATAGAAGATATGTTTTCTAAATTTAAGACAGTAGGGAGGGGTGTGATATGGGGGAGAGTTAGCTGCTGTTTCTAGCAGGTTTAGTAACCTCATAGAGGATATGTGTTTTCTAAATTTAAGACAGTAGGGAGTGGTGTGAGGAGGGGTGTGATATGGGGGAGAGTTAGCTGCTGTTTCTAGCAGGTTTAGTAACCTCATAGCGGATATGTGTTTTCTAAATTTAAGACAGTAGGGAGTGATGAGAACGGACAGTATCACCACCAAGCTTGGAAAGAGAAAGTAGCAGAAAGTATGAAGTTGTATAAATTTTGAATGGTAGTAGAAAGAGTTCAGCAGTTTAAATGAGAGAGAAAAATCGTAAAATATTGAGTTTTATCTATTTTTTGCGTAATTATGGGTGAAATTGAAAAAAATGATCTATGCCAAGACGCAATTGAAACTATTTCGAATACTGAATTGTAAATTTCAATTGAAGAAATTCTATATCGTAGATTTCTATAATATTCGATTCGTTTGCAGTTATGCAAACAGCCTCTTTAAATTATGTAAATAGAATGACCTCGTCATTCTTGATTTTGTGTTGGCATATAAACAGAAAGGCAGTCACTAATGTTTGTGGGTGATTACCCTTCATCAGTACTGTATACTGCTTACCTGCCAACTGTGAGAGTTAGTGAAAATATTTGATAGTTTCTGGAATACACAGTGAGTGATCGCCCTGATTTGCATATTAACAGAATGGTTGATCAGTTAGATCTGCATATTAGCAGACCCACTGATCAGATTTGCATATCAGCACATATGCCAGTGAGTTTCATGTATACGAGCGATTAATCGTCGGCTTTGCCATATTTAAATAACTATCAAGTAGTTTTATCACTCTACATAGCTGTATACAAGAAATGCAAATATGAGTTTTTCGAATATTAATAATAGTATTCGATTCGTTTAGATTATGCAAACAGCCCTTTTACATTTCTTGTATTCAGCCATGTGGAGCAATAACACTATTTGTGTTATATATAAATATATATATATATATATTTATTTAGGGATTGTAACGTGCAGCTATTGTCAGCACTCCATGCGTACTTTCCAGTAAGTATAGTGTAATAGTAAGCAGAGTGTAATAGTGGTAATAATAAAAAGGACGATTTTTTATGTCTTCATTACGTTTATTGGGTAGTGATGCGCGTTTCGCTATTGATCAGCCCAAGTTTCGATCTGTATTGACCTAGTCCGACTCTGAAATCTGTTTTGGTAATGACAGAAATCCGGCGAGCTTTTGATTTCAGAGTCGGGCTAGATCGATACAGATAGAAACTTGAGCTGATCAATAGCGAAACGCGCGCCACTACTCAATAAACGTAATGAAGACAAACACATTTGTCCTTTTTATTATTATCACTATTACACTTTGCTTAGTACTACACCTCTATAGTTCAAATCCAGCTGAGGATAACTTTGCCTTTCATCCTTACGGAGTCAATCAAACAAAGTACAAGTAATGCACTGAGATAATTGCTGGCCTTGTGCCAAAAGTAGAAACAATTATATATATATATATATATATATATATATATATATATATATATATAATTCGTTTTTGAATTTATTTGCGAGGTCACAGAATGTGTGAGGAAAGAGCTTTGACAATATATAAGCAACCTTCCGGTTATCAAACCAACTAAACCGCTAACTAATAATAAATTGAAGTGAAAACTAACAGGTGCATGTGTTTTATTGGCAGTATGACGCTCCTACAGTATAACATTATATATACATATATACATATATACATACACACATATATATATATATATATACATATATATATACATATACACATATATACACACACACACATATATATATATAATCGCTGCTTTCACCCTTAATGGGATCTTCTGGAAGATCCCGTTAAGGGTGAATGCACCGATTCTTTACTTAAACTTTAATCTGTTATTTTAATAAATATTTGCTCTACGGTTCTTATATATTTGATATATATTTATCCTTATCGAGCCCTCTTTGGATTTTAGTCTTCAAATTTATTATTATTACTAAATATATATATATTTATATATATATATATATTCAATTTGTTGGTAATTCAACAAATATAAATGTTTATAACTGATTGAGAGCACTCGACAGTTTTCTGGGGTATAATATTCAATGATATTAAATAAATGGAAACTATATTTATAAAACCATATTTATTCTATTATATATATATTTCAAGGGTACCAAAACTTTGGTACGCTCTCATCAGATAAAATACAAAGTTTGTTTTATAATTCTGTTTTAAGATTAATAGAGTTTTGACAGTTAATTATATAACAAATTTCGTCGATACACAAGTTACAGAATCTTAAAAAAGCCATATTTCGGTATACAGGTGCTTTTGAAATCGTTCCCCAAGATATTGAATAGTCTATATTGTTGTCGTTTAAGTTCCAAATTAAATGTGAAATTAAAGTGGAAGATTTTTTATCGGATCTATTAAATGTGTGTTTATGGTTATAGCAGATTTCTTTGAATTTTGTAGAAGTGGCACCAATATAGTTAAATGCTTTGCCTCTAGTTTTAACTGCGCATTTATAAATTACGTTTTTGTCTAAGCAATTATTTTGCACAGGGCAGTTTGATTTAATTCTACAGTTACATTTTCTGGAGTTGTTGTTATTCGGTACGGTACTATTATTCTGAATATTGTTATTAGAAATATTCTTATTGCTATCTTGGTTTGTTTGGTTAGGGTTTAAATTTATGTTTCTATTATTAATTCTATTTATATTTTGTGCTATGTTCATAGTAATAGAGTAGGATAGTTTTATAGTGTGTCTGTTAAAAATAGAGTGGTATCTGTGGCCTTTAGGGAAACATTTATCTAGTGCTTTAAAAAATAGCTTTGCTAAAGGTGTTTGCTTAATGAGAATGGGGGAGAGTACCAAATAATATTTCTAGTTCTAGCTTTTTTGTTTGGTTTAGTGTTTAAGTTGAATTGTTTAATATTATTATAATTAATTAGCGGTGGATTGGCAGTATCGGTAGAGGGTTGGACGCCATGCTTTGAAGCACAGAGTTACCTCCCTTTATGATCTGAGTTCAAATCCCGCCGAGGATGACTTTACCTTTCATCCTTACGGGGTCGATTAAATAAAGTACCAGTAATACACTGGGATCATTGCTGGCCTTGCGACAGATATAGAAACAATTATTATAATTAATTCTAGGATGATTTGTCATGTTATTGTTATCTATGTATTTTATTTTATTCGAGTATCCTGCTCTATGTAAAGCTTCATTGTAATATTCTGCCTTATCATCAAAAATATTTTTATTAGCAGAGATGCGTGAAATCCGTTGTTGGACGCTATTGACAATAGTGTTTTTTCATATTTCTAGGATGATTAGAATTGAAACTTACGTAATTTAGATTTTCGTTAATTTTATGGAATGGATAGTAAAGACCTGTGCAAAGGTTTAAGGTTACATCTAAGAAGTTAAAGATTTTATAATTATACTCGATTTCTAAATTAAGGTTGTAGTTGTTGAAAAATTGTATTATGGATTTCCCTTTCCTATTAATTTCACTATTGCTATGGTTTTCAATTAAAAATAACATATCGTCGCGATATAAACCTCCTGTCATCTCTGGCATTTTCCTGTGCCGTACATTATTAATAAATAATCCAACGAGTCCGTTACTTGCGCCGAGTCAGATGATCCCATAGTGGTATCAAAATTGTTTTCTTCAGTACCGTTCTATAGTTTAAGTTGTGATTTTTCTTTCAGTAGTTGAATAATTATATCTGATAGGTGCTTGCTAATTATGCCTTAGTCCGATTTAGATGGTTCGATGGGTCTGACTGGTAGTTCAATTTCAAAATTTCTTTTGTGGTCCTTCAGGTTAATCGTCAGTTTTCTAGGTATAAAGGGTTCGGTCCTATTTTGAATGCCTAATTTATAAATAATTTCCGAAGCTTCCCTATTTAACGTTGAAAGATCTTCATTTGATGTTATTTTGTAGTTTTTCCTGAGTCCTTTCAATATAAGATTATTATATTCGGTGGATTGGCAGTATCAGTAGAGGGTCGGACGCCATGCTTTGCAGCATAGTTACGACCCTTTACGATCTGAGTTCAAATCCCGCCGAGGTTGACTTTGCCTTTAATCCTTACGGGGTCGATAAAATAAAGTACCAGTAATGCACTGGGTAATTGCTGGCCTTGTGCCTAAAGTAGAAACAATTATTATATTCGTCCTTTTCCATACCATATAAATTATTTGTTTTGTCAGATTTTACCAGGATCTTCTTTGTTTCTTCTAGATTGTCTATGTTATTCTTGAGTCCTTTAAGGCACTCCTGGCCGATAAATTGGTTTCTTTTGAATTTAATGTTTTATATAATAGAGATTACTTCATTTTCAAATTCGGCTAGTAGTTTGTTGCTAGGTGGATTCTTCTTAGATTTCAAGATAAGATCGAAGTTGTAACTGGATTTATTTATTTTCTCCGATTTTTAATCAAAATGGAAAGCACGCCATCTAAGTCTTCGTATAAAGGAGTCAGATTTCTCTATGAGATATTTTAGATATTCCTTATTTTTAGGTAAGAAGAAATTAATCTCACATAAAATAATATATAATGTTCTCTATATATTATCTGAGTAAATCATTCATCAAATTTAACGGTTAACAAATAAGGTTAGAGTTATCTTTTCCTTTTCAATCGTGCAAAGATAAATATTATATTATAATATAATATGTATGATAAACTATATAACCTCTCTAAATTAACCATATTCTGAAAACATTTTCACTGTTGAAACAAAATATTTGAATCTACAAATTATTCTCCTCTTACAACTTGAACTACGTGTTTTTAATGTAAAATGCAAAATCAACAACCTTCGTAACTCATATTAGAAATGTAAACAACTACTAACTGTAAATTATTTCTATTTCTATAATACTTATACATGCACAATTATTAATCTATATAGATACTTATATACTTACAACCTATTGTAATGTAATAAGATAACATCTACTTACAACCATAATTCTTCATATAACCTAATTGATTATATATAAAATATATAACTCATAATATAGCTAAATAAAATTAAATTGTGGAATCATATTCCACCATTCGGGCAAATTGTTAATTCCTTTTAAATTAACGTAAATACAAGCTCTTCTTTTTTCTTTTCTTTTTCCTAATTATACAGACATATATTCTAATTATTTAAATTCTGCATAGCGTCTAAAAATAACGTTTTTCCAGCCCTATACCTCAACCTCATTTGCATACCCATCTTAATAGTTTGAAATATCTGACATTTCTTCTCTTTTCTTTCACTATCCAAGAAAAACTTGAACCGTTAAGGTATCTTTTCTTGGTTATGTCAAAATTTATAAAACAATCTTTGTATTTTATCTGATGAGGGCGTACCAAAATTTTGGTACCCTTGAATTATATATAATAGAATAAATATGGTCTTATAAATATAGTTTCCATTTATTTAATATCATTGTATACATATATATATATATATATTTATTTAGGTTTGTTGGTTCACCACTGGATAGAACTGGTCATTCCGTATGGTCAACCTCGATATAATATTATGGAGAGCACTCAACGTAATGCAACTCACCCGTCTTCGTTTGTGTAGTTGGTGTTGCAAATACGGAGTTAATTATTATAAAATAACAGGAAGCTGGACTGGTGTAATTCCTTAAAGGTTTTATTATCCTATGACCATTTCAATGACCGGGTTCAGTATGAATCCGGTGACATCATCAGGTATTCAAAATATAACAAAGGAATATAATAGACAAAATCCATGGGGCTGAAAATCAGAGACATGAAGGCTACCGAACATTTAGCAGCCTCTACCTCGGTCTGCCCTCCTTAAGTGGTGATTATTAAGCCTACTTATGTCCCTCTGGTGAAGGGGCGTAGGCTTAGTGTGTACTACTACCACCCCGTCAAAATCAGAGGACAGCGTTGTCGTCAGGTCACATTCAAACTGGTCATGCGTGCTAGAAAGTGCCGCGAAAAATATCAAAAAACATATATTCTTAGCAAATCTACATATAGTAATATATAGTGGGCGCCTGCATGGTACAATGTATGGACAGAAATTACGATTAACAATTACATACGTTAAATTTATGTTTAGAGTTAGAAGATGTCATTTAAGATGAAATTAGAAAAATAAGGTTTAGGTTTGCAGTTGTTAGATTTAGTTAAAGAATTTACAGATTGAGGTTTTATGAAAACGTTTAAGTGTATTATAGATAGTCACGATAAAGTTTCAGGGTAGAATATAGCGTAAAGATTAAGCCCATGCTTAGCGGCCAATAACCAGCGGCGGTGCGGACCCCCGGATGCCCGTGGCCCGACGGCCTGTCAGCCGTTCCGAGTATTATCGTCTTGCGAAAGAAATGGAAATTTATTTTTCCTAGCACTCCAGGAACGTTACCTGTCTTAAGCGTCGGGTGTGTCAGCGGGTGTCTGCCACCGTCCGCCGACCATCGTATATACCAAACGATTACTAGATATTCACACCCGTGATGTGAAGTTGAAAGTGGTAAAATCTGACGAAATGTGCAAATAGACTATATTTAGACCCCACTTAGTCCGGGTTATATGTAGTGTGATTCCTGGGT
Source organism: Eledone cirrhosa (assembly GCA_964016885.1). Taxonomy (NCBI): domain Eukaryota; kingdom Metazoa; phylum Mollusca; class Cephalopoda; order Octopoda; family Eledonidae; genus Eledone; species Eledone cirrhosa. The sequence goes on from OZ024751.1 coordinate 6,226,189, forward strand.
GGGGAGGGGGAGTGAATAAAGATAAACAGATATAAGGGTCCAGAGAGTAATATTCTAGGGTCGTATGCTAATGAGTACAAGGATACGTATATAAGGAGAGTAAAGCGAGTAAATAAATGCATAAATAAAACCGTAAGTAAAATACATAAATACATAAATAAAATACAGTCATACCTGGTGTGGTGATGTAGGGAGTAAAAGGGAAGTATATAAGAACATATCGAAGAAATCACAATACAGAAGAAATAAAATACAGATCAAGGTGCAGTAAATGGGCAATATATAGCACGGTTGGAGAATGCAATGTTATACATATAGATATACAGGATGAAAGAGTAGGAATGGTATCGAGTGATACCTAGTGTATGTTCGAGTCTTAATTTTCAATGTGAATCCCGAAAACCCTGAAATATAGGATAGGGAATTCAGTCAATACAATACAGGGTATAGTAGAATATGTTGATTCTTTGAAGAATCTATGAGGTCCGACGGAGTCTGAATATTCCCGACAGGGAAGCAGCAATGCATGGTCAAGGTGGGTGGTAGACAAAACTCAAAGCAGCCAAAATCCGAAAGGTGCATAGTTAGTCCCATGCTGGCGATAGCTGTACATTGGAGTCAGTGCCGCAGTTGATTATTAAATCTGAAAGCGCTCGACATTTCCCGGAGCATTATTTATTTAGGTTTGTTGGTTCACCACTGGTTAGAACTGGTCAACCTCGATGTAATATTATGGAGAGCACTCAACGTAATTCATTTCACCCGTCTTCGCTTGTGTAGTTGGTGGTGCGAGTACGGAGTTAATTATTATAAAATAACAGGAAGCTGGACTGGTGGAATTCCTTAAAAGGTTTATTATCCTGTGATCATTTCAATGACCGATTTCAGTATGAATCCGGTGACATCTTCAGGTATACGAAATATAACAAGGGAATATGATAGACAAACTCCATGGGGCTGAAAATCAGAGACATGACGCCCATTAATATTACTATATATAGATTTTCTAAAGATGTATGTTCTTTGATATTTTTCGCGGCACTTCCTAGCACGCATGACCATCTTTAATACTGGCCTCTGTATTTGACGGGGTGGCAGTATTACACTATAAGCTTACGCCCATTCACCAGATGGGCATAAGTAAGCTTAATAATCACCACTTGAGAGCATCCGACCGAGGTAGAAGCTGCTAAATGTTCGATCACCCTCGTGTCTCTGACTTTCAGCCACATGGATTTTGTGTTATATTCCTTTGTAATATTTCGAATACCTGATGATGTCACCGGATTCATACTGAACCCGGTCATTGAAATGATCATAGTATAATAAACATTTTAAGGAATTACACCAGTCCAGCCTCCCGTTATTTTATAATATATATATATATTGTTATACTTGGGGAGGGTCATGTTGTTGTACTGAAATAGCGATATATATATGAATGTATGTATAATCTATTTGACAATATATTGTATGCTTAATAAAAAATATTTTGAAGACCATTCGCTACGAGTTTTAAAGTAATAACTATGTCACCTACTTATTTTCGACAAAAGCTGCTTCTCGCTCGTTAGCGTTCATCAAAACCACTCACTCGTTTGCTTCTGCTGAAAATAAGTAAGTGACTACTTTAAAACTCATAGCAAATGGTCTTCATAATGTTTTTAATTAAACAAACAGTATATTGCCAAATATAATATACACACATTCATGTATCCATCGCTATTTCAGAGCACCAATAATAATACCTAATTTTTGCTGGACCAGCAACGGCTCTGTTTAATCAGCTCTCAAATATTACTGGAATTCTATAAGACTCCAACTTCTAAAACCCTCGGCTGTTTGGTAGGTTCGATAGCCGGATGGTTTTTTTTTCGTCACACATTCTGTGCTTTCTCCAGTGACTAGGTTTTTATTTTATGTCTCTTCTTTGTTCTGTGATACACCATTTTGTTTTTGTGAAGGACAGAACAAAGGAGACACAAAATAAAAACCTAGTCACTGAGGAGGTCACAGAATGTGTGACGAAAGAGCTTTGACAATATATATAAACAACCACCTGGTTATAGAACCAACCAACCGGAAATCTATAATAAATTGAAATGAAACCAACAGGTGCGTGTGTGTTTATTGCCAGCATGACTCTCATATATATATATATATATATATGAAGCCATATTTTGTAATGGAGAATACAACTTATCAAATGATCACAGCTCAATAGTTTGATCAAGAATGTTAAAGGTTAATAATGTCATTCTTCTGTAAATTTATTAATTAAACTTTCGAAACGAAACTCCTCTACTTTATAGACTATTTCCTTTACTGAAATGATGTTAAAATACGATCTTTGCAATAGTCGATAAATGAGAGCTGAAATGTTATTTGGAAGTGGAGCTGACTAAATAAAGTATTTCAATTAATCTTATGTTGCCATTTGAGCAGAATTCACGGAGAAAATTAATTAACGTAATTGCTATATTAAATCACAAATTGTTAATCAGGATCCTGCTACTACACTTTAGTCTCTTCAAGGCAGAATGTCTTACTAAACGTTCTGAACTTCTGTCTGTTATAGGATGACTTAAAATGATTCTATATAAAGAATCTATTGATTTTAAATACATCAGTCTGAAAAGCAGGAAAGGGGATTTACAATGAAATAATTACAATTAATCCTTTGTTTTCGAAATTGAGTTTGAACTTAATTAATACAAGAGACAAAAGTGATTCATCGATAAGTTACACAGTTACACTACACTACACACACACACACACACACACACACACACACATATATATATATATATACATGTATATATATGTATGTACACATATATATGTATATATACACATATATGTATATATACACATATATATATATATATACTTATATATAAATAATTATATATACATATATATATATATATATACAGACACACATACACGCACACACTCACACACACACACGCTCACACACAGACACACACACACACATATATATATATATATATATATATATATATATATATATATATATATATATATATATATATATATATATATATAGAGAGAGAGAGAGAGAGAGAGAGAGAGAGAGAGAGAGCAATAATGATGGTGGTATTTACCAATATAATCTCACTCACATGAAGTTGCAGTTATTTGAAATCAGGAGAGAAAACGATATGTATATTACGGAAAAGTTTGGTCTGATGTTTATTTGTTTTTCTATCAG
>OZ024751.1:6234423-6251923 GCA_964016885.1 Eledone cirrhosa
AATCTGCCTGTCTCGATTTAATGTCATCTATATATATAAAACTGAGGATGTCTGCCTGTGTGTGTGTGAGTTTGAATCCCCAAAACTCGAGAAGCACCAAACCGACTGTTTTCAAACTTTACACATGTAATACTTATCTTTCAGGGAGTGTTCTGAGTAAAAGAAATTTCAAATTTTCAATGCCCTAGGGACCGCATTAGGCGATTTAGCGATCTCACTCTATGATTCTTAGTCTTTCACTCTTTAGATATATACATACATATAACGTCGCGCCCTTATAATATCTGTCTGTCTGTATTACGTCACTTCCCTGGGGATGTCTGTGTGTGTGTGTGTGAGTTTGATCCCTAAAACTCGAGAAGTACCCAACCGACCTTTTTCAAACTTTACATGTGTATTACTTATGTTTCAGGGATTGTTATGCACATAAGGTAATTCAACGTTTTGATCCTCTAGGGCCCGCATTAGGTGTACAACTGCATTTGTTCAGGTTTTTAGCGGGTTTTTTTAGGTGCTACGTCAGACCGATTTCCTTGAAACTGTAACTATGTATTAGTCAGTTTCGTCTTCATACCTTGAGCAAAGAAAATCCAACTTGTTTATGGGATAGGTGAAAAAGTGCATTAGGTGAAAAACTTTATTTTTTCAGCTTTTTAGGGGTTATTTGAGGCGTTACGTCTAATCGATTTTCCCCAAATTTCAAGGCATATAATTGCACATAAAACAATTCATTTTCTTGATCTAGGGCCCGCATTAGGTGAAAACCTGCATTTTTTCTGTTTCATCAATGAAAATCTTAAAGATTATCCAGCCATCAGAGTATTCGGATTATTTTCTTTACATATTGTCCAGGTATGCAGTTTTTCCACGATTAGGTCTGTTGGCGGCCCGCGTTCCAAAATGCCTTATCCCGTACAACACCGGGTACCACTGCTAATAGATCAATAATTGTTTCTACTTTAGGCACAAGGCCAGCAATTACCCAGTGCATTACTGGTACTTTATTTTATCGACCCCGTAAGGATGAAAGGCAAAGTCAACCTCGGCGGAATTTGAACTCAGATCGTAAAGGAACGTAACTATGCTGGAAAGCATGGCGTCCGACCCTCTACTGATACTACATCGGGTAACTGCGTTTGGTACCCGGACAGATCTAAAATCTGTTCGCAAGAATTATTAAGCGAAAGCCACCATTTCTGTGCTCTTCTGCGCGTATCCATGAAATTCGTAACTTTCACTTCAAAATATCTAAGGAAACTGAACTATGTATTGATATAAAATTACATGTTGCAGCGCCTAGCGCGTCTCACACTCATGCCACTAAAAATAGCAGCTGGTTTTATGAGACTAAAGTTAGCTCTACGTATGGAGCCGAGAATATCATAGATTGAGTTAGAAACTCAAAATAATCTTTTACAATTAAATAGCTCAAGGAAGGGAATCTTTCCGAGCCGTGTCATACAATTGAATATGTGAGAAAGATGAACACCGATACAAGTTTACATGTGTTCGAATTGCAAATGACAAAGTTAGCTAGGTTGAAAAGATACCAATTTAAAAGAATATGGTTTGCCTGTCTCGACTTAAAGTAATACATCAATACGAATTTCCTGGATACCCACCAGAAGAGCACAGGAATGGTCGCTTTCACTTAATAATTCTTGCGAAACAGATTTTAGATCTGTCTGGATATCAAAGGCAGTCCCCGAAATACGTTTGTTATTGTTATTGATTTATTACTTTAAATCGAGACAGGCAGACCATATTGTTATAGTATTTTTTCAACCTAGCTTACTTGGTCATTTGCAATTGGAACACATGTATACTTGTATCGGTATTCATCACCTCTCATACATTCAATTGTATATATATATATATATATATATATATATAGTTTAATAACATCTAGTCGAGAGCTTTATTCGGTTTCTGAAAAGGAATTTATTCCTTTGGTCAAATTTTGAATTTGATCGCCAAAACTGGTGGTTAGCCTCCTTCGGGAAAACCCCGTGACTACTGGCCGTGTTTACTGCTAATATTAAAAACCGGAGCGGACTAGAACGAACACTTGTTGACGAAGTAAATTCCACTGTTCTATCTTCCAAAACCAATAACTTTTTTGTTTTCGGATTTTACAGAAACCTAGCGGAGATATTGTGTAATATCAACGCGATGGTCCAGGTTTGTCATATTTTCCTGACTCAGTTTTTTTCGCTGCTTTGGTCACTGCGGCTCGCTGTCTTCAATTTGTAAAGCTGTCTAAACGTAATGTTATAACTCTAAGGTAATATAAATTATTGAGTGCTTAGCTGCACATTCCGATTTCATTCGTTAGCTTAGCTGCAGCCAGAGCTTCGATTATGCGGTACTAACATTTGTATATATATATATATGTATATATTTATATATTCAAAACAACGAACAGCGGAGGATACGTTTCGCACCTTTCCGACAGACATATTCCCCCCCACCCCCGGAAAAAAACCCAGTTGATGGATGTGAATCCGAAATATATAGGGACAATTAAAGCTCTCCCAAGGTAACTCTTTCTCGTGTTGTTATTTTTATTTTTATCCTTTACGCTCATTCCTTCATTCCTCTACACGTTACAGTCTTATACACGCCACGCATCTCAACGTACACCCACTTATATCTCTCTCTCCACCACCGGATCTTGTTACCCGGAGATTTACCCATCTGCATTGTCGAGGCTTCCAAACGACTTAAAGAAATATACCATATATATATATACATATATATATATACATATATATATACACATATATATATATTAATAAAAGGAATTCCAACTTTGTCTGATTTACTCGTTTTATTTACAATCCTTTAAAATTTATAATGGTATTAGAATGAAATAGTATGGTAGAATATTAAATGTTAAGTGTTAATTGAACAAGTACTTTCATGCTTTCGCAATCTTCAGGTTCATAATGTGTGGTGACAGTCAAGTTTGAAATTTTAAAAAATTGCAAACTTGACTGTTTCTACAAGCTGTTGAAATGTTGGATAAATACTCTATTGGGGCCACCGCGAAGAGGCCATTTTCGGTTATTTGTCGGAGATTTCTTCATAAGAGCCTTTCTTCTTATAGCTTGGTCTAATTGATTTTTTATATGGTTAATTATGCTAATTGGGAGGGGAAATGATATATATTTTATCTAATAATTCTAAGGACATGATTTATGATATATTGCTCTGATTATTTAATTTATTAATTCTTCATAGAGCCAAAAAGTGACCGGTTGCAGCATATATATCTATAACTTTATGTATATGTAAACCTTTATATTTAATAATCTCCCGTTAGGTTGAGATACAATTTGGCGATATTTGGCTGCGCTTTCTAGCAACCAGCCTATCTGCCGTAAGCAACCAATCACATTCTTTCTAGCTTGACCACAGCCACATAGCGATTCTTAGCCATTTTTGAATCTAATTTTGGCGCGATCACGTTAGAAAACTAAATGTCTGATTTTGAGTTTGTCTCCTGATGAATCCTAACTCAAGACTTTCCTATTAATTGGATGTCTAAAAATACGGATGAAACCATGGTAGAGATATAATTACGGTATGTACACATTTCTTCTAAGTTTAATTTTACACCTAATTGTGTATGGTTGATGGTATATTTAGTCAGTTTCTACATGCTGTCGAAATGTTGGATAAATACTCTATTGGGGCCACCGCGAAGAGGCCACTTTCGGTTATTTGTCGGAGATTTCTTCATAAAAGCCTTTCTTCTTATAGCTTGGTCTAATTGATTTTTTATATGGTTAATTATGCTAATTGGGAGAGGAAATGGTATATATTTTATCTAATAATTCTAAGTACATGATTTATGATATATATATATATATATATATATATATATATATATATATATAGGGAGAGGCTAAACGAACTGAACCTCTACTCCCTGGAACGAAGACGGGAGAGATACGCAGTGATATACATAAGGAAAATCTTGGAGAGACTAGCAACAAACTTTGGCATTGAGAGCTGGACCAACACCCGAACAGGACATCACTGCGTGATGCTAAAGGTCCCGTCTTCCACATCTAGTATAAGGAGCAGATATTGCAATAGCCTGGGGTTCAAGGGCCCTCAACTCTTCAAGCTGCCGAGGGATTTGAGAGCTCTGCATGGTGTGGACGTGGATGTTTTCTAGAAACATCTCAACACCCTGCTATCCAGGAACCCAGATGATCCCACAGCAATGCACGAGGGAAACCTAAGAGCAGCAGCAACGAACTGCCTCTTGCACCAGTGGCTATCCAATACAGGCTAGAGATAAAATGTGTAGCAACAAGGGCGGTTCCCCAGCATTGCCTCAGCCGGATGGCTGGAACAGGTAAAAGAGTAAATATATATATATATATATATTACACACACACACACACACATATATATATATATATATATATATATAAATTCATAGAGTGTGTACTAAACAATTTTTAGTTTTTTTCTTCATTATTGTTTCCTCACAGTAATTGTACATGTTAAGTCGCCATCTGTATTATTATAACAACTATGTTTAATTTGAATTTTATTCCAGAAAAAAAAAACTATGTTATTATGGACGTGATCAATTAGCAGGCATAAGCCATCATTATTAGCGATAATGTTTTTTTCAGATGAATGACATTATTCATTATTTTTTTGTAATTATTTTCTTCTTTTTATTGTTTTCAATTCATTGTCAATTGCCATTTCTTTAACGTGCGTGTTTGAAAAGTGGTGAATTTTGTGTGTAAACCGAATCACTGTGAGACTTCCTATCTTTCAAAATGAATCAGGCATGTTCGCTATGTTTTTACTGATCAATATACACTAACATTTTCCGTCGACTGATTAATTTCGATAAATTGTCTGGATAATAACCATACAAGAGGCTATAATTTAACTATTGCATCGAGTTTCGTCACATATTGCAGACATCGGCGGCTTATAAATTGAAAAGAATCAACTAAACAAAATTTCTTTGCATTAATGAATTAATGTTTATGACATTTTGATACGAACAGTAGAAAGAAAGCTTTGGAAATCTAAATGCTATTTATGAATCGAATATTAATAAAGCAAATGGAATCAAAACAAAGAGAAAAACATTGATGTTATTTACTCCCTTCAAAAAATGAATTTACCTTCTTTTTTCATGAATAATGATTAGGAGCGTCAATACTTTTTAATATTTATGTGCAGTAAAGTGATGGACCGGCAGTATCGGTAGCGCGGCAGAGTGTTACGGCCCTTTTCCTTCTAATCCAGCAAATGTTAGCTATGCTTTTCATCCTTACGGGCTTGATAAAAAAAAGTACCAGTCACCCACTAGCGTCAATTTAATCGACTTTTTCCTACCCTAAAATTGCTGGCCTTCTGGCTAAATCAGAAAACTATATTTAGGAGCAGATTTTTAAAATGTTTTATTTGGCATCAAAGTTCATATGGCGTTTGGCATGTTGAATAATGATTTCTACAAGGGGCCAATAGTTTTGGGGGAGGGGAAATTCGATTAAATCGACCCCAGTGCAAGACTGGTGCTTTATTTCATTGACTCTATAAGGATGAAAGGCAAACCTAACTTCGGCGGGATTTCAAATCAGACCGTAAATGGCCGTAACTCTATGCTGCAAAGCATGGTGTCTGACGCCCTACCGATACTGCCAATCCACCGTCATGTTGAATAATAATATCGAAGCAGGGTTATTGGAATTTATTATTTCCTACAATTACTTTTATTAATCAAAGCTAATTGATCGAAACATCCTAACATGTGTAATGAATTTATTTTCTAATTTAATCCCATCATGCACTGATATGGGAAAAATGTGAAACAGTGAGCAAACATACATTACAATACTGAATATACAAGTAATAATGATGTATTTGCCCCCATAGTTCCATTCTCGGATCATACGATGCAACATGTCCTTGAGCAAGACACTTTATTTCACGCTGCTCTTTCTGTCTGAATTTGAGACCCGTAGACAGCATTATCAATTGGAAAGATCAATGAAAACATCGTTTCCTGGGTCGAATTTGACGAGCTCCACCCCATTCGTTAAGCGAATGAGATCTGGGATATTGTCAATTGACTGTTTATTTTTATTGCCCCTAGAGTATTTGCAAAAGGTTTTTAAAACACAATTTCTCAATAAATATTTCCTATAGGTATGCATGCCAAATGTATGTCGTCTGTTTAAATAATATGAAGTAGTAAAAGCTGTTGTAACATTCATGCTTCAGCCAAGAGCTTTCTAAATGGAAATATAGTTTTGTCAATGGAAATAAGCTGCAAAACATTGTTTGATCTCAAAACAATACCCCAACAATTTCTTTTCAAATAGATCCTATCTAGAAAATATGAAATTCGAGATAAAAATTTAAAAACTGTTTGGGTTTCTTTATTTCCTTCAGTCACCTCCACTTTTCACTCTGATACTTGTATGCAGGGCGTATCCCCATTACTGCCGTGCCCTAGTCACAAGCCCAATCACCCACTCCTCCGTTTTTTAAAAATATTTTCTTATTTTACATTCCATTATTTCTTCTCATTCTAAATTTTCTTTTCTTCTTTTTCTATTAAATCTCTAAAAATTATGCGATGTTTTATTAAAATCCTGCTGAAACTGTTGAGATTTTCTGAAATGTTTACACCGGAAGTTACTATTCTACAAGATTCTATCAAATACATAAACGGACGTGCAGATACATGGAACATCTATAATTTCAAATATGCAAGATTTCCTCACTCTATCAATAGAAGCAGTTTCAATAACTTTTAAGGTTTCATTTATCAAGTAAAATGTTTCAAATCATTAAATGTATTTGTTTTGTACTCACAACAAGAATGACCACAGCAGCAACAGTTAAAATATCGGGTTCACCCGAAAACATCCGACCCTATTTTTTTCCCATGGGTAATAATGATGTTAGCTGAAATAACTTCAGGTGTATGCATTGCTTTTGTTGAGCACACTGGATAGGCCAGTCATTTCCAGCCAGCTAGTGCGTCAGATCCTCTACAACATACAAGGATCCCGAGCGAATGAATATCGCTAAAACTGGAGATGAGACATTTGGTGTACGGGATATTCTTCATCACAAAAATCATTCAATGTCACCAAAGTCCCCAAAACACGCCAGTGAGGAGTAAAATAGAATTGAATCTGACTGTTTTCTTCGACGAATACTATGGCGCTCTGCACTACAAATCCGCATCACAATGACGAAGAGTTTAATGGACGAAAGAAAACAATCGGAAGAACGGATCCGTGGGAGTGGTAAAACTGGTATCTACATCATTACAACACTCCTGTTGATTTGTCGCAAAGAGAGACATTTCACTAAAAATAATTTTATTTTCCATACGCTAAAGCGTATGTGAACGTGTGTGTATATGCATATGCATACATTTATGTGCATGAGTGTTTTATATTTCCAACATAGAATACGTTTCGGCAGATAGACAAGTTCGGCCACGTCATTGCCATAAGAAGGTTATTTACCGTCCAAGTTCATCTACTTCCCTTATAAGCGTTGGCTATTGTGAAAAACATGTTTATTGAGTAAATGATTAAAAATATCAGAGGAGAGACATTACCCTCCTCAATCAAATTGTCTCCCACTTTAAATTAGAGATCTATGTGATGTGAGGATGGGAAAAATATTCCCCTCTCCAGGAAGTCTATAATTCAACTCAACTCCATAATTAACATATATTATTGCCTTTTAACTTTTGCACAGACACAAATATATATATATGTGTGTGTATATGTATAAATATGTATATATAAATATAAATATAAATATATATAACACATATATATATATATGTGTGTCTGTGTGTGTGTAGCGTGAATCACATATAACACATATATATAACACACATATATATATATATATATATATATATATATATATATATATATATATATATATATATATATATATATATATATATATATATATATATGTATATATACACACACATATATACCGTGCCGTTTTTTTATTTCTGTTTACCTTTTACATACACAAACACACACATATATAATCATAATTTTAAATTCATTTATGCAGAAATTTTCTAGAATTGCGACGGAAAATCGAAGTAAATCATATAAATTTTAATCACTAACAAATTTGGTACATCGTATATATTGCATATATGGATATATGTATGTTTATATATATATATATAAATATATATATATATATATGAAGTAATTCCGTCGGAAAAGTCCAGGAAAAAAAAGTGGTCTATTTAGGTAACAGATCTTAATAGTTATGTAATAAACAACATAAGGCAATTATTCTATTTACCAGTGGTTTCTTAAAAGCAAAAAATGTTGCTTTCAATCATCAGAATGAAAAAAATCCTGGTCCTTTTCATTCTGATGATTGAAAGCAACATTTTTTGCTTTTAAGAAACCACTGGTAAATGTAATAATTGCCTTATGTTGTTTATTACATAACTATATATATATAGAGAGTTCCTAATTCAATATATACATTTTATATATATATATATATATATATTAAATGTATATATTGAAGTCAAAATAGTCTCTTACAACAAAATAGTCTCTTACAACAAAATAGCTCTAAGAAAGAGATATTTCTGAGCTGTATATTATAATATAATATAAAAGAAAATCGAACAGAGATATATAGATATATGTGTTCAAATCGTAAGGGACCTGATTTGCTAAGGTGAAAAGAATACTAACTAGAGACAATTGGGTTCGTTCGTCTCAATTTAAGAAAAAATTAAGAAAATAAATACAAACCGGAATTGTCGTAACTACCAATCACTCAGACAGCTTGTTGTTCCGCAAAGTTTTTAGTGGTGTCGGTTTGTGAGACTCGCTAGGATGCCATGTGTGCTGTTTTATATTTTATATATAGCATATATAGATGTGCCTAGGATACTAATTCATCACCCACTGGATTAGTATTTCTATTCACAATTAATTTTGCGAAAAAACAACAGGTTGTCTGGGTGATTGGTAGTTACCACAAATCGGGATTGTATTTATTTTCTTAATTTTTTCTTAAATAGAGACGAACGAAGCCAATTATCCATAGTTAGTATTCTTTTCACTTTAGCGAATCAGGTCCCTCACAATTTCAACACATATACCTATATATCTGTGTTCGTTTTTCTTTTATATTCTATTATAATATACGGCTCAGAAATATCTCTTTCTTATAGCTATTTTGTTGTAACAGACTATTTTGAGTTCCTAACTCAATATATACATTTAATATATATAAATATAAAAACTCAGGAACTAAATATATATATATATAAAAACTCAGGAACTATAAATATATATATATATATATATATATATATATATATATATATATATATATATATATATAAACATACATATATGCATATATGCAATATATACGATGTACCGAATTTGTTAGTGATTAAAATTTATATGATTTACTTAGATTTTCCATCGCATTTCTAGAAAATCTTTGCATAAATGAATTTAAAATTATGATTATATGTATGTGTGTTTGTGTATCTAAAAGGTAAACAGAAATAAAACAAACGGCACGGTATATATGTGTGTGTATATATATATATATATAGAATAAGGAAAAGCGAAGTAGTTTCAGATGTTCAAGTCCTTTAATAATAATTGTCTCTACTTTAGGCACAAGGCCAGCAAATGCTCAGTGCATTACTGGTACTTTATTTTATCGACCCCGTAAGGATGAAAGGCAAAGTCAACCTCGGCGGGATTTGAACTCAGATCGTAAAGGGACGTAACTATGCTGGAAAGCATGGCGTCCGACCCTCTACTGATACTGCCAATCCACCGCCCTTAATAATAATGCTGTGATATATATTTCAATGGCGAAAGTGGCCACACTGTTCTGTGCGCCAGTCTCGTGACATCGTCAAACAGCTTGTTACATAATAAGGTTATGTTTCCGAGGCAATCCAAATTGAATCGACATGGGAACGGACGGAGTATGTGCTTTTGGGTTTTTTATCCGTTTCCCTGTGAGTACCAATTCACACTCACTGGTCTGCGCAGGCGCAGGTCCAGGGGGAAGTTGACCATTAGCTACCGCAGATTTAAACGAAATTCGCTTAGTCAGTTCCCTCTCTCAGCCAGACAATGACCTATTCAAGCCGGCACCATAGTTTACTGCTATCCATCCCATCTGTGGCAGTCAGCCGAAAGCCAATGGGGATGGGAAAGTGTTAGAATGTACAGGTCTCTATACTATCTCTCACTAATAACTGACCATCAAGCCTTAAGAGTATATACTTTTAATTCTATGTATCATAGTTTCATATTGGAAGTTATAAGTGAAATTAGAACTAAAAATTACAATTTAAATTCGAAAATCCTAAATCAGGTATCAGAAATTATAAATTAAAAAATTAACAAATAGAAATTAAACAATTAAAGATTTTTCATGTGAGAATCCGGATTGAGGTGAGTAAAAAAAAAAATATAGATTGAAGTGAGTAAACAATATGCAGAGAGATGTTTAAGTAAGGAGTTCTGAAAGGGGTCCTAATGTTAGAGTTAGACTAACTACATACTGGACGATGGTGCCGTACAGTAGAACTGAGAGTAAATTACAGTATTACGGGTAGTAGACGACTGGGTACATAGTCGTAATTTCCATCACATGGAACAAAACCAACAAAGACATATATAAAGTAAACAAAAGAAAAGAACCAATGAATGAATGAATGAGTGAATGAATGAATATATGAATGAATGCAAAAACACAGAGTAAATATATGCAAAATGATCCATATTATTATCAATTTGTCCATGTATAAGTTGAATTGAGGGGGCTGCTGTTCAAATGCGATTTGGTGCAGAAAAATAGGGGTTTATCTTTGTTTCCGCGTATTTATCCTGCCGAAAGTTATTATGTCCGACCAGTGTTCGGGGTTTCCATCCCATGGTAGAGGGAATTTCCAGGGGTAGCTCATGGTTGGTTCCTCTCTTCTCCACCATATCGGTTACATCATTGAGCGCTCAAATAATTGGAGCTAAATTCTTAGGGTAAACATTGTTGCAATTCAAATCAGATCAATTTGATTTGAATTGCATCGATGTTTACCCTAAGAATAAGTATATATATATATATATATATATATATATATATATATATATATATATATATATATATATATATATATATATATATATATATATATATATATATATATATATATGTGGGTGTGTGTGTATATATATATAGTTATTAAAATAACAGATTACAATTTAAGCAAAGAATCGCTGCTTTCACACTTAACGGGATCTTAAGGGCGAAAGCAGCGATCCTTTGCTTTAACTTTAATCTGTTATTTTAATAAATATTTGCTCTAGAGTTCTTATATATTTTATAAATATTTATCCTTATCAAGCACTCTTTGGATTTTAGTCTTCACATTTATTATTATTATTATATATATATAAATGTAAGAATGTATGTATACGTACATACATATATTTATACAGACGTACAGTAGTATGTATATATATACATACGTGCACACACATATATATGTACGTATCGGTTTACCGAACATTTATTATAATGTTCGGTTTGTTTGTTTGTAAACAAACAAACGGCCCAAATTACGCCGTACAGTGTTCAGGCAACCACCGTCGCCCTTTTGTTCAAGACTGACACAGGAACGATGTACTAGTTTCAAGCTTATTAGCTATCGTCAGCATCTTATACCTTTCTGCCAGATGATTGAACGTCTAAAAGTATATACTTTCCTTATGCATATTAACGGCTGAGCAGCCTAATTTGCATATCGAGTGAGTTAGTCGGCCGGGCTCACCGAAAACGATAAATGGAAAAGAATGAAACGAAATTTCATTTCTCACTCTTAGTACGGCTGATACTTAAATGTAAGTATGTATACGTACATACATATATGTATACAGACGTACAGTAGTATGTATATATATACATACATGCACACATATATATATATGTACGTATCTGTTTAACGAACATTGATTATAATGTTCGGTTTGTTTGTTAACGTACATCTTCACTATTTCAATATTATTACTCCGAGGTAAACTTATATAGGACTTCAAGAGAACTCACAAAGCCGCCACCTACGGAAACTATCCACAACACGTGGTATTCACAACCTATAACTGGATTACCTATAACGATATTTTGTTATCCCCTATATATATATATATATATATATATATATATATATATATATATATATATATATATATATATATATATATATATATATATATATACCCCCTTGTGGTATATATATATATATATATATATATATATATATATATATATATATATATATACTACGTTGTGGTATTTCTTTCCTAATAACATACATGCCGTTTACAAACTTTTAGTCTTAAGTTATTCTCTTATAACTAGCAAAGTAACTATTCGAAGGAATTTGAAACTAGTCTCGGATCTCTACATAATACATTGAATAATGCATTACGATATTCTTTTACATTCAAAATATACAATTGATCACTATGAACAATCAAATTAAAATAAAAAAGACAGAAATTGTGTGAGAATTGTTCACTAAAATACTGAATAACAACACAACGTAGATAGGAAAAAAATAAAATACGTATACAATGAAATGTCGAGATCTTCACCAAAATATCCAGACATATCATTTGAGAAGATTATTTTATATCAGTTTGATACCTACTATAGCAAATTTGATTGAGATCATAGCTCATGTTATGTGTTTAATGTATACACACATACACCACACACACACACATACACACACACACACACACACACTCACACACACACACACACACACACACACCCACACACATATATATATATATATATATATATATATATATATATATAGAGAGAGAGAGAGAGGGAGAGTTGAGATATATATAAATATATATAGATAGATAGATGGAGAGATAGATGGTGGAAATATTTTGCACATCTTATTTAGGAAAGCAAAGAAAAAGCATCCATTTGTGAAATATATGCAATGGCAAAATCGAATTCAGATTTTATTCATTATACAAAATTCGAAACCGATGTTTATCAAGAAGTATGCAAAAAATACTACATGGAGTATTCTGACTATAATTCGTATATCAAACGCTGTAAATATATGTACAGGTATAAAGTAAATCATCATCAGTGTATATATATATATATATATATATATATATATATATATATATATATATATATATATATATATATATATATATATATATAAAGGGTACGTTTTCAATGACGAGTAGAGAACCGGTAGAATGAAGTATATAAGTTCTATGAGAAGAGTGAAAAATACATAATAATTAAAAAAGTAAATTAAAATGCACAGATCCACCATTATAATTATAAAATACCTGGACAAACTCAAAGAAGAGAATGTTTCGCCATAAATAGTTTTGATGCCATAACTTCTCAGGGCTCATCGGCGGGTGTAAAGAAGATACGGTCAACACTTCTAAAGAGACATTAGACAACTGAAATGTCGCACATACTGAGAGAAACGGTCACATGCGTGCCAGGCAGTACATAGTGGCTTAAATATATCAAGGCACCGCCAGAAATGGCAGCCCATAACCATTCAACTTAAAAAGCTCAACTAATATAAAGAAATTAGAGAACCAAAATATGAAATGAAAAAACGAAGTTAAAGACTAGCGTTAATTCCCTGTAATCTAATGATTTCAAGGGTGAGTATCAGACTCTTCATAATACAGCCACTATGTACTGTCTGCCATTCAAGCAAACGCAGGTTGGCCTAGTTCATATTTTGGATTTGAATTTCTATAATTTTGAATTCGTATCACTTTTCACATTGAACTCGACAGACTAACTGTCGAAATATTGTTCAACCAATAAAATATCAATTGCAATCGCATTCCGCTCTCCGTATTGTTTATTTACCTTTGTGAGTTACGTCAATCCTCTTTATATATATATATATATATATATATATATATATATATATATATATATATATATATATATATATATATATATATATATATGTGTGTGTGTGTGTGTGTGTGTGTGTGGGTGTGGCTGTGTGTGTGGGTGTGTGTGTCTGTGTGTGTGTCGTGTGTGTATGTGTGAGTGTGTGTGTGATATATATATATATAATAAAATAAATAAAATAACAGGAGGCTGGAGTGGTGAAATTCCTTAAAGGTTTATTATACTATGAACATTTTCAATGACCGAGTTCAGTAGGAATCCGGGGAAATCATCAAGTACTCGGAAATTTAACAATAATAGATAAAATCCAAGGGGCTGAAAAGCAGAGAGAGATGCCAAGGCGATATGTATATATATATATATATATATATATATATATATATATATATATATTTGGGTTTGTTGGTTCACCACTGGATAGAACTGGTCATTCTGTGTGGTCAACCTCGATGTAATATTATGGAGAGCACTCAACGTAATGCAACTCACTCGTCTTCGTTTGTGTAGTTGGTGGTGCGAGTACGGAGTTAATTATTACAAAATAACAGGAGGCATGTACTGGTGTAAATCCTTGAAAGGTTTATAATACTATGATCATTTCAATGACCGGGTTCAGTATGAATCCGGTGACATCATCAGGTAATTCAAAATATAATGGAGGAATATAACAGATAAAAATCCATGCTTTTTAAATCAGAGACAGGAGGGCGGCCACAATTTAGCAGCTTCTAGTTCCGTCGGCCGCCCTCAAGTGCTGATTATTAGGTCTAGATATTACCATCTGGTGTGGGGGCACAACCCTTTACTGTACTGCTATCATCCCGTCAGATGGAAATGTCAGCGCTGAGGTCACGCGTCAATCAGGCTGGTCAGGCATGCTCGATATTTCCGGGAATTATGTTTTTTCAAGGACAAACATCATCCACAAAGACAGACATAGAGATTAAAAAGGGAGAGAGTGTATGTGAATGAAAGAGAGATAGATAGTGACGGTGAGAGTAAAACAGAGAGAGAGAGAGAGAGGGAGAGAGAGAGAGAGAGAGAGAGGGGGAGAGAGAGAGAGAGAGTGGGAGAATGAAAAACAGAGTTTGACAAAGAGAGTGAGACAGAGAGAGTGTGTTTAATTGATATAGAGAGAAGGGGATAATTAACATAAGGAGGCTTTTATGAAGAAGTTTAGGTGTAATATAGTCACAATAAATTGTCAGGGTAGTATATAGAGTAAAATTACACCCGTGTTAGTGGTCAATAAGCAGTGACGACTGCGGGCCCCGCGATAGCCACACCCTGCCACGTGCCAGCTGGTCCGAGTAACATCGTCTAGCGAAAGAAATGGAAATTAGTTTTTCCGAGCACTCCAGGAATATAGCTGTGTTAGGCGTCGGGTATGTCAGCGCGGAGCCTCAATCGCCGGCTGGTCATCGTATATACCAAGCGGTTGCTATTATATCACACATGGTGGGGATTTAGTTAAGTGCTAGTAGGAAGAGGCATGATACAGCTAAAGGTTACGACTAAGTCTAGAAAATAAAGGTACTATTTGGCGGTCAATTCCGGCGGCGCAGCGAGTCCCAAGCTCGGCCTAGCCCGGGGTCGAAGCAGCAGTTCCGAGTAATTTCGTCTATCGAAAGAATGGGAAATTTATTTTTCCAATCACTCAAGGAAGGCTAAAACGCCCGAGTGCCTGGTGCGCAGTCGGGTAATCCACCACATCCGTCGGATCATCGCGTGTTACCAGACGATTAATATTTATTCACACCCGTGGTGTGAGGTTGAAAGTGGTAAAACGCGATGAAATGCGCTAATACACTATATCTCGTCCCCATTTAGTCCGGGTTATAGTAGTGTGGTTCTAGGGTGGGTAGGGAGAGTGAATAAGGAATCAGATATATGGGTACCTAGAGTAATATTCCAGGGTCGTGTTCTAATGATTACAGTGGTAGTTTTGTACTGGGAATAGAGCGAGTAAGTAAATACATAAGTAAAAGGAATAGTAAGCAAAATACAAAATACAAAATAAAAGCCAAATACATAAATAAATAAAAATACATAAATAAAATGCAGTCATAACTAGGGTGGAGTAAAACGGAAATATAGAGAACATATCGAAGAAATCAAAACGCAGGGGAAAATATACGAAAGATCGAGGGGCATTCGGATAGTACAACGTTATACATATATATATATATATATATTAATATCATTGATATTATACTCCAGAAAATCGAGTGCTTCGAATGGGTTATAAATATATATATTTGTTGAATTACCAACGAATTAAATATCCCTTTTGTTTATTTATATATATATATATATATATATAAATATTCGAAACCGAGACTACAACATCGCTTTCTCACTAATTAATTTCTCTCAATAACCACGTCTTAACTATATCCCCCACCCCCACACTACAAGACAATACCCTGCTTATCATTATAAATGGATACTTGAGTGCGATTTGTAGACTACAACTATGAACTCGACGTATCCCCATCTCGTAGCTTTCGTCTGTCTCCTCTCTATCTCTCTTTCTTTCTCTCTCTCCCTTCCTCTCTCTCTCTCTGTCTCGCCTTCGGTCTACCTCCCTACCTCTCCACATATATGAACCTGCTCTCTGTGGCAATAAATAATTCCAAACTTGACTACATGAACACAATACCTAAGGTTGTCACGTTTAGAGCAAAACAGTATAATAAAACCCCTACCACAACATTTGGATTAAATTATCTGTATTCTTAAATCCACTCTCTCCCATTTCTCCAACCCCTACATCTCTCTCTCTCTCTCTCTCTCTCTCTCTCTCTCTCTCTCTCTCTCTCTTTTCCTTTTCTACTCTATCTTCCCCAATAACTTCCTTTAAGAAATACAAGGGTGTTTACATTTTGATCATTCTGCTCCGAGGAAACGGTGGAAGCAGCATTTGAAAATTGAGTTTCTGCAAATAATTACCAATTTGCACATAGCATGACTAGGCTGTAAAACTACTGTTGAAATATTTGTAAGCACTCGGAATAAATTACCTTTTTATGATGTCTACCTGTTATTATTCGTTCTTTATCTACACTCCGGAATACAAAAGGATCAGAAATTGAGTTTCTTCAACTATTCTTCCATAACACGTTGAGTAACCCATCACCGTACGTCAACTCTATCCAGTGTAGTAATTAACCATTACTGCCTTCAGGATAATCCTATACCTAATAATCGCCTCCTGCACAGTTGAGCAACCACACCGAGATACGGCAGTAATATGGAAAGACATCATATAGGTATGTCACTTAAAAACATACCTATACTTAACAAAAGGAAATACATTCTTGGTATGATACAACGCAATAATGACTTTATTCGGCGTGTACGATGGAAGGGACACGCTAGTCACTCGTCTGAATCAATCAATGAATCATATGGTTTTAAATCATGTAAAAACCCACCCACAAACCCCCATCTTGATGCTTTCGAACAAAACTTG
>OZ024751.1:6256923-6349423 GCA_964016885.1 Eledone cirrhosa
TGCCTTTCATCCTTACGGGGTCGATAAGATAAAGTTCACTGGGTAATTGCTGGCCTTGTGCCAAAAGTAGAAACAATTAATATATATACATATATATATATATACATTTGATAGCTACTGGGTTCGCAAAGTTAGACCTTCTAATTTTGATATTACTATGAGTTCTAATGACTCAGCGGAAGTAACAGATCTTGTGGGAATTTATATCACCCACAGACTATAGGGAAAATTCAAGGATCTCCACGGTGGAATCTACCGTGATGATGCGCTCCTATTAGTTAAGCATATGAATAACCAGAATTTACAAAGGATGCGTAAAAATATCAGAAAGCTTTTTAAGGAACTAGGATTAAATATTACATTTTAGTATAACCTCAAAGAGGTCAATTTTCTTGATGTTACTTTGAATCTTAATACAGATACGATTAAACCGTTCCATAAACTAAATGAGAACCTTAAATATGTAAATACGAGTTCTAACCATCCACTCTCTATAATTAGATCCATCCCTAGAAATGTTTCTCTTAGAATCTCCCGCCTGTCGTCCAACCAACAAACCTTCAAAGAACATGCCGAATATTATGATTATGCACTTAGAAAAGCCGGACACCTAGATAATATCGAGTATATAGTCGAAAATCACCAAAACACTCAAAATAAATCCCATAGGAGTAGAAATAGCACAGAATCACCACCATACATACACTACCGCAATAGACACAATAATAGTCGCACACCACCAAAGAGAAGGCGATGTAAAGAATATATTTGGTACAACCCGGTCTATAACAACTCTATTAAGACCAATCTACCCTCACAATTCTTTCGATTAGTTAAAAAACACTTTCCAACATCACATAAATATAATAAAATCTTAAACCCTAACACTATTCGACTTTCATATTCAACCGCCCCTAATATTGAACAACATATAAAAAAGCTTAACGCAAAACGGTTGTATAAACGCCTTCTAACACATAACAATACACGTAAAACATTAGCTATAACATCACAAAACAACAAACAACATCCTGTCCTACCTAAGCAACCTCATCAACCCATCCATGACAATACAACAACGCAAAATTATAATTGCAACTGTGTCCAACCAGGAATGTGTCCGGGGAACAATCAGTGTCTTGAACGCAACATCGTATACAAATGTACTATCGAATCGGATAGACAGAAGTGGTACTATGTGGGATCTACAGCCACCTCCTTCAAATCACGCCTTTATAGACATCGTTACTCGATAAAACATGAAAACCAGCGTTATGTAACAACACTCGCAGACAAGGCTTGGCAGCTGCGTGAAAATAACCAACAATTTCACCTTAAATGGGATATAATAGCAGCTGACCTCCATATACCCACGGACAGGAATTTTGTAAATTATGTAATGTACAATTATTTTGTATTATGAAATCCAAAAACATTTTATTAAATAACAGAATAGAGCGATCGTTATACTGTAACCATCGCTTAAAATCTATATTTTCCTATTATAAACACCGCCAGGATTGAACGCCCGTCTCTATCTCCGTTTGGTTGTCAAAATAGATATTAACATTCTCTATTAGTCTTAATTCTATCAACTCTTCTATTATTTACCATTTAATATATATTTCTTTTAGCAGTTTATATTTACCATTTAATATAAACTGCTATAGATAAAATGAGATTTCTGATTTCTTAATTCAATTCCCTAATGCACATACCAGCTGGCTAATAGCATTGATGTTATTCAGTAGCAATCGAAATCTCCCCCTTCCCCAATTGACACTTTATAATTAATACTACTACACCAAATGACCAGCCCTGTCCACTGTCCAATTGGTCAAGTAGAGATTAAAATTGGCACTCCCAAAAATTCTTATTTAGATAAAATGAACCATTTACTCATGGTATGCTCATTAGAAACCCTTTATATACTTGTTTAGCAGTAAATTGAATTAACATCTGTCATATACTATCCCCTCTCTTCTTCCGCTTTTACTAATATAAATACTTCAATTTTTCTGATTTTATCCAATTTATCCAAAATCTCTGAAGAAGTGACAACTGATTATACATTTGCTATCGAATACTTGCTAACATTATATGATTACGCAAGCAGCGATACATAGGTATTCCGTCTGTTACAGAAACATATGTCAATACCTAATAAATTCCTTTTTAAAAAAAGCACTTTCATTTTATATTCATCTTTTCTACATGTATATATATATATATATATATATATATATATATATATATATATATATATATATATATATATATATATATATATATATATATGTACACTTTTCTAAGTGTACATATATGTTTATGGGTGGGTGTAACTGTCACCTCTGCAGGTGTTGGATGCCTTAGCTAATATGCGTATGGCCGTGTAATTATATATATGCGGACACGTATCTATATTCACATAGGTTTTCTGTATAGGTATGTTCGCCGATATATGTACATAGATGTATATAGGTGTATATATATATATATGTGTGTGTATGTGTGTGTATATATGCATGTGTAAGTATACGTATGTGCGTATATATATATATATATATATATATATATATATATAGGTGCGTGATCGTGTATGTACATACGTCTATGGGTATATGTATATGTGTTTGTGTGTGCGTGTATATATATCTATTTATCTAGGGCGGGAAAATTCCCGAGAGCCATGTACGAGGTCTCTCCAGCGGTCTCTGTTCCTCATTATCACTGCCATGTCCTGCGTCTCCAAGAGACCAGTGTCTGTCCTTAGGGCATCAACATATGTTAACCTTGGTCTTCCTCTTCCAGTGTGTCCATGTAGGGGCTCCCACAGGAGCACTGAGTGCAGTGTCAACTCTGGATGTCGGTGGGCATGCCCAGCTAACCTCAGTCTTCTCTGTTACTTTTGAGAGGTTGCTGTACAGTTCTGAGTTCTTCATCCTCAGTGTATACTGATTAATGTATATATATATATATATATATATATATATATATAAAAATATCTACATTTATTTATTTATTTATATATGGATGTGTGTATATTTGTGTATGTGTACGTATGTGTCTGTGCTTAATGACATATATGCGTGTGTAGGTATGTGTATGAATGTGTCTATGTATGTAGGGGTATAGGTGATATATGAGTATATGTAGGGGTCTGTATGTGAATACATGCGTACCAGAGGGATATATATATATATATATATATATATATATATATATATATATATATATATATATATATATTGGTAAACGGAATAGAAAATGCTGACAAATTGTTCACAGTGAAAAATAGTTTAATTAGGAATAAATGAGAATTAGTAATTGTATTGGTTAGTATTCAGTTTTGGTTTTAAGTTTTACCGGTTGCGCATTTCTAAATGCTTTTCAAAAATAATTTTGAGATAGAGCGTCCGTGATGTTTGCTCTGATCTGACGCTCTATCTCAAAATTATTTTTGAAAAGCATTTAGAAATGCGCAGCCGGTAAAACTTAAAACCGAAACTGAATACTAACCAATACAATTACTAATTCTCATTTATTCCTAATTAAACTATTTTTCACTGTGAACAATTTGTCAGCATTTTCTATTCCGTTTACCAATATATAATAACTTGTGTGTTACACCTCTATTCTTTTAACTATATATATATATATAAATATATATATATATATATATATACATATATATATATATATATATATATATATATATATATATATATATATATATATATATACGGGTGTATGTATATATGTATATATGAATATATATTTATACATGTGTATGAAACTCACGCAAAAGCCACAAATGAAAAACTAACATCACACCATTTACACCTCACACTCAACAATAAGAAAACTATAAAATTACAAAATAGAACATTACGTTCAACTCCAATAAACAACAAGGCCACCTACCCCACTACCACCCCAGCACCCCACCTCAAACATCAATCCCCCCACTACCACCACCTACATCACTCATACCACAGGAACAGTTAAGAAAATTCTCTTACACCTCTTACATCTGCAACCATAACAACATCACCCCAATAAACAACTGCAATGGCCATAACTATACTCTTGTAATAATGGTAATAATTATTTCCCTGCTGGCCAGCCAATGTACTACCCTAAGAGCCGGGCAACATTCCATGGACTTCCAATTCCATGTGTAATGCAAGTATTTATTGCCGGAAGAACAAATAAAAATTAATAGAGAACACCAAATCGCTTGTCTTATGATTAATCAGGAAGCGCGTCCCTCAGGAATGTTCCAATCTGAGAACAAAAATCCCCCTCTGGCACAAACTCTTCTCCGATGGTCACTTGAACGGGGATTGCTCCAACTCGAGCTCCCCAGATCCCCCCACCCAAGCCACCCGCAAAAGAAAAATGTAAAAGGATAAAATGGACCCGAGAAGAGTATAAAGAAGTAATATATGCACATTACTATGCATTAAGTAATCCATCACAAGACAGACACACTGCAAACTGATACAACATTTGGAAAACACTGAATCCCGCTAACAGACCTTATCTGGATGAAAAGTTAGCAAATGTTAGGAGGGATATCTTCAGAAATAATAGACTCACAGATTCTGAAATAACTGAGCTCAAGCATGCTGTGGAGAATGACATAAATATAAGTCATGAAAGAACTGAAGAATTTCCTGGAGATAGTAACTAGTCTCAAGTCTTTACCGAAAGACCATCATCTGACCAAATCTCAAATAGAAGTGAGTATTCCTATTAATCCTGCTGAAAATAGCCAGGGATGGGTATAGAAACAGTACTTGAAGACCAAACTTTTGCTGAAGAACACAGAGAATCCATGAAGGAATTGAAACAGAAAATACTAAATGAGCTTGCAGTTGTAAGACAACTAGTATAAATGATAGAGAACCACTTCAAAATCTCCCAAATAGAATCCAAAATAAAAAAAAACAAATAACTGTTTTTACTTTAGGCACAAGGCCAGCAATTATCCAGTGCATTACTGGTACTTTATTTTACGACCCCGTAAGGATGAAAGGCAAAGTCAACCTCGGCGGGATTTGAACTCAGATCGTAAAGGGACGAAAGTATGCTGGAAAGCATGGCGTCCGACCCTCTACCGATACTGCCAATCTACCGCCATAAAAAAAACAAATAATGATTGGTAAATACTATAACAAAAGAAATAGAAGAATTAGAATCTGATCATACTGAGTTAAATGAAATCATTTATGCATCTGCTCGAGTAATTAAAACAAGTTGTTTACCACTAAAAAAACAAAGTCTAACTTGAGAAGTAAAGCAATTGGGAGCAGTCGAATTGAAAAGGAGATTGACTTATCTTTACTGAATGAACTAATTACTGGAAATGTTGTAAGATCCAGGAAGGGAAGAAAGCTAAAGGGAAAATATGAACATTCTTCTAGAGAATAAAGGAAACAAGAAGTCCAAGTAAAAGCCCAAAGAATTCGTAGATTTGAGAAGCCAAACAACTTCTACAAGCAAAATAAGTTGTTCTCATCCAATGCCAAGTCATTGTATAAAGAAATAGGAAAGGAGAAAATAACTATTGAAGACCCTCCGTCCATAGAAGAAGTTGGAGTGATGAGGGTCACATAATGCTAATGTAGACTGGATTAGTCGCTTGGAAAAATTTTACACAAATTTACAAGAACAAGCAAGGGGAGACATCTCTATAGCAGACATCACTCAATAAAGCTCATAAATGGAAATATCCTGATAGAGACAGGGTGCCAATTTTCTGGCTTTCCTCACTCCCGTGCACTCACAATATATTAGTCAAGCTGTTCAACGGAATTATGAAAGATCCAAAAAATACACCTGACTGGATAGCAAGTGGCATTAACTACCTTCTCCCAAAGAACAATGAAACTAAGGATAAAAAATATAAAAAAGTATCGGCACATAACCTGCTTGACCACCACTTATAAACTATTAACATCTATTCTCATGAAGAAAGCATACGTGTTTTTGGAGGAAAACAATATTTTCTCCATTGAACAAAAAGTGTGCCAACGAAGTTCATATGGTTGTAAGGATCAAATCTTTATTAATCCTATGATCCTTGAGAACTGTCATAATAAACACAGAAATCTCAGTTCTGCATGGATCGACTACAAAAAAGCTTTTGACAGTACTCATGCATTCTCAAATCACTGGAAATCTTCAAAATCTCACCTGTGATTTCAAACTTCCTGAAACACAATATGTGATTGTGGAACACAAATCTCTAATTATTTCATTCCAATTGAGTACTAAGTCCTAAGAATATAAACATCAACTGTGGCATTTTCCGACTTCACTTTTTTGTATAGCTTTAATACCCCTTACACCCAAACTTAATAGGACAAGGTACGGTTACAAAATTGACAACAAGAAAATAAGCCATTAATTAATGGCAAAAACAAAAGGGCAACAGCAATTAGCATCAAAGTGGAAACAGAAACCTCTGCATGGCAAATATGTGGCATGTGGCAAACAAGCTGATGTTGACCAAGGAACACCCATCAGTGGCTAAATAGCTTAGGGATAAAAGCAAAGCGTGAAGACTTCATCTTAGCCCAAGATCAAATATTACTGACACGGAAATACCAGGCCAATATGATGAGAATGGAAGTAAATCCAAAGTGCCGATTCTGCAATGTTGAGGTTAAACGGTGGACTACCTAGTTTCTGGATGTAACGTTTTAGCCCCATTAGAGTACAAATATAGACATGACAGAGTTGGCCAATATCTACACTGGGTAATATGTCGGCATTATAAAATCAAAGCTGCTGAAAAGCGGTACAATCATCACCCTGAGGCTGTAACTGAAGGAGAAAAAGTAACAACAGAACCATGAAAGCTAATAGACCAGATATCATTGTAAATTACCAACATAGCAAGGTCTGTTTACTGATTGATATGAGCATCCCATGTTTTTACAATATCGTGGCAAAAGAATTCGACAAGCTAAGAAATTATAAAGATCTGTTTATTGAAATCGAAAAAATGTGGCACCCCACGCCGTTACGATACCAGCGATTGTGGGAGTACTGGGAATGATGAAGAAAGGAACAGAACAGTATTTGAGAATGATTCCTGGTTTTCCCTCCCTGTAAAAGGTGTAAAAAAGTGTTTTGACTGGTACTGCACATGTATTGAGAAGAGCACTATCTCTGTAAGATTGATATTCCTCCCTGTGTGTGTGGTTTTTTTTTTTGGGGGGGGGGGGTCAGTAGAGCATTATCTATGTAAGAATAAGCCTCCTTGTATGTGTGTATGTGTGTATGTGTGTGTGCGTGCATGATATCTTATTTATATATATGTATTTATATAAATGTGTGTATGTTTGTGTGAGTATATATGTACGTGTACACATGTGTATGTATATATATGTATATATATGTAACTGTGTGTATGTATATATATATACATATATATATGTGCTTGTGTGTATGTATATATGTGTGCGTATATATGCGTATATATGCGTATATATGTGTATATATATATATATATGTATGCATATATATGTGCATATGTGTGTGTACAAGTATGTGTATGTATCTATATGTGTGTATGTATATATATGTGTACATATATATGTGTGTGTATATGTATATATATGTGTGTATTTAGATGTGTATATATATATATATATATTTAAAAGCTGTAAATTATATTCAATGTGGTGTGTTAACTGGCTTACCAGTGTATACAGTGAATTTATTTGCCCTAGGTGTCAGGAAGACACTCGGTATATATCAGAAACAATACTGAAGGAAAATGAAAACAACAATACTACTACTACTACTACTATTACTACTGCTACTACTACTACTACTACTACTGCTACTACTACTACTACTAATAATAATAATAATAATAATAATAATACTAATAATAATAATGATTTCTTTATTAACCACAAGGGTTTACATAAAGTAGACATTAAGGACAGTGCAGGACAATGCAGGACGGTACAAATGGGCATTTCTGCGTGTAAAAATCAAAAACAGAGGATGTAACAAAAATAACAATGAAAATAACAATGAAAAATTCCCCAATAGGGGGGAGACTTCGGAGGGACATTTGTGGAGAAAGCCCAGTAAAAAGCCACAATGACCCTGACCACCAAGGCAAGTGCCCTCTCCCAGTTTTCCACCTTTAGTTTACAGATATATACTCAGAGTTGGCCCATTCACTCGGGCCATTCTTGCTTCTCTCACCCATCTTTCAACAAAATGCTGGGAAGAGAGCACTTCCCTCTCTACTCTGATTTTCCTTTTCAAATGAAATTTGAAAAAGTCAATCAGAGCGTCACCGAAGAGGTAAGTGCTCGTCTTCAGCCCTTTCAAACGTGTCCACCATACTATCTCTTTCGCCATGGCCACCAGACAGATAAAAACTGCCTGCCCTTCCCGGCTAAAGGAGGAGGGCGGGGCAATCCTCACGATAGACTCAGATGATAGCTGGATCCGTCCTAAACGCGACAGCAGGTGTTCGACATAAACCCACAAGTCAGCAATTTTCGGACACTGGACGAGTGCGTGCAGGACGGTTTCGTCGCCATGCGCGCATCTCGGACATGCCCGGCTGACGGCACCTCCATGCCTGTAGAGTTTATCCCGAACTGGCAAGGCTCCTCGGTAGCACTGCCAGGCCAGAGATTTCTGGAAGTTGTCCATAGGCCCTGGCCCGAAAGTTCTTCCGAAGAGATTGGCTAGTTGATTTTCGTCGACGCCTAGAGTTTCCCCAAGTACGTCGTCGCTCTTCCCCTCCACTAATTCTCTATAGAACGCCGAGGTGGAGTTTCCACCGATCACATTGCCCGATTGGTCGAGGGCTGTGAGCGCCTGAAGACATTCCAGTCTCCAGGCGCTCCCTCTCGGTCTTCGCTTGACCCAGGACTGCAGCTCCGTCAAGGAAACGAGCTGGGGAAAAACGCGTCTAGCAAACGGCGACCACACCTGATCACCGTCGAGGAAGAGGTGGAGATGTCGTAGCCTGAGCGCGTGCCTGCGCATCATCAGCCACGGCATGCCCAGCCCTCCACGTAGCGGGTGTTGACAACAGATGGACCGCCTGACCATCGGAGCACGTCCCTTCCACAAAAAGCGAAAGAGCAAACGCTCCAGCGCAGTCAGGCGAGGCTTAGGACAAGGTACGACGGTTAGGCGGTAGCAGATGACAGACGCGATGTACGCGTTAGCCACCTCCGCTCGACCTTTCAGGGATAGCTTCCTCTCCGCCCATTTCTGGGTGAGAGAAGCCACCCTGCTCGTCACCTCGTCCCAGTTTTTGTCCGTCTGGAGGTCCGGACCGAACCAGACCCCTAGCAATTTAACCGGTCCGTCCGTCCAGCGCCCGACGACGCTGTTGGACGGCATGGACCTGCCTCTCCAGGTGCCGAGCTGCAGGCCCACTGACTTTTCCTGGTTGATCATTGCTCCTGTCACCGCTTCGTATTCTCTTAGTGTAGTGCCGATCGCCTCTATGTGTTTGGCGTTCGACACCACTACGGTGACATCGTCCGCATATGCTGACACGGATCTTCCGCATCCTAGTTCGCGCGGGACTCCCCTCAACGTCTCCAGTTTGTGCAGTAATGGCTCGAGCGTCAATACGTACAAGAGGGACGAGAGGGGACATCCTTGGCGGACCGAGCGCATGATGTTGAACGGTTCCGACAGGTGACCGTTCACTCTCACCACAGAGCAGATGTCGCTGTGCATGGCAGCGATCCAGCCTCTGAAGACGGGCCCAAAGCCAGCCGCCCTCAGGACTGCCGCTAGGTAACGATGGTCGACCCTATCGAAAGCTTTCGACTGATCTAAATTGATCAAGGACCCACCCGTGCCAGGTTCCCTAGCTACCCTCTCTACGATGTATCGCATGAGGTGGAGGTTGTCGTGGATGGATCTGTCGGGAATGGCGCATGTCTGCGCCTCTCCCACCAGACCACCAACGACAAGCGCCAACCTCTTTGCTAGCACCTTGGCCAAAATCTTAAACTCTGTGTTTAGCAGAGTTATGGGCCGGAAATTTTCTATGTTATCCCCCTTGTTCGGATCCTTTCTCAGCAGTGCCACCGCTCCTCGGCTCACAGAACTGGGAATTCTCCCGTTCTGTTGCCAGTTGCAGTAGACGTCCGCCAAGAGGCCTCCGAACAAGTCTGGCATCTGTACGTAAAGTTCATAGGGCAGACCATCCAAACCAGGCGATTTACCCCTTGTGCAGCCAGTCATTGCCTCCCTTACTTCAGCGGCTGTTATCGGCTTTTCGCAACACTTCGCCTCAGTGGCCGAGAGCCGCGGCAGTCCGTCGAGGTAGACACTAAAGTCCATCCCTCTACCCGGCCCACCGCTGCCCCCGAACAGCTGAGCGAAGTGTCGCTGAAAAGCTTCACAGATTTGCCCGGGATCGAGTAGCATGCGCCCGTCGTGGTCCACCAAAGACCGGATCGTGGCTTTGTTGCCACGACGCGCCTCCGCCACTTGGGCCCATTGCACGGCTTTCGTCCCCTCGTGTCTGAGAGCACGCACCCTTGCTCTGACAACGCAGCCTTCGTGCTTTGCATTGAAGAATTGGTCAAGGGCCAATTTCGCCGCAAGCACGTCGGTCGCAATGCCTTTGCTAAGCGCCTCGTCTAATTTTCTAACTAGTTCTCCCTCTGCTCTATTTTTCTCTATTGCTAAAGCCTTACTAAACCTAATCGATTCTATTCTAATCGCTCTTTTCAGAGCAAACCACCACTTGTTGTTGACGATGGCCCCCGTCAACGCCCGCTTAACTAGTTTGCTAATCCGGTCTCTGTAGGCCTTGCGCGCTGGTAAGGACGCGTTTAGCTTCCAGTAGCCGGGTCCTCGTCTATGAAGCCTATCTAAGTCAAGCACACAGATCACGAATTTGTGGTCCGTGTAGCTGACTATCTTGAATTGTGGACAGCCTATGCTAGACCTATCTATTTCCCTACAAAATACTCTATCTAGATATGATCTGGATGACCCTATGCGGTTTGTCCAAGTCCACATTGGCACATTCGGGAAATCCAATCGGTACCTGTCAGACAGTTCAAAACGCCTGAGCAGGTTGGTGAGGCTCTTGCACCCTCCACCCCTATCCGCTAATCCCACACAGTCCCAGCGTGCATCTAAGATCCCGTTCCAGTCGCCCACTAACACTAAAGAGCGGGACGTTCCAAGAAAGGTCTCCAGACGCCGGAAGAAATCAGGCCGTCCTGCTCCTGTCGGGGCATAGACGGCCACTAGCCTGAAAGCTTGCCCGTCTCCGCTGGTCACGTCCAGCACCACCAGCTTACCCTCTGGGTCCAGGAAGATGGCCCGTATGGCGAGATCCAAACCTCTCCGAAAAAGCACAGCAACTCCTCCACCGGATCCAGGACGGCTGGGAGATGCGTACACATCGAAGCCGCCGAAGATCGGTGCGAAGGCCCGTGCTTCGGAGATTCTGGTCTCGCTGATGGCCACTACATCTATGTTTAGTGACCTGAGGTCGTTGAGCAGGTGACCCTGCTTCCATGACGACCCCAAGCCACGCGCATTTATGCTGCCTATTCTGAGTGAGGTCATGTTTAAAATAGAGTGGAAAAGATGGGAAAGACCACTTACCGTACTTTTGGTAGAGGAGGGATGGTTTTTACATCCCTTTTCACTTGATCGTCTGGTGAAGGGACCGTTGAATCGTCCCTTCGGCTGGTCGTCGGCTCTCTAATAATAATAATAATAAAAGATTGACTCAGTGACCTGGGCACCGGCCAAACGTCAACATCAACAACTATGGGACTGCTGGCTCACCCCTTCCTCACCAACAATATAAAAAGCCCCGGCACCACCACCGACATAGCCAACAACAATAACAGCCAACTACAACAAAAAGTATATTATATTATTGTAATGCACTGGGTGATTGCTGGCCTTGTGCCTGGAGTGGAGACAATTATTAATAATTTCATTCTTAAGCTACGCAATGCTCACATTAAGGAACCACTCATGATAATAACAATTTAAAAAAACAACAAAAAGAAAACCCCGTGACCAAGAAATACCGGGATGGCGGCCGGCGGGGAATAGCCGTGTCTCTAGGGGAGAACGACCCCTCTAGTCTTGGTTGACACTCGTTCTAGATGTGGTAACACGAAATGATTACCCCTTGGCGGATAAGGATAAAACGCGACAAAATAAAGTAAATGTCTAATGATAAAATCTCATACCGGATATTATCCACTGTGAAGTAGTTCAGTGATGACACTAAAATGGAGTTTGGACTAGATAAATGCGCCAAAGCAACGTTCACCAGAGGAAAGCTGCTGAAGAGTTCAGACATTAATCTTGATCGGGGGAACGTGATAAGAGAACTTGATCAAGACAAAACTTACAAATATCTAGGTGTTTGTGAAGGAGACGGAATCAAGCACTCGACAATGAGGGAAAGGATAAGGAAGGAATGTTACCGCAGAGTAAGAGCAATCTTAAGAACGGAATTGAATGCAAGGAATAGGATCGATGCCATAAACACGCTTGCCATACCAGTAGTAACCTACAGTTACAATGTCATCAACTGGTCAAGCACAGAGATCCGTAGGCTCGATACAAAAATTCGAAAATTCTTAACCATGCACAGAATGCATCACCCTAAGGCAGATATAGATAGAATATATCTCCCTAGGAAAGAAGGAGGACGTGGGTTAATCCAGTTAGACATTGCGTTGAAAACTGCAACAATTGGATTATCTATATATCTAAGGGAATGACATGATTGGATGATCAAACTCGTTTTGAAACACGAAAGCATCAAAAGATCATATTCCATTACAAAAGATGCACAAAGATACAGTAATGGACTACAAATTTCAGAAGTCCCATTTACTGCTGAAATGGAAAACACAGAAAAATAGAAGCAGGTAAAAGTAACTGCAAAGAAAGAACTGCTACAGAAACTGGCTAAGAAATGGCAAGAAAAGCCTCTGTATGGGAAATACCCAGAGCGAGCTAACAATCCTGATGTTGACAAAACTTTAACCCATCAGTGGTTGGCATCCTCTGGACTGAAATCGGAGACTGAAGGACTGATTATATCAGCACAAGATCAGTGTCTGCCAACAAAAAATTACCAGGCCAACATAATAAAAAATGGATGCAGCCCATTATGCCGTGTATGCAAAAAACAACCAGAGACCATTGACCATATAATTTCAATGTGCAGTCCTATAGCTCCAACCGAATACCTAAACAGGCATGACAGAGCTGCACAATACATACATTGGATAATGTGTAAGCATTTTGACCTGCCCCATCAAAAGAATTGGTGGGAGCATCAACCACCTCCCATACTTGAAAAAGATCACATCTCAATCTTGTGGAACTTTAGCATCCAAACAGACCGAAAAATAGATGCAAATAGACCTGATATAATATTGAAGGACTTTAAAAAGAGGGTATGCCTGCTAATTGATATGTTTGTTCCAATAGACAAGAATGTATCTATAAAAACATTTGAAAAATTGAGCAAGTATAAAGACCTGGAGATAGGAATTGGAAAAATGTAGAAATTGAGAACTAAAACAATACCAGTGGTTGTAGGCGCTCTGGGAATGATACCTAAGGGGTCTAATGATTACTTATCGCAAATCCCAGGAAACCCGCGTATAGGAGAAATACAAAAGATAGTACTAATGGGAACTGCCCATATACTAAGGAAGATTCTGTCAATATAAGTACATCACAAGTCTAAACACTAAGGATGCATGTGTGAATATGTATGTTCTTTCTTGAACATGGCGGACCTTGTTGTCTCTTGAGGTCACTGGTTGTGACTTGGTGATAA
Organism: Eledone cirrhosa; assembly: GCA_964016885.1. Classification (NCBI taxonomy): domain Eukaryota; kingdom Metazoa; phylum Mollusca; class Cephalopoda; order Octopoda; family Eledonidae; genus Eledone; species Eledone cirrhosa. The sequence continues at coordinate 6,270,776 of OZ024751.1, forward strand.
CTCGTATGAACATAAAGCAAGATAAATGCAAATAATAATAATAATAATAATAATAAAAACATTTGAAAAAACCATTTGAAAAATTGAGCAAGTATAAGGACCTGGAGATAGAAATTGGAAAAGTGTGGCAATTTAGAACTAAAACAATACCAGTGGTTGTAGCCGCTCTAGGAATGATACCTAAGGGGTCTAATGATTACTTATAGCAAATCCTAGGAATCCCGCGTATAGGAGAAATACAAAATATGTTACTAATGGGAACTGCTCATATACTAAGGAAGATTCTGTCAATATAAGTACATCACAAGTCTAAACACCTGAAGATGCATGTGTGTGTATGTATGTTCTTTCTTGAACATGGCGTACCTTGTTGTCTCTTGAGGTTACTGGTTGTGACTTGGTGATAACTCGTATGGACATAAAGCAAGATAAATGCAACTATAATAATAATAATAATGTATTGACAAAAATTATATATCAATACGAAATCAATATTTTTTTACTCGTACCATAACTTAAATTGCTCGAGAAATAGCCTCTTGTAATTAATTAAACCAATCACCATTTCTAGTGTTTAATCAATGTGCCAAAATCCTGAATGCACACACTGTCAAAGTTTCATTAATTTGCGCTTGGAAGAGAAATGTCTTAAGTTTTTCTCATCCTAATTACATAATGAAAACTCACATTGTAAGTTTGAATTGAACTTAATTAAACTGCTATAATTAAAACAAATCAAATCAAGGAGAGTAATTTAACAGTTTTCAGAAAAAAGTACATCATTTTACTTTACGAATATGCACTAGACGTATAAACACTAACACATATGCCTATATATCTTTATATTAATGATTTATATTTCAGATAAAACGCTTCTCACCACGTATTTATATAGTTGGAGATATTTCTAGTTTCGTGGAGAAATTACAAGCAAATAAAATTATTAGGTTTTCAGAATTTAGTATTATATTCCCGGAAAGCAAAACCTCTTGAGTGTTGTCTTATTCTGCATTAACATTTGTGATTCAGAAAGATTTGCCTTTCAACCTTCTGGAAATAAAATACATAACATGTATACATAGGCTTAATAGCATCTATTATGTCCACTATCTATAACGATGAGACAGCATACAGATTTGTAAAATCAATATATATTACAGTTTTCTTGATATAAACATATATTTTTGTGTATACAAGCATGAATTGGCAGACATTTTATAGATAAGTAGGAAAAATATTCATGTCCTGTTATTACGAAATGCATTCACTATTTATCTGTGACAAAAATTACACTGGAATGGCAAACATATTCAGAATATCCAGCTCGTATGAATATATTTCTCATAAATTTCATTTTCTTGTTGTTTATTATTTGTTTTTTAATTTTAGGTTACCTTTTACACTTCAGATTAATCAGAAACGCTTCTATTAAGCAATGCAATTAGTCTTAATTGAATGTTTTCGTTTCTTTCTTTAGACAATCAATATGTAAATTGCAGTTTGTTACGCTGCATGCAATCGATTGATATACATCCATGCTCTCTACGTGGTCCCTTTATATCTGATTATCTTATAGTTCTCCCTCAATCACTTTATCTTTCTTTATCGATTGAATACTTCACAACAGTTAAAATATATGCATGTGTATGTTTCCGTATATATGTGCCTATTTGTATGCGGGGTAAATTCACTTTTTAAAAGTTATTAATAGGATAATGTTAACTGAAACTATTCTAAACCATTATATGAATTCGGCATATAATTTCTGTTGGACTAGTGAAATGTGTGTAAGTCAATTAGGCGAGTTACTATAATAATCATTGACTTATTGTTTAATATTTATTTATATGATCTGTGAAATTATGACCCGACTGTGATTTCTCCAATCCTTCATGTTGTGGACTGTAAAATCGCTTTAGGCTTGATATATTGTTGGATATATGGACACACACACAGACACACACACAAACACACAAACACACACATACTCATATATATACTAGACCTGAAAAATGCGTAAGCTCAAAAGAGCCACAGAATGTTATGATAAACCTTCAAAAGTGTGGGACTAGAGTTGTTGCTCAAACATATTGGAATCATTATCTATCGTACACTCTGTGGGATCCTTTTATAAAAAAGAGACTCATAACGAACTCAAGACGACACGATAATTATTTAAGCTAATGTTCAATATCTCATATTAGATGTTTAGTAATGATTAATACGAAATGCACTTAAACCGAATTCTATACTATAAATTCAATTAAATAATTATCCGGTCGTCTTGAGTTCGTTATGAGTCTCTTTTTTTTATAAAAGGATGCCACAGAGTGTAGGATAGATAATGATTGCAATATTTTTGAGCAACAACTCTAGTCCCACACTTTTGAAGGTTTATCATAACATTCTGTGGCTCTTTTGAGCTTGCGCATTTTTCAGGTCTAGCTTAATATTTTTTTAAGGCAACGCTTGTAATAACTCTAATTAAACGTGATATATATTAATAATAAATTATCGTTGTAATGTAATTAGATTATATAATTTTTATTTTATAATTGATCGTATAAATATTACTGTAAGATGTATAAAAATATTTTCAGACTTTTCATATAAACAACTACAAAAAATAATCAATATTAAATAAATATATTTTACATAATAATTGTTATAGTTGAATTAATAAAAATTAAATATTACATACAAATAGTCTAACATAATAATAATAAAAATAATCTAACATAATAATTGTTTCTACTATTGGCACAAGGCCAGAAATTACCCAGTACATTACGGTACTTTATTTTATCGACCCCGTAAGGATGAAAGGCAAAGTTAACCTCGGCGGGATTCTAACTCAGAATGGCAAGGGCCGTAACTCTATGCTTCAAAGCATAGCGTCCGACCCTCTACCGATACTGCCAATCCACCGCCCTTAGAATAAAATAATCAACTCTGTACAGTTCCTTAGTGGAGGGAGCACACCTTTTGGTAGAGACAAATAATGTTATAAATCAGGTTATGTTTTTGCCTCGTGCGAGCCATACAAAAGGTCACTGAGGGCAAAAGGCGACACTGATTTGAAATTACAGCAAAATTACGCACCTGCGAGCCTTTTCCCCCAGTTCAAAAATGCAGGTGGCCACAGACCTACATTTTTGAACTGGGAGAAAAGGCTCGCAGTATGGGGACAATTAACCACACAACCACCACCAGTACCGGCCGCAGAAACACCAATTGAACCACCACCAGCAACAAAATCAACTTAGGGAGAAGACGAGGAAAGATCTCTCCCTCCCCTCCCCAAGAAATCCACACATAAACACATAAACATAAGAAAATAACACTGATACCTAGATGTGACTGCCACCAGCGAGGCCAGTATTTCCGAGGCGCGCGCAATAGCCCTAAATTTCGATGATCATCAGATCTTCGCATCTCGGCCGGGAATGGGGGTTGGAGTGCTGTTTAGGAAAGGCCTGGATCTCAAGGTAAGGTTTATCTTCCTGGATCCGGACAGTAAGTTGATGATCCTGGAAGTGAGCAATAACGAAGGTGGTGCCTTTAGACGTTTGGCCGTCTACGCCCCGACCAGGATCCGTAGAGGGTCGGACAACATGCTGCATGGTCTAGGGTACGGCCCTTTACGATATGAGAACAAATACTGCCAATGTTAACTTTGCCTTTCATCCATATGGGGTCGATAAAATAAATTACTAGTCAAGGCTGGACTAATGTTCTTTAACCATCCTTGAAAACATTTTCAGATAGTACCTAGTGCGCCTATGACAATCGGGACTACCTTGATCTCATGACGGTCCCAAATCCTTTTAAACTCTCACTTTAAATCTTGGTATCGGTTAATTTTATCCTCCTCCTTTTCTTGCACTCTCGTGTCAAATGGGCAGGGTACATCTACAATCAGGCATGATTATTTTTCCTTGTCCAAAACCACCAGGTCAGGCCTCTTGTGTTCTAATTTCTTGTCCGTCTGTATCCTGAAATCCCATAGCACCTTCACTTGATCGTTTTCTATTACCGACTCTGGCTTATGCTCATACCACTTCTCAGAATGTGGTAAAAGGTTTAGATTGCATAAATGCCAGTGAATCACCTTTCTTATTATATCATGTCTCCAGCCTTTATAGTGAGTTTTCGCTAGGTGAATACATTCGGATACGATGTGAGCCACAGTTAAATAGGTTCACAAGAGTCACAGGGTCGATTGTGCGGACCTGTCGGTGTGTAATTCCATCGGGACCCGGAGCCGAATGGGAACTCATACACCTACGCGCACCTACAACTCAAACGTGGTGAACGGACGCAAAAGCGGTCCCGGGTAGGAAAACCTACCTGAATAGACCGACTCGATGTCGGCCATAGGGACAGGGCATACCCCTACTTCTCCTCCCCTAAAATTGCTGTAAGTCATAGTTACTCCCGCCGTTTACCCGCGCTTAGTTGATATGTTCAGTCGTATATCGTTAATACACCAGGCTTCTCTTCAAAAGAATGTTTCAGTTAAGCCCTCTGAACCCTGCCCAAAGAGGGTTCATCGATGCTTACGGTTGCAGTGAGAATTTATTCTTACTGTGACAGCTTCTTGGGCGTAGCATGGGGGGACCAGCTCGATCGAGGATTCGGAGGTTGGATGTTACCTTCTTGGATCTGGCTAAGGCTTTTGATACTGTCCCGCATTCACTTGCGATTGCGGGCATGAGGAGGCTTGGCTTTCACGAACATTTGGTCGATGTCCTGAAGGGTTTGTACGAAGGGTGCGTCACAAAATTCTCGGTCGGAGCGGAAACAAGCAGAGCCATTGAAATCAATCGAGGTGTCTGGGAAGGAGACGCTCTCTCACCCCTGCCCTTCAACATTGCCACGGATCCAGTGATGGACGCCCTATCTATCTTCTGTGGCATACAGGTTGGAGATGTAGGGTTATCGAGCTTGGCGTATGCGGATGATAATGCCCTAGTAGCACTCCGGTGGAGATGCAGCGTTTAGTTGACAGATGCGTGTCGTTTTACCGGGCGGTGGGGCTAGCTATGAATATCTCTAAATGCGCTTTGTGTTCGGTGAAAGCGTGGGGTAAGTCTTTCTTGGTCAACACTGACTCTCCTCCAGAGATCGATGGAAATCAGCTCTTGAGGATCGATCCTGCAGAGATGTTTCTACTTAGTGGTTAAAGACGGCCCGTGATCGAACGCCAAGATGAACGTTTCGGTGGAGCAGGTGTCGCAGTGTATCGATAAGATATTCTGTGCTCCACTGAAACTCCGACAGAAATTCCATCTTATGCAGCAATTTTACCTCCCAAGATTGTTATACACTCTATCTCATGTATTACCTGGCAGGAGTAATCTTGAAGCGCTGGACACGGCTATTCGCGCGGGGGCCCGTATGATGCGGCATCTTCATGATTTGACCCCCGTTTCCTTCCTCAATAGTAGTACATGAGATGATGGGTTAAATCTTTGCCAGCTGGCGAAGATGATACCCACCAGACTCAATGTATGACGCTTTATGTCTGAGTCTGTTGGTCTCGCTACGCGGAATATTGAGATAACGTTACGCTACGGTCTGCCGCCAATTCCGCCGGGTGCAGCCACGCACACGCCTGGATTCCGCCGGGAGCACGCCTAGACGTGGGCCTCTCAGCCCGTCCAGGGTGCGTGTGCGAGGTCATTTCGGGAAGACCAGATCGGCAACGATTGGCTGTCCCGCCCGTGTGATTTCTGAGGGAAGGTATTTGAGTTGTCTCAAATTGCGAATCAATACGTATCCCATCGAGGAATGCCTGACGATGGGGAGGTCGTGGACCGAAGGCCTGCAGACGCTGTAAGGCAGCTGCGGGAACAATCGTACACATCAGTAGCCAGTGCCCTCTTTTCAAAAGAAAGCTTTTGGCCAGGCATGATTAGCTATGTCGACTGAGTGCGGGTGAGAGCATACGCCACGGTTGGATGGTAGGCTGGAAGCTTTCCTACCGTGTGGATGACATGAGGCTCATACCGGATCTGGTATTGAGGAGGTCGGGGACTACGTTGATACTGGATGTCATGGTGAGATACGAGCAAGGCAGCGGCGGAAAAAGTGGATAAGTACCGTCCGTTGACCGCCTTAATAGCGAATGAAACAGGTGGAAGAGTCGAGGTACACGGCTGTCCCATCGGGTGTGTGGGGCTTGGTCAAACGCGGCTAATGAGGCGATGTCTTCTCTCGGGATCGTGAACGATGCCTTTAAGAGACTTCTGTGCCGTCGTGCGAGATAGCGACGTTGGACATGCAGCATTGACGGATGATCCCGAGAGTCCATTAGGGTCGGATGGATTGGTTTCATGTCAACGTGGCTGAAATGGGCTCCGGACGGTCTCGTGGAGCTTTGGTCGAAGATCAATCCGGCTGATGCCGGCGTGTCGACACGCTCGCAGCCTGGGAGACTCTGGGTACTATTGCGAGTCCCCCCCCGCTGTGACAGCCTCTTATTTGGCTCCTCGATGGTCCTATGGAAACCTACGGGATCCGGGAAGGAGGGTGATTGGCTCATTTCTTTTTATGTAAACGACAGCGCGTGGGAGGGTCCTCGATTTCTTTTTTTATTTTGTTTTCGATTAACCTGATACTGTCATGGTAATAGTGAGCGGCCGGATGAATGAATCCTGTTTGGAGAATTAAGACACCTCCGCCGTTACCGCTAGTCTGGGTGTCAGCATTGGGCACGTCGTAGTACGCCCCCAGCCACCCTTCTGCCGGGAAACGCATTCGTCTACTTTATTATTATCTCTAATTAACAGGTTTCCTCGTTTGTACTAATGTTATTCTCGTTCAAAAGAAGATAAACCTCTACGCGCGCTGAGGGCAAACGTCCGAGTGGAGCTAGGACACCTAGTATACAGATAGGACTTTTTTTTACACCGAAGGGGCAGTGGGTGCGTCGATATGTGCGTCTGCTATCGCAGTGGCTCGTGGGACCACCCACATACAAAAATAAAGGAAAAGGGAACTCGCTATAGAGTACTAGTGAACTAGCAAAGTGCCTTGTCATCTAATTAATATGCGGATGATCGGATCAACGAGATTCCCACTGTCGCTATCTACAGTCTAGCGAAACCACAGCTAAGGGAACGGGCTTGGACGGATAGGCGGGGAAAGAAGACCCTGTTGAGGTTGATTCTAGTCTGGTTTTGTGAGGGCACACGGTAGAACTTGCATAGGTGGGAGCGTTATTGAGACTCTCCTCTTCCACCTTCAGATCTCTTTAACTAGATTGTTTCAACATCACTCCTCTTGTGGAACATGCTTGTATTATTATTGTTCTTTGAGTCTCAGTTATTGACGTTATTGAACTGGAAAGTTTGTAGAAATGAATATAAAGCAGCTACCTGCAGCCTCAGATATTCGGGACGTATCGGAGGGCTCTTGCTGTTCCCAGCAAGCATGCCTTTTGAAGTGTTCCAAAAAGCGGGGCTGGACTAATCGTTTTAACCATCCTTGGAAACTCTTTGAGATAGTACCTAGTGCGCATATGATAATCGGGACGACCTTGATTTCATGGCAGTTCCAAATCCTTTTTAACTCCCACTTTAAGTCCTGGTATCGGTTAATTTTTTCCCTCTCCTTTTCTTGCACTCTCGTGTCAAATGGGCAGGCTACATCTACAATCAGGCACGATATTTTTTCCTAGTCCAAAACCACCAGGTCAGGCCTATTGTGTTCTAATTTCTTGTCCGTCAGTATCCTAAAATCCCATAGCACCTTCACCTGATCGTTTTCTATTACCGACTGATGGGCCTGCAGCTCAGCACCTGGAGAGGCAGGTCCATTCCGTCCAACAGCGTCGTCGGGCGCTGGACGGATGGATAAATTGCTAGGGGTCTGATTCGGTTCCAACCTCCAGACGGACAAAAACTGGTAACGAGAAATGGAAATAGAGGAACTATCCCTGAAAGGTCGAGCCGAGGTGGCGAATGCGTACATCGCGTCCGTCATCTACTACCGCCTGACCGTGGTGCCTTGTCCTAAGCCTCGCCTGACTGCGCTGGAGCGTTTGCTCTTTCGCTTTTTGTGGAAGGAACGCGTTCCGATGTTCAGGCGCTCCATCTGCTGTCAACACCCGCTAATTGAAGGGCTAGGTATGCCGTGGCTTATGATGCGCAGACACACGCTCAGGCTACGACATCTCCACCTCTTCATCGACGGTGATTAGGTGTGGGCGCCGTTTGCTAGACGCGTTTCCCCAGCTCGTCTCCTTGAATGAGCTGCAGGCCTGGGTCAAGCGAAGACTGAGAGGGAGCGCTTGGAGACTGGAATGTCTTCAGGCGCTTACAGACCTCGATCAGTCGGCAATGCGATAGGTGGAAACTCCACCTTGTCATTCTATATTAGATTAGTGGAGGGGAAGAGCGACGACGTACTTGGGGAGACTCTGGGTGTCAACGAAAATCAACTAGCCAATCTTTTCTGGAGAACTTTCGGGCTGGGGCGTATGGACAACTTCCAGAAATCCCTGGCCTGGCAGTGCTACCGAGGAGCCTTGCCAGTTCGGGATAAACTCTACAGGCATGGAAGTGCCGTCAGCCGGGCATGTCCGAGATGCACGCAGGGCGACGAAACCTTCCTGCACGCACTCATCCAGTGTCCGAGCATTGCTGACTTGTGGGTTTATGTCGAACACTTGCTGTCGCGTGAAGCACAGATCCGGCTATCAGCTGAGTCCATCTTGAGGGTTGCCCCGCCATCTTCCTTTAGCCTGGAAGGGCAGGCAGTTTTTTGTCTGGTGGCCATGGCGAAAGAGATAGTGTGGTAGACGTGTTTGAAAGAGCTGAAGATGAGCACTTACCTCTTCGGTGATGCCCTGATTAACTTTTTCAAATTTCATTTCAAAAGGAAAATCAGGGTAGCGAGGGAAGTACTCTCTTCTCAGTATTTTGTTGAAAGATGGGTGAGAGAGGCAAGCATAGCCCGAGTGAATACTCTCAGTATGTGCCTGCAAATTAAAGGCGGAAAACTGGGAGAGGGCACTTGCCCTGGTGGTCAGGGTCACCGTGGCCTTTTTAATGGGCATTCTCCACGAATGTCCCTCGTAAGTCTCCCCCTTGTTGGGGAATTTTTCATTGTATCTTTTTTTGTTACATCCTCTATTTTTATTTTTTTTACACCCAAAAATGCCCATATGTATCTTCCTGTATTGCTCTGCATCCTCCTTAAAGTTTTACTTTGTGTCAACCCTTGTGGTTAACAAAGAAAGCATTATTATTATTATTATTATTATTATTACAGTTGCATTTATCTTGCTTTATGTTCATACGAGTTATCACCAAGTCACAACCAGTGACCTCAAGAGACAACAAGGTCCGCCATGTTCAAGAAAGAACATACATACTCACACATGCATCTTTAGTGTTTAGACTTGTGATGTACTTATATTGACAGAATCTTCCTTAGTATATGTGCAGTTCCCATTAGTACTATCTTTTGTATTTCTCCTACACGCGGGTTTCCTGGGATTTGCGATAAGTAATCATTAGACCCCTTAGGTATCATTCCCAGAGCGCCTACAACCACTGGTATTGTTTTAGTTCTCAATTTCCACATTTTTCCAATTTCTATCTCCAGGTCCTTATACTTGCTCAATTTTTCAAATGTTTTTATAAATACATTCTTGTCTATTGGAACAGACATATCAATTAGCAGGCATATCCTCTTTTTAAAGTTCTTCAATATTATATCAGGTCTATTTGCATCTATTTTTTGGTCTGTTTGGATGCTAAAGTTCCACAAGATTGAGATGTGATCTTTTTCAAGTATGGGAGGTGGTTGATGCTCCCACCAATTCTTTTGATGGAGCAGGTCAAAATGCTTACACATTATCCAATGTATGTATTGTGCAGCTCTGTCATGCCTGTTTAGGTATTCGGTTGGAGCTATAGGACTGCACATTGAAATTATATGGTCAATGGTCTCAGGTTGTTTTTTGCATACACGGCATAATGGGCTGCATCCATTTTTTATTATGTTGGCTTGGTAATTTTTTGTTGGCAGACACTGATCTTGTGCTGATATAATCAGTCCTTCAGTCTCCGATTTCAGTCCAGAGGATGCCAACCACTGATGGGTTAAAGTTTTGTCAACATCAGGATTGTTAGCTCGCTCTGGGTATTTTCCATACAGAGGCTTTTCTTGCCATTTCTTAGCCAGTTTCTGTAGCAGTTCTTTCTTTGCAGTTACTTTTACCTTCTTTGCTTTTTCTGTGTTTTCCATTTCAGCAGTAAAGGCGACTTCTGAAATTTGTAGTCCATTACTGTATCTTTGTGCATCTTTTGTAATGGAATATGATTTTTGATGCTTTCGTGTTTCGAAACGAGTTTGATCATCCAATCATGTGATTCCCTTAGATATGTAGATAATCCGATTGTTGCAGTTTTCAACGCAATGTCTAACTGGATTAACCCACGTCCTCCTTCTTTCCTAGGGAGATATATTCTATCTATATCTGCCTTAGGGTGATGCATTCTGTGCATGGTTAAGAATTTTCGAATTTTTGTATCGAGCCTACGGATCTCTGTGCTTGACCAGTTGATGACATTGTAACTGTAGGTTACTACTGGTATGGCAAGCGTGTTTATGGCATCGATCCTATTCCTTGCATTCAATTCCGTTCTTAAGATCTCTCTTACTCTGCGGTAACATTCCTTCCTTATCCTTTCCCTCATTGTCGAGTGCTTGATTCCATCTCCTTCACAAACACCTAGATATTTGTAAGTTTTTTCTTGATCAAGTTCTCTTATCACGTTCCCCCGATCAAGATTAATGTCTGAACTCTTCAGCAGCTTTCCTCTGGTGAACGTTGCTTTGGCGCATTTATCTAGTCCAAACTCCATTTTAATGTCATCACTGAACTGCTCCACAGTGGATAATAGCCCTTGCAATTGTTCATCATTTTTTGCAAATAGTTTCAGGTCATCCATGTAGAACAGGTGATTAATGCTTTTGTCATAGACTTTATATCCATGTTTTGTTTCATTGAGCATTTTACTTAATGGTATAAGTGCGATGCAGAATAAAAGCGGTGATAAAGAGTCACCCTGAAAAATTCCACAATTAATATTAACTTCTCCAGCTTCCAGTGATTTTGTTTCACTATTCAAAAGGAGTGTCGTTTTCCATGTCTTCATACTGAATGACAAAAACCTCCTGACAACGGGGGATATTTTGAAAATCTCTAAACATTTTTCAATCCAACTGTGTGGCAAACTATCGAATGCTTTTTTATAATCTATCCAAGCAATCGATAGATTTTTGTGTCTATTATGACAATCTTCCAGTATCATTTTGTTAACCAGAAGCTGATCCTTACAGCCATATGAGCCTCGTTTACACCCTTTCTGCTCAATGGGAAATAGGTCATTTGTTATCAGGTGGTCATATATGTATTCAGTTAGGACTGATGTTAAAATGTTATACATTGTGGTCAAGCAAGTTATCGGTCTGTAATTTTGGGGATTGTTTGTCTCATCATTCTTCGGAAGCAGGAATGTAATGCCGTTAACTAGCCATGATGGTATCTTTTCTGGCTCCTTAACTATTTCATTGAGACTCTGTGAAGGCATTTATCCAAAAGTTTTGCATTTTGTCTTTTCCTCGGGATTTCCATTTGCTGGTTTTTCTTAGAGCTAAGCGTAACTGTTCAACTGTTATATTTTCCCATATTTGTTCCTCAAGGTGAGCTGTATCTTTCATTCGTCTGTCTATCCATGGGGCATGTATGTTATGAACTTTTTCTTCGACCCAGATCTTTTCCCAGAATTCTTGCACTTCCTCCTTGGGTGGTATTGATTTAGCAGTTATTGTTGACTTACCAATTTTTCTGTAGAAGTTTCTTTGGTTGTTTTTGAACATATTATTGTTCTTATAGAATCTAGATCGTTTTTCAAAGCGCCTTATACGAGCAGCTTTGGCCGACACTTTTTGCTTGATTATTTCTATCAGCATGTCTATGTCACATGTTGATTTTATACTGTACTTTTTTTTCAATGTTCTAAGTTTAGTTTGTTTAACATGTTCACCTACTTTATAGTTTGTTAAAATTTCTATGTCAGATCGGAGAAGGTTTATTTGGCGATTGATGTTCTCTTGCCAAGTAGATTTCTTGTGGGAATTCCTTTGTTTTTTCTATCTTCACTCCACATAAGTGAGTGGTGACTTTAGCCGATGCATAATAGAGATGATTTAATTCAGTAATGTTTAGTTTGTTTGTGATGATAATGTTTTTGAGAATTATGTTAGTCTTGTGTATTATCTTTTGGTTCTGTTTGGAGTTCTGGATCTTAGGGAGGGTGTCTCGTTGCCCCATGTCAGATTCTTTCATTTTCATCCATTCGATCATAATTTAATTCTTCAAGTTGGCAAGTTCATTCTCATTCATTTCTTTATCATTTACGATCTCATTATTTTCATTTGGAGTTTCATCCTGAGCATGCACTCCCTCCACTTTTTCGATCCTTTCTTTAATTTGTTCTGTTGCCAGTGATTCCGCCCCAACCATGGGATTCGAAGTGTTACAGTTTACCTCGTTTTCACTGACACATGTTTCATTTTCCCTTCGCTGACTTTGTGCTAATAGCTTGATCTGATCAATTTCTATATCAGTTAGTAACTTTTTTCTTACAATATTTCTTCGTATATTGGCTAGTTTGTTACTGTCAATATAGCCTCTGTTTTCGGGATGTTTCTTTTTCCAGTTGATATATGTCTGTTCTGTATTCGATGTATTTGATGGGTAGTACATGGCAGTGTAGAAAGCCTCAAGGACTTCTTTATTATCTTCCCTTGACCATTTTTCTCTCTTTTTCTTTGGATTTCTTGGTGGTGAGCATGGAGGGCCAACAGTAGGAGTATTCCGTTTATGGGAGGTCTCCAGCTCCGAAGTGATGGGAAGGTTTGAACCATTAGCTGAGTTTTCGACCCCAGTCTCGTTCCTCTCTGAGGGACGCGGCCCTTTTTGACCCGGGTGACGGCCGATCCGGTATGAGATTTTATCATTAGACATTTACTTTATTTTGTCGCGTTTTATCCTTATCCGCCAAGGGGTAATCATTTCGTGTTACCACTTCTAGAACGAGAGTCAACCAAGACTAGAGGGGTCGTTCTCCCCTTGAGACACGGCTATTCCCCGCCGGCCGCCATCCCGGTATTTCTTGGTCACGAGGTTTTCTTTTTGTTGTTTTTTTTTAAATTGTTATTATCATGAGTGGTTCCTTAATGTGAGCATTGCGTGGCTTAAGAATGAAATTATTAATAATTGTCTCCACTCCAGGCACAAGGCCAGCAATCACCCAGTGCATTACAATAATATAATATACTTTTTGCTGTAGTTGCCTGTTATTGTTGTTGGCTATGTCGGTGGTGGTCCCGGGGCTTTTTATATTGTTGGTGAGGAAGGGGTGAGCCAGCAGTCCCATAGTTGTTGATGTTGACGTTTGGCCGGTGGCCAGGTCACTAAGTCAATCTATTTATATATTTTGCTAGCCTCTCCCTTGTCTAGTGATACCGCCACCTTCCCCTTTCTCTTTCAAGTTAACAGGGTAATAGTGGTGGTAGCAATGAAGGAGTGGTGGCGGCGGCGATGGGATAGTGGTAGCAATGATGGATGAGGTGGTGGCAGCGGTGGCGTTGTGGTTACTGATATGTAGTATCTATGAGTTTGTGTTCGTATGTTTAATATATATTGTGTTGACATATTCCCGTAAAATTGGAATTAAACATTTTGTTAAAATTTGAGACAATAATAATAGTAATTATTATTATGATGCTGGGATTGATGGTGGTGGTGGTGAAATTGCCGTTATCTGGCTGTTATATTTAGTGTGATGGGATAGGTGGTGTATCAAGTTTCTGGTGTTGGTGAAATTGCTGTTATTTGGCTGTTCTATATAGTGTAGACAGAGGTTGTTTTCTTCCATTTATAACCATTTTCTTTTTTTGCATACAAAATATATAATACAAAATTGAATATTTGAGCGATATAACAATATAATATGGATCCGAAATTTTATGGGACTTCATTCGGTGGTTTATGCAACATTTGTACTAAGAATTATTATTATTATTATTATTATTATTATTATTATTATTATTGTTATTGTTATTCCTTGAATCTCAGTCATTGATGTTGGTTAACTGGAAAGTCCGTTGGATTGAATATCAAGCCACTACCTGCAGCCTCAGATATTCAGGACGTATCGGAGGGTTCTTGCTGTTCCAAGCAAGCATGCCTTTTGAAGCGTTCCAAAAAGCGTGAAGGGGTCGATTTTCTTTAACCATCCCTGGAAACCTTTGGAGATAGTCCCCAGTGCGCCTATGACAATCGGGATCACTTTGACTTCATGGCAGTTCCAAATCCTTTTCACCTCCCACTTTAGGTCCTGGTATCGGTTAATTTTCTCCCTCTCCTTCTCTTGCACTCTCGTGTCGAACGGGCAGGCCACATCCACAATCAGGCACGATCTTTTTTCTTTGTCCACAACCACCAGGTCAGGTCTATTGTGTTCCAGTTTTTTGTCCGTCTGTATCCTAAAATCCCACAGCACCTTCACCTGACTGTTCTCCATCACCGCCTCTGGCCTATGGTCATACCATTTCTCAGAATGTGGTAGATTGTTTACTTTGCACAGGTGCCAGTGGATCACCCTGCCCATCACATCGTGTCTCCAGCCCTTATAGTGGGTCTGGGCTAGGTGTTTACACTCGGACACAATGTGAGCCACAGTCTCCTCTCTCTCTCCACAGATCCTGCACAGTGGGCTAGCCTCCTCCTTGTAGATATGGTGCTTCAACCACTTCGTTTTGAGGGCCTGCTCCTGCGCAGCCATTAGCATTCCTTCTGTAGCCTTTTTGAGGTCTCCTCTTCTCAACCAGTTCCATGTCTGTGGATCTCTAAATTCAGTTTTCTCAAAGAAGGTACTATGAAGGGATTTTCCCTTAAGGCTGCTCTTCCTCCTTGATGTTATTTCCTCCTTGGATATCCCCTGGCCTACTGTCCCCTCCTTCAGTACAGCTCTGAGCATTGGCTCCTTACTATAGGTCACGTATTTGTATAGGTTGTTTTTCTCCATCTGAACACAGTCCTCTATGCTGATAAGACCTCTTCCACCCTCAGATCTCCTTAGGTAGAGTCTATCGACATCACTCCTCTTGTGGAACATGTTGTAGATAGTCAATAGCTTCCTAGTCTTCCTATCCATTTCTTTTTGTTCAGCAACATTCCATCTCAGAATTCCCGCACTGTACCTAATAATAGACACAGCTCGGGAATTTACTGCGCTTATGGCATTTCTGCTGTTCAGATGTGACTTCAATACGCTCCTTACTCTCCGAATGTATTCAGTTCTTAACAATTCCTTCATTTTTTTGTTCTTTATGCCATCAGCCTCCAGAACGCCCAAATACTTGTATCCTTCCTCAGAGTCAATTTCCTTTATCATCTCACCTGTTGGTATCTGGATCCCGTTACTTCTGCTCAACCTACCCCTCTTCATCACAATGACTCCACATTTACCAATACCAAACTGCATACATATATCACTGCTGAAAATACGGACAGTGTCAACAAGCACATCCAACTCCTTCTCACTTTTCCCGAAGAGCTTAAGATCGTCCATGAAGAGGAGGTGATTGATGGTAAGCTCTCCCCTTCCCAACTTGTATCCTGCTCTCACTTTTCGCAGCATAATGGTCAAGGGCATCAGGGCAAGGACAAACAACAGAGGGGACAGGCTATCTCCCTGGAAGATACCTCTCTTGATCTTCACGCTTCCCAAGGATACTCCAGTTGATGTCAACTCTGTCTCCCAGGACCCCATACTCCTGCCCAGCAACTGTCTGATGTTATCTGCCACCCTGAAGATCTCCAGGCTTTTGGTGATCCAGGAATGAGGCACCATGTCAAATGCCTTTCTGTAGTCTATCCATCCCATGGCAAGATCAGTGTGTCTCCTCCTGCAATTCCCCATTACCATCTTATCAATAAGCAACTGGTCCTTTGTACCACGTGACTTCTTTCGGCATCCTTTCTGTTCGTCCGGTAACAAGTTGTTTGTGTGGAGGTGATGGTAGATTTCCTCAGACACAATGCTCGTCAACAGTTTCCACATTACGGGCAGACATGTGATAGGTCTATAGTTGGTAACATCATTACCCTTGATTCGGTCTTTCATTATCAGAACTGTGGTACCTTTTGTCAACCACTCTGGCACCTCACCCGACACCAAGCAGTCATTGAACATGGCCGTCAGCTTCGGGTGGAGGGATGTTAAATGTTTAATCCAATACCCCTGCACACCATATGGGCCTGGTGATTTCCAGTTGGTTAGTTTTTTGGCTTGCCCCTTAAGAGTTTCAACTGTGATACTCAAATCAGTCTGTTGTTGTGCCTGCTCACCGATCTCCCTCTGTACTGTCTCAATCCACCCTGCCTGGGCATTGTGTCTAACATCCTGCTCCCATATTCCTCTCCAGAATGTTTTAGCTTGTTCCGCCCCAGGATCAAGTCGTTGCCTCTTTCTTTCCCCTCAAGCTGTCCAAACAGCATCTTCTGGTTGTTGTCGAACATGCGGTTCTGTTTATACTGACTGACTCTGTTCTCGTATCGCCTGATTTTGGCACTCTTTGCTACAATGCGTTGCTTCAATTCCTCTATGATAATATTTAGCTTTTTACTCCTAGTTTTGTATTTTATTTCCAGTCTATTTTTAGTGCCTATGTTTTTTAGTGTCCCATTCAGTAGTGACTCAAGCTTTCTTATGTCATTTCTCATTTCCCCGATTTGCCCACTCAGTCGCTTCTTCCACCACGGCTCTGCTCTTTCTTGTCTGTTGTTTCCTCTCGCTTTTATACCAAGTAGTTTCCTCACCGTATTTGCTGTTGCTTTGAGGATATTGTTGCACTGGTGAAGACTCCTCGCCTCAAGGTATGGGTTGACTTTGTTTACCTTAGCTGTTGTTTCTTTTAACTTTTTCCTGTCTACAAATCTTAGGTTCATAGGTCTCCCACTATCATTGTTCAACTCATCTACCACTAAATTTAGGATGTCAACCGAATCTTGTCCTAGCCCGTCAGCATTCATCTCCTCAGTGGCCGTATCTCTGTTCCAGGTATTATTTATCTCAGTATTCAGATCATTGTCTGCTTCGGGTGGTTCCTCCGTTCTCAGGACCTCCTCACCTTCATTTCCCGCCGGCTCGCTTGTCTGGCATACTACACCCGCCATCTCCAAGCCATTCTCTCTGCTCAGTTCCTCCAGTTCCAGCTCGCTTATCCACCCATTAGTTCTTATTACCCGAGCCTGCCCGGCCAATTTTTGTTCATCTAATTTAAATAAACCAATCTCGTTCCAGATGTTATGCATCCGTCTCCTGTAGCCCCTCTCCTTGGGGTTACTTTTCAGGTAGCATTGCATAACAGTTCTATTCAATTCTTTCGTCCAGTTGGTTCTGGTCCCTTTCCTTCTTCTTCTTCCTCCAACATCAGCAGTATTTGGTTGACAGTCAGGTTCCTGCTGCTGAGCCAGGGGGCACCTGTTGGGTGAGAGTCTGTCACATGACGTTCTAGTCTCCATTTCACCGTTATTCGAACTGTTTATGTTCGATATTTAAACACTCTTATCGAGGATTGGCGAATGTATGTTTACATAGCCATCTGTGGATCCGCCATCCCACTTGGCCCTTGTGTGGCATTATCACCACGCTGTATACGGACACACATAAACAAACAAACACACGGGCAGAAAGGGCCCCAAAAATGAATAAGCATAAGTTTCATTGTAATGTAGTATTCGAATGTCTGACTTAGTTTTTGTTTTTTAAGTTTTACTTTTCCCCCCCTCTTCTCTGTCCGTCCGCCTGCTTCTCTCTTCATTCTTATTTTCTTTACGTTTTTGGGGTTTCTTTTTTTGTTTTTGTTTTTCTCTGTTTTTCTCGTTTTTTACTGTTGTTGCTGTGCTGCTTTTGTTGTTTGTTTTTTCATTTTTCTTTTGAGTCTATCTATATATTTTGATGCCTTCCTCTTTGTTAGTAGTAGGAATTCTATAATGTGGAAGTGGTAGCCAGCAGAGACTGGCGGCGTTGGCGATACTGAGACAGTGGTAGTGGTGATGTCGATACCGAGGCAGTGGTGGCGGTGATGCGACCGTATTACTGTAGTGATGGTGCTGTAGCGGTGGCAGCAGCAGTGAAGGAGTCAGGGGGTGGTGGCGGCGGTGATGGGATAGTGGTGGTAATGATGGCTGTAGTGAGCGGTGGCGGTGAAGGTGAAAATGCTGTTGTGTTTAGTGTACACAGATGATGGGGTGGGTGGTGTATCTAGTTTCTGGTGTTGGTGAGTTTCGCTGTCCTATATAGTGTAGCCAGAGGAGAGGAGGGGGGGGGGGGTTCTTCTTCTTCCATTTATAGCCATTTTATTTTTTTTTTGGATATACAGTGTACAATACAAAGTTGAATATTTGAATATTTGAGCCTTATAACAATATATTTTGGGTCCGAATTTTTTGGGGCTCAAGCCGGGTGCTTTACGTAGCATTTGTACTAAGAGTTGTTATTTCACAAATGATTTAAATATGTTAAAAATTCAAAACTTACGGGAGCGATTTCATGACCTCCGTCACCTCGTGCGTCTTCTTCCCTTATTATTATTATTATTATTATTATTATTATTATTATTATTATTATTATTATTATTATTATTATTATTATTGGCGACCCACGTAGTAAATCGTATCATCGTGAGCTCCGCAAATGTTTTTTTATTTCCGTTTGTTAAAAATTGCCGTTTATGGAAAATTTTTATTGTTAACTATATATAAGTGCACACACATTGTTTTCCGGAAAGGACACCCAAAAAGATAGGGCCTTGTGCCCGAAATTTAAACGTTTATGATTATCAAAAAAATTCTTTGAAAAAAAATGGCTAATTCACCTCTGCACCAAGCAGCTGAAAGCCTTCCTCACAAATTAACACCTCACACCGACACCACCATTGTAAATGATAATACGTTTGCCAACACAAACAATTTAAGCACTACCCAAAATTTTAAATTTGTCTCAGGCAGACATTCATTTCCTGCCATTACCAATGACTGAAGGTGTTAAAGCCGCCGCCACCACCACCACCGCGACAACCACCACCCCCACCACAACCGCGACAACAGAAACAAAAGGAAAAAATAAATCAACTCGTGATGTCGAAATATTTTCAACCAAAATGGACTCTTCCAAACCGAACTCCACTGACGTCACCACCCCACCACCACAACTGAAACTAAAGTTAATAATAACAAAAATAAAGATAGCAACAACAACAACAATGACATTAAAAAAAACCACCTTGAGTTTTGCCAGAGTAGCAAAACAGTGCGAAGCATTTACGGTAACTCAGGAGGAATTAGAAAATGCCAAAAAAATGGTAAAGAAAGATGGGTACAGGGTCAGCCTCACTCCCCCCCCACCTAATAAGATGGAGCATCGGCGCCTATGCACCGTGTCGTATCGAACAATAAATGTAAAATCGCGCCGAGTGGAACGGGCATCCGAGTCCCAAATCCAAAAAGCTTTGGGACATGTGTGGGCAAGAAAAACCCACATCAGACGTGGGCAGAAGTATGGAACCGTGAACGTGTTCTTTGAAACACCAGAGGAGGCTAGAGAACACTCCATGGCCTCATTAAGAAGTGACGACTTCACACTCGTCCCAAGCTATTGTGGCCAGAGACTCGTAAAGATCAGGGTGACCCACGTTCCACCGGCCATCGAAATTCCCTGGCTAATAGCGGCCGTCCTCGCCGGCATCGAAGCCAACACAAAGATAATAGCAATAGCAAAAGAAAAGCAGGAGAACTGGTCCGGATCTGGGATGGAGCTCCTGATCCAAGCGAACCAAAAAAGCATTGAGGAGATCCCAGAGGTAATAGACCTCACTGACGGAAGCCACCTCACCGTAATTGTCGAGGGCAGAAGGCCTAGGTGTGTCGTTTGTGGTGAAGGAACCCACCTAAGGGCTTTCTGCCCTCAGGTTAAAAGGTTTAGGCCAACTCTCCTACCCACCCCAGTGACTCAACCATCAACACCACAAGTAGTAGAGATGGCAGCAACAACTGTAGCAGCAACAACAGCAGCAACTATAACAGCAACAACCCCAGCAACAGTAGCAAAGCCAACACCACCACCACCAGCAAAACCACCACCACCACCACCACCACCCAACGCTCCAGAACTAGCACCAGCGCCTACACCATCCACCACGTCACAACCAAAACTAACGCCTGTGGAGGATTTTCCACTACCCGGCCTATCACAACTGGAGACAGATTGTGACGACGAGGAGTGGGAAACGGTATCAGGAAAAAAAAAGAAACCAAAAAAGAAAATATTCTCTTCCTTCCCCCTCCAAAAACAAAATACAGAGGGAAACAAATAAATTAACAAACAAAAAAGTTAGGACAGATATGCCACCATCCACACCAGCATCACCAATCCCATCAACCCAACCACCAACAGCATCACCATCATTAAATCCAACACCACCATCACCTACGCCACAAAAGTCACCAAAATGCGAAACAGAAACAAACCCACAACAAACGCAAACAAAACAAAACAACCAAAACGATACACACTACACAGCATTAAATTTGAACACAAGCAATTATTTCACTACATCCAACACAACACCAACATCACAGAAAAAAGACTAGACAACAACCCAAAAATTCACACCACCTCCACACATACAAATCACTCGCATCACACAGAAAACGTACATGACACTAAAACAAAAATTCCCCAAAGACATCGGAGACTTCCGACAAGCACCCTCCAGGAGGATTTATAAGGACATCCTTCCTGAGGAGGCCACAAGCAGTGAAAATGATGGAAAAACCGTCCTTCCTCTACGAGAAGTAAGGTAAGCGGTCTTTCCCATCTTTTCCACTCCTTTTCAACATGACCTCACTCAGAATAGGCAGCATAAATGCTCGTGGCTTGGGGTCGTCATTCAAGTAGGGCCACTTGCTCAACGACCTCAGGTCACTAAACATAGATGTAGTGGCCATCAGCGAGACCAGAATCTCCGAAGCACGGGCCTTTGCACCGATCTTCGGCGGCTACGATGTGTACGCATCTCCCAGCCGTCCGGGATCGGGGGGAGGAGTTGCTGTGCTTTTTCAGAGAGGTTTGTATCTTGCCATACGGTCCATCTTCCTGGACCCAGAAGGTAAGTTGGTGGTGCTGGACGTGACCAGCGGAGACGGGCAAGTTTTCAGGTTAGTGGCCGTCTATGCCCCGACAGAAGCAGGGCGGCCTGTTTCTTACGGCGTCTAGAGACCTTTCTTGGACGTCTCGCTCTTTAGTGTTAGTGGGCGACTGGAACGGGATCTTAGATGCACGCTGGGATTGTGTGGGATTAGCGGATAGGGGTGGAGGGTGCAAGAGCCTCACCAGCCTGCTCAGGCGTTTTGAACTGTCTGACAGGTACCGATTGGATTTCCCGAATGTACCAATGTGGACTTGGACAAATCGCATAGGGTCATCCAGATCATATCTAGATAGAGTATTTTGTAGGGAAATAGATAGGTCTAGCATAGGCTTCCACAATACAAGATTTTCAGCTACACGGACCACAAATTCGTGATCTGTGTGCTTGACTTAGATAGGCTTCATAGACGAGGACCCGGCTACTGGAAGCTAAACGCGTCCTTACCAGCGCGCAAGGCCTACAGCGACTGGATTAGCGAACTAGTTAAGCGGGCGTTGACGGGGGCCATCGTCAACAACAAGTGGTGGTTTGCTCTGAAAAGAGCAATTAGAATAGAGTCCATTAGGTTTAGTAAGGCTTTAGTAATAGAGAAAAATAGAGCAGAGGGAGAACTCGTTAGAAAATTAGACGAGGCGCTTGGCAAAGGCATTGCGACCGACGTGCTTGCGGCGAAATTGGCCCTTGACCAATTCTTCAATGCAAAGCACGAAGGCTGCGTTGTCAGAGCTAGGGTACGTGCTCTCAGACACGAGGGGACGAAAGCCGTTCAATGGGCCCGAGTGGCGGAGGCGCGTCTTGGCAACAAAGGCACGATCCGGTCTTTGGTGGACAACGACGGGCGCATGCTACTCGATCCCGGGCAAATCTGTGAAGCTTTTCAGCGACACTTCGTTCAACTGTTCGGGGGCAGTGGCGGGCCGGATCAAGGGATGGACTTTAGTGTCTACCTCGACGGACTGCCGCGGCTTTCGGCCACTGAGGCGGAGTGTTGCGAAAAGCCGATAACAGCCGCTGAAGTACGGGAGGCAATGACTGGCTGCACAAGGGGTAAATCGCCTGGTTTGGATGGTCTGCCCTATGAACTTTACGTACAAATGCCAGACTTGTTTGGAGGCCTCTTGGCGGACGTCTACTGCAACTGGCAACAGAACGGGAGAATTCCCAGCTCTGTGAGACGAGGAGCGGTGGCGCTGCTGAGAAAGGAGAAATGATCCGAACAAGGGGGATACCATAGATAATTTCAGGCCCATAACTCTGTTAAACACAGAGTTCAAGATTTTGGCCAAGGTGCTAGCAAAGAGGTTGGTGCTTGTCGTTGGTGGTCTGGTGGGAGAGGCGCAGACATGCGCCATTCCCGACAGATCCATCCACGACAACCTCCACCTCATGCGATACATCGTAGAGAGGGTAGCTAGGGAACTTGGCACGGGTGGGTCTTTGATCAATTTAGATCAGTCGAAAGCCTTCGATAGGGTCGACCATCGTTACCTAGCGGCAGTCCTGAGGGCGGCTGGCTTTGGGCCCGTCTTCAGAGGCTGGATCGCTGCCATGCACAGCGACATCTGCTCTGTAGTGAGAGTGAACGGTCACCTTTCGGAACTGTTCAACATCATGCGCTCGGTCCGCCAAGGATGTCCCCTCTCGTCTCTATTGTACGTATTGACTCTCGAGCCATTACTGCACAAACTGGAGACGTTGAGGGGGGTCCCGCGCGAACTAGGATGCGGAAGATCCGTGTCAGCATATGCGCACAATGTCACCGTAGTGGTGACGAACGCCAAACACATCGAGGCGATCGGCACTACACTAAGAGAATACGAAGCGGTGACAGGAGCAAGAATCAACCAGGAAAAGTCAGTGGGCCTGCAACTCGGCACCTTTAGAGGCAGGTCCATGCCGTCCAACAGCGTCGTCGGGCGCTGGACGGACGGACCGGTTAAATTGCTAGGGGTCTGGTTCGGTCCATACCTCCAGACGGACAAAAACTGAGACGAGGTGACGAGCAGGGTGGCTTCTCTCACCCAGAAATGGGCCGAGAGGAATCTATCCCTGAAAGATCGAGCGGAGGTGGCTAACGCGTACATCGCGTCCGTCATCTACTACCCCCTGACCGTCGTACCTTGTCCTAAGCCCCGCCTGACTGCGCTGGAGCGTTTGCTCTTTCGCTTTTTGTGGAAAGGACGCGCTCCGATGGTCAGGCGGTCCATCTGCTGTCAACACCAGCTACGCGGAGGGCTGGGCATGCCGTGGCTGATGATGCGCAGACACGCGCTCAGGCTACGACATCTCCACCTTTTCCTCGACGGTGATCAGGTGTGGTCGCCGTTTGCTAGACGCGTTTTTCCCCAGGTCGTTTCCTTGACGGAGCTGCAGTCCTGGGTCAAGCGAAGACCGAGAGGGAGCGCTTGGAGACTGGAATGTCTTCAGGCGCTCACAGCCCTCGACCAATCGGGCAATGTGATCGGTGGAAACTCCACCTCGGCGTTCTATAGAGGATTAGTGGAGGGGAAGAGCGACGACGTACTTGGGGAAACTCTAGGCGTCGACGAAAATCAACTAGCCAATCTCTTCGGAAGAACTTTCGGGCCAGGGCCTATGGACAACTTCCAGAAATCTCTGGCCTGGCAGTACTACCGAGGAGCCTTGCCAGTTCGGGATAAACTCTACAGGCATGGAGGTGCCGTCAGCCGGGCATGTCCGAGATGCGCGCAGGGCGACGAAACCGTCCTACACGCACTCGTCCAGTGTCCGAGCATTGCTGACTTGTGGGTTTATGTCGAACACCTGCTGTCACGTGTAGGACGGATCCAGCTATCAGCTGAGTCCATCGTGAGGATTGCCCCGCCCCCTTCCTTTAGCCTGGAAGTGCAGGCAGTTTTTATCTGTCTGGTGGCCATGGCGAAAGAGATAGTATGGTGGACACGTTTGAAAGGGCTGAAGACGAGCACTTACCTCTTCGGTGATGCCCTGATTAACTTTTTCAAATTTCATTTGAAAAGGAAAGTCAGGGTAGAGAGGGAAGTGCTCTCTTCCCAGCATTTTGTTGAAAGATGGGTGAGAGAAGCAAGGATGGCCCGAATGAATGGGCCTTCTCTGAGTATGTGTCTGTAAATTAAAGGTGGAAAACTGGGAGAGGGCACTTGCCCTGGTGGTCAGGGCCACTGTGGTCTTTTAATGGGCTTTCTCCACAAATGTCCCTTGGAAGTCTCCCCCCTATTGGGGAATTTTTCTTTGTTATTTTATTTCAACCTCTGTTTTTTTTACACGCAGAAATGCCAATTTGTACCGTCCTGTATTGTCTTGTACTGTCCTTAATGTCTACTTTATGTGAACCCTTGTGGTTAATAAAGAAAACATTATTATTATTATTATTATTATTATTATTATTATTATTATTATTATTATATATAACTAATAATAATTTATAATAATTAATAATATTTATAATGGATAATAATATTTATAATAGATAATAAATAATAACTTTATAATAAAATAAACTCCTCTCTATATTAATAAATATTAATACGCTATAACTCTTTATTTAATTTGGAAAAGAATTAAACAAATATTAAATCAATAAAATTAATATATAAATAAATAACAAACAAGTATATTAATTAATAAATTGATTAATTGCATAATGATTTAAATAACATAAGGTTTTTTAATCTATTGAAACCTTGTAATATTTACTGAATTTTTCCTAATTACCTCCCTTTTGTGCTAATCTCTTTTTTGCGTTGAAATTCTAGCCGTTACAGCTATGTAACACCACTGCTATCATTAGATTTAGTGAACATATTTTTTTAACTCCTATTATAACTCTTAATAGAAGTTCTACAGAGAAGAATGTATTATACAATATGTTTCTAATAAATATATTGACATGGCAACAGAGACCGTGGGATTAATGTTTACTTCATACATATATTTATACTTTACTTATTTATTTCCATTGCTCACATACGCTACAACTATAAATTGTAACATTTCAAAGATTAAACCTTTACTTTGCACCCGACATAAACATTTCTACATTAACTCCAATATAAATATATTTAAATGCTACTAACTTGTCTTATTTTACTTACATTATTTACATTACATAACGAGGTTGACTTTGCCTTTCATCCTTACGGGGTCGATAAAATAAAGTACCAGTAATTCACTGGGAAATTGCTGGTCTTGTGCCTAAAGTAGAAACAATTATTCACATTACATAACATTTATATCTATGCTATCATTACGTATCTGTTTTTACCATAATGCATGCTACTAATAACATTATTTATGTTATAAACTTCATATATTCACTTTCTGTCTTACCTTATACATGCTTATATTAATATTCTGTATATTTTGCTTCATATACCCTTATTATAACACCTTTCACTACTTTGAAATCTGTTTACTATTATATAATGTATTTGCTTGCTATCTTTTTGCACCTGTATTACCTATATGCATACTGCTAGTAACTTTCTGTGTAATAAGCTTATTATAATCAATTTAAGTAATAACCTCTTTACAACAGCTCCCAATAATTTGCTATCTGTCAACTATATTATCATTTTGTTACTCTTCCTTTTCAATATGTTACTGACACTTTATAATAATGTATCTTAAGGAATGTTCTAAGGACTAGGAATTTAATTACTTGTTTCAACATTGTGTATGCTCCGAATATTCCAGACAGTTGTATGGAAGAAACGATCAGCAGCAGTTAAATGCATTAAGCAAACAATTGATTGTTTTATATGTTCTCTCTCTCTCTCTCTCTCTCTCTCTCTCTCTCTCTCTCTATACATATATATATATATATAGGAACATGTATGATCCCGACGGCCTAGTTCTGGACAGTCCAGAAATAGCCGTCGAAACGGCTTGAGCTCTGCCGTCGGGGTCATACATTTTCCTATTACCCACTCTATTACCCTAAGTATTGAGTACTCTGGTGCGTTATGGTCCATCTGGTTCCACAACTCCTTCGTTATACATATATATATATATATGTCAGTGTGTATGTATGCGTGTGTGTATGTATCTGCGTGTGCATGCTTATGTGAGTGTGTATAGGTGTGTGTGGGGTGGAGGTGGGGGTGCGTGTGTGTGTGTGCGTGTGTGCGTGTGTGCGTGTGTGCGTGTGTGCGGGGGTGTGTGGAAACAAGAATCTGGACTGTAAAGTTTGGAATCGAAGTCTATATAGTACATCTTGAAAGCAAAAAGAAGAGCTCAGATAACGAGCAAGGTTCTTGAAACTAGCGAAAGAAGAAAATGTAAATTATGACGTGGAATTTTTATAGCATAATAATAGGAATACAAGAACAAAATGCAATGATGATGTGTTAAAATATACAGAATATTCAAATAATGTATTCTCTGCTCTGATACAGTATGCTCTGTACCTTGAGAAATTCGAGGAACTCCATCGATCACTCTGGCTACGGACTTGATTGTCTTTCTCTAGCATGTAAGGCTTGATTATGGTGTAGATTGCTCCACTCTTCTCATGTTATGGACTTCCACTCACCTTTTAAAACTTATATGAGAGTAACTTCCTCTTATCGCAATCTTTTTATTCTAAATGAAACTTGAATGAATAAGACAGTGTCTATCTCCAGACTGAACGTCCCTGTTATATTAGGGTAGCGGCAATATTTTTCCGATTATTTCGGTTAAAAGCAGAATGACATTGACACACAAGTACGGTTGTTTGACTAACGCCATACTTCAATGTTTCTTGTATTGCCATAATTTCTTTTCTTAGCCCTTTAGCATTTACATTACTTTATATTTACTATTATATTTTCACAGTAAGGTCTTTATCTCACTTAATATCGAAGCTATCCAATTTTGATATTATTTATTTTGGAAACAATACCTTAACATCTGTATGAGTGGCCGGTTACATCCAGTTTGAACATCCAGTCTGGCCGGATATGGCCAGTTTAAATGATGATGTGTTAATTCAGTCTTTTTCCAATATTGAAATTCAGGGAAAACTCGTTTCAATTATTTGCATGATATATTTGTTTAAATAAAATCATTACCCTCCGTAAATGACAAACATCAATGTGTCTGAAAAACATTTCTATTGCATTAAAATATTTATTGCCTTTTGCACAACACTAATGTAAAATATGATGTGAATATATTTTTATATACATATTCTTTAATTTTGAGTATTTAGTAAAAAAAGAAATGTGTAATTTTGGTTTAATCAGAATAGACTGCAACAACCGTCAATATGAAATACATAACGGATATAAATTTGACAAGTTACGAGTATGGGAAGATGGAAAATATAGTAAATATAGTAAAGCTATTCATTAAACATGACAGTATACATTAATCTCTGTCTTAAAACACTCTAAAATATGTTTATTTTTTTAAGACATAAAAGGATTATAGACATATTGTTTCAAATGCGAAGGATGCAAATGTTTAAATCTTGACATGGTTCGAGAATTTCTATTTTTGTCTACAACAAGCGGTGGTACAAATATACAGAACAACCACAAAAACACCCCTTGAATTCAAATACTTATGATATGAAAACTTAAATGAATACTCTTACAATATTGGTGGCTACAGTTGCATAAACTAACAACGTTTCATATGGTATTGGTTGCTATTATAGAGACTCGATATGTGCCCCTTTTGTTGCTCGACAAACACCAATGCAATAATCAAGCTTGGTGTTTTTGTGGATACCCTGTATTTTAAAAGCATCGACTAAAGTTTCGGAAGTTATCATGGCAACAATATCTACACAGTTTTAGGGTGGAAAAAGCGGAGATTTAATATAACTGAAATTCTTAGTTTTATTGCCGAAACTAATTTATAGTTCTGTCTAAATACATACAACACGTATTTATTTAGAGTGAGTTTCCTCACGATTCATGCGATAACTTTGTAATAAGTACACAATTCTGAGTACGAAAACAAATAAATATTTGGATTACTTCATGTAGTATATATATATCTATACTATAAAGCTGACGACTGTATGTAGGTAACAAACTTTCCACTTAACGGCTGAACAAACGGCACAAAATTTGCACCATAGATGTAACTTTTTCCAAGTAAAAATGTGAGGGTATTTTCGTTTACTGAATTTTGTTAAAAGATTAAAGATATTATTTAAATATTCACTTCTTTAAAATTTTCAAATGTCAATACTTCCAGTTATACGGCATTCTGAACGTCTTCACGAACTAAAGTATCATATTCTTGTTTTCTTTCAGTTGCAACGTTTTTCGAAATATTTACTTCTGCGTTCACAGGTTGATTTTTTTTAGTTTCAGAAGATCCCGTTAAGGATGAAAGCAGCGATTCTTTGCTTAAACTTTAATCTGTTATTTTAATATATATATATATATATATATATTCGTGAACAGATATTTTTGCATACACAAAAACAAACGTATTTATTTCACGAAAGCACAGATGGCTTATCGTCATTGTTACTGCCGATATGCCACGCAAAAAGTCCTAGCCTCGCCGCAAGCTCAGATTTTCCAGAAGAAAAAATATTACTAGAGCAAGAGAGAGACTAAGCTTCGCGATTATCATCAAGATAAAGCTCAGAGTCAAACTCTAAAATTGGCTGGCGTTCATCTGGGAAACACATGGTCAATTGTATGTAGGATGTTCTAGGGTGACCTCGCCAAACAATCTCTTCATCTTTACTCCCGAGGGCCGAACAAAAAATATTGTATACTCTGAGGCTCTAACAATGTAATTTATGTATTTTCTGTTACTTGGAATTTCCATTATGGTTGTACAAATTATTGTGAAGTTTGTTAAAACATGTGTTCTCTGTTCAACCTTTATTGTTGTAACTATCAATTTTCTTTAACGTACTGGCTGCTGAACTGCCCCCCCCCCCCCTCATTGCGTGCCATATCTTTGCACTAGGGTGGAGGGGGGATTCCTGAAAAGATAAAATGCCGGTAAACCTAGCCGTATGTATATATATATATATATATATATATATAGAGAGAGAGAGAGAGAAAGAGGTGTGGGGAGAGATAAAGAAGGAAGAGGAGAGGAAGGAGAAAAGGAGAAAAGAAACATAAAATGAAAGAACATCTTAAAGTTTACCCAAGCCAAATGTATTTATTTACATTTCTATCTGCAGTTTCTGATCAAGCTTACTGGCGCTTAAGTATGGTATTCAATTCTCATATCGTTTTTGGTGCATATATCGCATCTATTCATGTTTTAAACATTAGATGACGATTGCTGATGTATATTGTACGACAGAATTAGCTGAAACATATTTTGAATGAACAAATAAAAGAGATATAAAAGAAAGATGTTTGTTGGTTGGTTCCTTCACGTATCACACGAAAAAAACGAAAAGTGACAATCGGAATGCATGTACAGGATTGGGATAAGAGTATATCAAGGAAAGTTTATTGATACTAATTGTATAACACCAAAGAAGAAGAAAGACATACCACGTATGCTAACCAGCCTGACTGCTATTTCTAGCAGGTTGGGAATCAACCATAAGAGATTCTCTCTGCGAGTTCGTTGTCAGTGATGATCGTGTTTCGCGGCCTATGTCTCCGATTCCAATGGTGGTTTACACACACACACAACACACACGCACACACACACGCACGCACACGAACACTCACACAGGCACACACACAGACACACATATATATATACACACACACACGAACACTCACACACACATATATATATATATACAAAAACACACAAACACACACACGCACGCTCAATACACCCACACTGTAAACAAGACAATGCATTCAATACATACGTTTTCTCTTCTACCGGTCTTCTCTTATCATTTGTTAACCTTGGTGAAGCTGGATACCTCAGCTAGTATATATATATTTAAAAGAATAGAGGTGTAACACACAAGTTATGATATATTTGTAAATGGAAAAGAAAATGCTGACAAATTGTTCACAGTGAAAAATAGTTTAAGTAGGAATAAGTGAGAATTAGTAATGGTATTGGTTAGTATTCAGTTTTGGTTTTAAGTTTTACCGGTTGCGAATTTCTAATGTTTTTCAAAAAGAATTTTGAGATAGAGCGTCCGTGATGTTTGCTCTGATCTGATATGTTTTGGGAATTCTACCTGTTTTTATGTGAAGAAAGTGGCTCCAGCGGTATTAAAATAAGTTTCGCGCCAATTCGTGTTGCAAAAATTGTTGGGGTCAAAACAATTTTGATTGGTCGGTAGAGGTCATGTGAATGTTAAAAATTGATTTTGCGCCAAATGTAGGTTTGTGTCGGCTGATTGAGAAGTCACTGAAAAATAAGTCTCACGCTCTCTGTTCGATTTGTGTTTATATCTTAACCCCAAAAATGTTACTATGCAAATAGTATACAGCTGGTAACGGCTACATTCCGCACGTTGAGAATACTCATACACACTAACCGCTTCAAACCATTCCAAATAATGTTTATATATATATACGTATATCTGTGTGTGTGTGTGTGTGTGTGTGTGTGTGTGTGTGTGTGTGTGTGTGTGTGTGTGTGTGTGTGTGTGTGTGTAACAGAGTTTTTAGCTTGCTCGAAGCATTGTTTAAGTCTCTCATAGTTTTAATCTCTCGAAAATATTTGTGATCGTTAAATTTGATAGGCATAACCATGACACCCACTGCAGACATACAGATAGAGGCAACATAGGGGACGTAATAATAGGCGCGCAAAACCCGAGACGGACATAAGACCTAGGGCACACTCACACTATTACACACACATGAAAGCACAAGACTAGATCTAAGGCCGTTATATGGTTTAATGCGCCATACTCTACGCATGTATGCAGCAACATGCCAGGCCTTTCTTTCCAAGCGTTAGAGGAGTGCTTCCCGCCGTCGAACAAATACCACAAGATTTTAAACCGCCACACGGTGAATATTTCCTCTTCCACAGCACCTAACATGGCCGACTACATGGCCAAAACCAACGCGGTACAAATGGGGAACATCGACCATCAACCGCGGCGGCAGAATGACCGTCCATCGGAGCATTGAGGACCCCTCGGGGACTGGTCTTCCAACAACAACCCGGCCCCCGTGGCAGCCGCCACGCCCGCTGAAGGTGATACAATCCAACGCCAGGAGGGAACGAGTGGCGGGGGGGAGACCATCGTGCCGTCGGAACAACACCCTGAGAATCGGGAGAGGGCCCTAGCAGATCAAGGGGCACGCGCCCAAAGTGAACAAAACAACGACAGAACATGTATCTGCAGAGCGGGCACCCAATGCCCCCTACAGGGAAGATGCCTGACGAAGGGCCTGGTATACAAATGTATGGTTAGTACTCACAATGTAAAGCACACCTACATCGGCGCAACATCCACGACCTTTAAATCGCGGAGGTATAACCACACGAACTCCTTCAAGGACCGCAATAAGAGGCACTCCACTAGGCTAGCGGACCTGGTGTGGGAATGAAAGTATCGTTCGGCACGCGAATGCAAACTCGGATGATAGTTGAAAGTGTAGCCTATGCCTATACCAGGCCATGGAAATAGTCAGACTGAAGGATGATGCGGTCAACCTGAAATCGGAAATGATTATGAGCTGCAGACACCAGAGAAGGTGCATACTCTCCGCAAGGAATCCACCGGGAAGCCCAGGCTAAGGGCCCGCGGTGGAGCATGCGCCGACCAGAGCGACGAAATAGGTTCAAGGGATCAGATACCATACCCTGATGATAATATATGCCCCGTGGGGTAAACCAAAATAACCCAAGATACATACCCGACTCTGCACGTCACCCTAGGCAGGAACATCGCCTGAGTCGCGACAGGTTAACTCGGATTCCACGGTCTTTCAGTCGTATACCTACACCTATAGGACAACATACCTCAATCATAGTGACATACTCAAATATGGTCGGGCTACGCACCCCTATGCATGTGTACCTTTTCAATTGTGAATACATTCTCTCCACCTGTTCCATTTTGGAACACATTATTTGTTCCGTATACAGACCTAAGCTTGCATCTCATATTCCCCATGCGTACTATGTCATGTCCATACACGTACCTTCTTCTTTCTCTTCTTTTTTTATATATCTCGATCTGACGTTATACGCATATTTAATATATTGTATATTTATTTATTTTATTATGTTTATATGTATGTATATGTGTATGCGTATGCATCTCATACTCCCCATGCGTACTATATCATACGCAGACACGTACCTTCTTCTTTCTTCTCTATTATATTATATATCTCTATGTGACGTTATATGCATATTTTAATATATTGTATATATATTTTATTGTTTATATGTGTGTGTATATGTGTATGCGTATGAGTATGTATATATATATATATATGTGTGTATGTATAGAGAGAGATATATGTATATGTTACGTGAATGTGTATGGATGGAAGTATATGATTATATTGTTTATATCTGTGCATGTTTAGTATATACTTTCAGACGTTCAACCATCTGGCAGGAAGGTATACGATGCTGACGATAGCTAATAAGCTTGAAAGTAGTACATCGTTCCTGTGTCAGTGTTGAACAAAAAGGTGACGTGGTTGCCTAAACACTGTACGGCGTAATTCGGGCTGTTTGTTGTTTACAAACAAACCGAGCATTATAATAAATGTTCGGTAAACCGATACGTGCATATATATATATATGTGTGCATGTATGTATATATATACATACTACTGTACGTCTGTATACATATATGTATATACATATACATACATACTTATATATATATATGTATATACATATATATATATATATATCAGATCAAAAGATGGTTAAAAGAGTTCCAAGTATTTTATTATGCGCATTTCAAAAACAAATATCATCATGGGATATCTGCGTTCTCATCAGATAAAATAGGGAGACATGATATGAAGCTTAAAAAACACTTGTGAGCAGTGAAGTTTTAAATCAACATATGTTGATTTAAAACTTCACTGCTCACAAGTGTTTTTTGAGAACGCAGATATCATCCCATGATGATATTTGTTTTTGAAATGCGCATAATAAAATACTTGGAACTCTTTTAACCTCTTTTGATCATATATTATTTATACTCCAGTCCTACAAACTGTAGAGTGCTACTTATCCGATATTTGCATTACTTTATTGTGCTACAATAAAACTCCCCTCCTAAATATATATATACGTGTGTGTATGTGTATGTGTGTGTATATATATATACATTTATTTATTTATATATATGTGTGTATGTATACATGCATATAGGTGTATGGATGTATGTATTTAGTTACATTGTTTATATTTGTGCATGTGTATAACAAGATGCATCCTTTCATGGATGACCTTGTACGACCCATTGTGTAGTT
Organism: Eledone cirrhosa; assembly: GCA_964016885.1. NCBI lineage: Eukaryota > Metazoa > Mollusca > Cephalopoda > Octopoda > Eledonidae > Eledone > Eledone cirrhosa. The sequence goes on from OZ024751.1 coordinate 6,304,429, forward strand.
TTATATGACTGTGAGTATATCATATTTGAGTACGGGCTGATATATGTATGCCTGTATGTATCTTTGTAGATGTACGTAGGCACGGAGGTAATTGGGTGCGTATTTTTTGAATGTATATATATGCCAGTGTGTGTGTGTGTGAGAGAGAGAGAGAGTGTGTGTGTGTACGTGCACTTACTGTAGGGTAAGGGCTTGTTTGTTTCTCTGTACATTTATGTGTGTGTAAATATATATATATATATATATATATATATATATATATATATATGTAGGAGGTGAGTTTTAATGTAGCACAATAAAGCAATGCAAATATCGGATAAGTAGCACTCAACAGTTTATAGGACTGGAGTATAAATAATATAAAATCAAAAGATGGTTAAAAGAGTTCCATGTATTTTTTATGCGCATTTCAAAAACAAATATCATCATGGGACGATATTTGCGTACTCATCAGATAAAATAGGGAGACATGATATGAAGCTTAAAAAAACTTTCGAGCAGTGAAGTGTTAAATCAACATATGAAAAATAAAATAAGAGGGATATATGAGATTGGAAAAAAGAGCTGATACGTGGACTAGAGCTGATACTTCCAACATAGTTGATATCACAACGGGTTAGTCGGATTCAGCGCAATTGACGGACTTAATTGGAATCTTTATTTTGAATTCTTTAAATCGGAAAATTCCTCAACTTCGCGGTGGAATTTATCGTGACGATGCCCTTTTTACTGTCTTAAACTGTAACTTAGTTAACCTTAATATTATAAAGAATAATATACTTGATCTATTTAAGCACCATAACCTAAAAATTGAATTTGAAAACAACGTCAAACTAGCTAACTTCTTGGATATATCCCTTAATCTTGACACCGGCCTATACTACCCTTATCATAAAGACAACGAGAATCTAAATTAGGTTAATTTCAAATCTAACCACCCTATTAACGTTAAAAATGCTATAGTCAGTAATGTTGAAAAAAGAATCTCAAATCTATCTTCTAATAAACTTATCTTTGACGCTAAAACCAATTATTACAACAATGCGTGTCCAGAGCCGGTTATCCTGACAAAATTAAATACAGTAAAGAAACCAATCATGGGGGAACTTATAGTAATACAGTTAGTTATAAGCATTCCAATAGCATAAAGAAAGACCTAGATATAAAAATATGATTTGGTACAACGCTCCTTTTTCTCTATGTATTATTAGTAATATTCCTAAACTATTTTTTAGGGCCTTAGATAAATGCTTCCCTCCTTCACATATCTATAGTAAGATCTTTAATAAGCATACACTTAAATTCTCTTATTCCACCACTTCCAACATCAGTAACATTATCTCAAAACATAATACTAAAATATTAAGTAATAAATCATATCCACCAAAAACTGAGCGTCATAATAATAACAATAGTAAGCCCGACGTCAATGTTAACTCTAGGCTAGATTCCGTAAATTTAAATACGACGTCAAACGTAACTTTGTCGAATGTTCATAATACCAATCTAAATCAGGAAACTTTAGCACCTATCGTAAGTAACTTCTCCATATCAATTCCTTCTATAAATAATACTGGGTCACTTGACAATAACTCTGGTAATTTCTCTAATCGTAATTGCAAATGCCCTATTAGAACTAAATGTACTCTTAGTAACCAATATCTTGATAAAAATTTAGTGTATGAATGTAAGGTTATAACTGGTACTAATTCTTTTACCTATTTTGGTTCCACCTCCACTTCCTTTAAGGCAAGATTTTATAATCACAATTTTTCTTTTAAATACCAACTTAAAAGAACTAACACATCACTCTCAGAACTCATATGGTCAGAACATGTAATCTGTTCCTAGCGGAGAAATTTACTATTATCTATAATCTTAATTCTATAATAAATAGACGTACGGATTTATTTTCACTTTGCTTGCATAAATCCCATAGAACTTTCCATAAAGTATACAGCTAATATCTTACTACCTAATTAGTTTAAAATCTTTTTTTCTCTAACACTTTTATATTTTTTACAAATATACCCATCTTTCTACCTTATTTCAGTATATTATAAAATATTACTCATACTATGTCGTTAGCGGTCCCCTAAATTTCTTCTTTTTTAATTTCTAACACTTCTTAATTCTTCTTATAACTCACTATAGCATTTTCCTTAAATTCTCGGCCATACAAATTTTTATTTTTAATATATACTAATATTACCATTAGAGAAATTTTGTAAACATATTTTTTTGACGTTATATATTTTTTCCTCCTTGAATTTTTTCTTTCTTCTCTCCTTCCATGCTCGTATTAAATCTATTATTTACCTTTTCCTATTACGATATATATAAACAAACTTGGACCCTAATTAATTCCTCTAAGTTCATAATTCATTTAACCTTATCTTCATTCACCCTATCTTCTTAATATATTTTAATTTAATAATACATTTTAATAAATTCCTTTTCAATATATAAACCTTAAATAAATAGTATTCTTAATTCCTTTTTCTTTACTTATAAGCATCACCATTCATAAACCTTTAATTTCTCAATTTTTTAAAATTATGTATTATCTTACAACGGTTTTTTTTAATTTTTCTCTGTGAGCCAGTGTTTCTCAGTATTAAAGGTTATCTCTCTCTCTATCTCTTTCTCACTCATTTTCTCCTCCTCTCTAACCCTCCCTTCTTATACTCCTCCTCCGTCATCCTTTTCTTTCCCTCTTCCTTTCCTTTTTTCCAATCTCATATATCCCCCTTATTTCATTTTACATTTGTTGATTTAACACTTCACTGCTCGCAAGTGTTTTTTAAGCTTCATATCATGTCTCCCTATTTTATCTGATGAGAACGCAAATATCATCCCATGATGATATTTGTTTTTGAAATGCGCATAATAAAATACATGGAACTCTTTTAACCATCTTTTGATTTTATATTATATATATATATATATAAATATATATATATATCTGTGTTTGGGAGCGAGTCTGTCTTTGTGCCTCTATATACGGACACGTGTGTGTATGTGCGTGTCTATGTACATGTCTGCACGTGTTTGTGTATATGAGCAGATATATTCGTACGCTTGTGTGTGTGTCCCTGTATGCGCGCGTGTGTGTGTGTGCGTGTGAGAGCTGATGTACGCGAGCAGTAGGCAGGCATCTGTAGACGCATATGTTGTTAGTTATATGGTTGTGTATGTGTGTATGTATATATATATATATATATATATATATATATATATATATATATATATATATATATATATAGGTATATATATATATATATAGGTATATATGTGTATGTATGTGTGTATGTATGTATATTTGTGTGTATGTGTATATGTGGATGTATGTGTATGGGTATATTTGTATATGTGTGTGCGAGTGGACGTGTGAAATACCAACTCCAGCTTGAATTTGTTGAAGTGTGTCATGAAGAGGGTAGCTGATGGACATTCTGCCACAAGTATTGGCCAGAATTTATGATGACGTAGAAAAACAACAGCCAACAGCAGGACAAGCAAGGAAGATGTTTTTTGACGCTAAAACACCAGTGAGAAAATTTGATCAGGAATTATTGCCAGTGTCCGACGAACCTGCAGATTCCACAATCAGACAGATCCATACAATGCTCGCATCTCGAGCTCTCTGCCGGTGAAACAATTGTAACACAGAATAAATTGAGTCCAGATGCATCACTGATTTTTCGTTTCATATTATATATATATATATATATATATATTTAATACAATAACAGAGAAAGCTTTAAGCTAAACTCCGACTGGTAATCATCTCACTCAACAAACATTAGGATATACGTAAGTATAATCCCAATTTAGTGTTTGGGGTGCTAACTATATGTATTTTGTGGAAAGCCAGTTGTATTATTTTATATGAGATATAATTAAAATTAAAATATATCTCTCTTTCCAAACAATTGTTTCATTATAAGTTTTCTACAAGCTGGGAGAATGTTTCCAGTTTATGTAGAACCCTGACATATTTTCCTGTAAGAATATATGTAGGTGGGCACTTATAAATCATCACTGGATGCCCATTAAACTTTGAGATAAGAAAAAATTTCTTACCGCAGTTATTTTTCGTGTCCGCTAAGTCATCCCTTCACGCATCGAATGACCGCCAAATTTGAAATTCCAGCAGTCTTTAGACTGAGGAAATATCATAGCGTCACGAAGCGGAAAAGGGAGACAATCGCGAGTCACAGGAAAAGTAAAATAATATACACGTGGGTTAATTAGTTTTTTCAAAACATTATCAATCCTGCGTGTTAACTCAATTAATTTTAAAAAAATAAATGTATGCATGTATTAATTACACACGCATATAGATATTTTCTTAGGCTAAAAACAGAGAAGTGATACCTAAATAACAAACAATATCTCATAACAGTAATAAATACGGAAAGTTACGTTTAAAAGGCATCTGGAAATATAAATTGATAGTTAGATGTACATATGTGTGTATATATATACGTATAAATGTATGTATATATCTATCTATAGATATAGATATGTACATGTGTGCGCGCGCGCGCGCGAGTGTATCTGTAAAATGGTGTTTCTCAATTTTTATCTAGCGTCTTTCCCTTACGCGTACACATATTTCCACGTGTGTCTGTGTACCGCATGTTTGACAGCTCGTCTATTACTACATATCTGAATTAGTTAAACACGTATGCTGTCATGTAGGTCTCATTGATACAACAGTAGTTGGAATTAGTATAATAATTGATTAATTACTTTGCTTTGAGCTGTTAACATGCGACAGTGAACATGTCAGGTTTAATCCTATATATACTATATTTCAATTGAAAAATGGGAATGAAACCAAATAAATGGTATATTGCCTGTTAGATAATATAAACTCATATCTTAAAATTGCTTGGGAATATACCAAGTCTTACATATCATGGTGTATGATCAGCAATTGAAGAAGTTAATCTATATATACTGTTTAAATACTACTTATTGTCATTCTTCTGCATAGCATGACATATCTCCTTAAACATATTTATCCATAACTATACTAAGGCAGTTTCAAAGTTATATAGTGAAAATATTATTGAAATATCAGAATCCCTAGACACTCACTCCGCCTGTTGCAGACGGTGCATCAACATGAGATATTCTTCTCCACAAAGGTCGATCCCCAACTGCAGATTTTAAAGAGCAAATGTCCAGTTCGTAAGTTGACATTATCAAGCAAGCGTTTTGGCTGTCGACCATTGCTTCCTTACCGGCTAACTTTACACACACCACTAGTTGATCTTTTGATATGACCATAAAGATGAATTACTCTTGACTTCAAATGAGATGGACAAATTAAAACATTGCAAAATATATCTAATTTCGATTTCGAATCTATGTGGAAACGGACGAGTTAATTATTTAGTTATGGTTACATTATCCACTGCTATCAGAATACTATAGCATACAATACTACAACATTATTGATTGAACTACTCTGTAAATATTCCATCAAATAAGTTGAGTTAAATTGTGCTTTGCTCGTTTGCCATTTGTCTTCGAGCATTAAAGTGCTCTTCTTCTTCTTCTTCTTCTTCTTCTTCTTCTTCTTCTTCTTCTTCTTCTTCTTCTTCTTCTTCTTCTTCTTCTTCTTCTTCTTCTTCTTCTTCTTCTTCTTCTTCTTCTTCTTCTTCTTCTTCTTCTTCTTCTTCTTCATTCGGACTGTTTGTTTACAAACAAACCGAACATTATAATAAATGTTCGGTAACCCATATATATATATATTAATAAGAGGAATTCCAACTTTGTCTGATTTACTCGTTTTATTTACAATCCTTTAAAATTTATAATGGTATTATAATGAAATAGTATGATATAATATTAAATTCTAAGTGTTAATTGAAGCACCATCGCTACCATTATACACAACTATATATATATATATATATATATATATATATATATATATATATATATATATATATATATATATATATATATATATATATATGAAAGACGTAAATTTTTAGAACATTTTAAAAATAAAAAATTAACTTACTTACTAAAATTTTAGTAAGTAAGTTAATTTTTAATTTTTAAAATTTTCTTAATTTACGTCTTTCATATAATTGTTCTGCATCCCCCTGCATTGAACCACCTAGGTACTTTGACATAACTTATATATTTACTAGTATTAGTGTACATCTGTACGCATATGTTGGTAGATGTATTAATTCTATATATATATATATATATATATATACATCTCTCTCTCTCTCTATATATATATATATCTCGGGCTCTCACCTCCTGTCTCTCTCGAGAGAGCGCGTTGTATATATATATATTGTCAATTAATTAAATGATCTAAGATTTTAGACTAAAATATATGCGTTCAAGCAAATGTAACGTGAAAGAGATGGATTTATGTCCATCATAACTCCAAATGTATTCACAAGTATATTTAAAAGTATATTAAAATCAAGAATATAATCAATGTATTAGTAAAAAAACATTAAAATTAAAAGTTATTAATAAGCCATAAAGCATTATAAATATATCTAATAAGATATTATTAAACCAGATTTATCTAGATATACACATTTATATAATTTATATATAGACTATACATTTTAAGGTTTAAGACGATATTATTCACTTATATGTAGTATCATTTCTGTTGAGAGTGTTATAAATTTAATTCAACTAGATTTTACTGTATTTAAAATTTTACATCAATTTAAGTATACAAAAAAATTTATCAACTTGGATCTAAGGAGACTTTTATACTATAAATGTATAATCATATCCTCATGAATCGTAAATAACCTTTCAAAGTAATTAAACGGTTTACAAGTCTGAATACATAAAAGGTATCGAATATATAAGATATAAATTTAGAAAATACGAAAACCTAAATTTAGATCAAGTTAACACTTTCAATGTTAAGGTAGAAATCCTTAATCTAATATTAATAATAGTATAAATAATAAAAGCATTACAAGAATTTTTAATCTGAGGCAATATTGTTAGAGTTATTAATAAACGTCTAAATCATTTCACATTTATTCAATGTTTTTTCCTGATTTTTTGTGAAGCTTGGAATGTAGATGTAGCTTTGTGCAAGCAATTTGAGAATAATTCACTTTTTTTGTTAATTAACTTATCATAATTAGTAATTATTAATAGGGTCTCATTATCACAAAGGTTGCAGTTAGGTGATATGGATGAGGTAATGTAGAATTGGCTATTACAGAGTTTTGACCAAAATATTGAGTACTCTAATTTTTTGTCTTTCAAGGACATATTAGTTGTGATAAAGAAGTTGGATAATTTCTTATCCGGATTCGAAAAAGAGGCTTGTGATTCGAATATCTTAATTTAAAGCTCGATCAGGTTGCACCTATATAGTTGTAGGTGATGTTAATTGCTTTAATTTATAAAATAGGTTCTTATCAAGACAATTATTTTGCAGAGGGCAATTTGATCTGATTTCTACAGTTACATTTCGATTTACTGTTATTATTATAATTTAAACTTACTCGACGAGAGTCGGACGCCATGCTTTCCAGCATACTTACGTCCCTTTACGATCTGAGTTCAAATCCCGCCGAGGTTGACTTTGCCTTTCATCCTTACGGGGTCGATAAAATAAAGTCCCAGTAATTCACTGGGTAATTGCTGGCCTTGTGCCTAAAGTAGAAACAATTATTATAATTTAAACTATACACGTTTTCATTGCTAATAGATGAAGGGGTACTGTTGTCAGTGCTTAAGTTATTGTTATTCACAGTATCAATATTATTGCTAATGTTAATATTGCCATTATCCCTAATTGTTTGTTGGTTATGATTAAGAATTCTACTATTTATGTTTGTAATGTTCTGTGCCATGTTCATAGTTGTAGAGTAATGTAGCTTAATTGTATATCTATTGAATATAGAATGGTATTTATGTGTACTGGGAAAGCATTTATCTAAAGCCTTAGAGAATAAATTTGCCAGGGGTGTTTTGATATCTAAAGATGCGGGAGGTGCATACCAAATCATTGCTTTGGTTCTGATTTTATTCCGAGATTTATTCACGACATTATCATTTTTATTTATATTAAATACTTTTTAGAGTCCGCTCTTTTTTTGTATACTTAAATTGATGTAACATTTTAAATACAGTAACATCTAGTTGATTTAAATTTATAACGCTATCAACAGAAATTATACTACATATAAGTGAATTATTTCGTCTTAAACCTTAAAATTTATAGTCTATATATAAATTATATAAATGTGTATCATAATCTATAAAGCTCAGTGTGTGGTCATGATCCTTCGTTATAGAAATCTACGATATAGAATTTCTTCAATTGAAATTTACAATTCAGCATTCGCTGAAATAGCTTCGATTGCGTCTTGACGCAGATAATGTTTTCAATTTCACCCACAATTACGCAAAAAATAGATAAAACTCAATACTTTACGATTTTTCTCTCTCATTTAAACTGCTGAACTCTTTCTACTACCATTCAAAATCTATACAACTTCATACTTTCTGCTACTTTCTCTTTCCAAGCTTGATGGTGATACTGTCCGTTCCCACCACTCCCTACTGTCCTAAATTTAGAAAACACATATCCTCTATGAGGTTACTAAGCCTGCTAGAAACAGCAGCTAACTCTCCCCCATATCACACCCCTCCCTACTGTCTTAAATTTAGAAAACATATCTTCTATGAGGTCACTAAACCTGCTAGAAACAGCAGCTAACTCTCCCCCATATCACACCACTCCCTACTGTCTTAAATTTAGAAAACACATATCCTCTATGAGGTCACTAAACCTGCTAGAAACAACAGCTAACTCTCCCTCATATCACAACCCTCCCTACTGTCTTAAATTTAGAAAACACACAGACAACCATGCAGAACAACTCTATCGCAGCTCTGTTGTTCGGCTGGCATCGTCTACGCGCGTGTTGCGCAAGTACTGTGAAACAATAAATTTCAACACTTTTTTGCGCAGAGATAATATCCATCGGCGAAACTACAATTGTCACTACTGGCGCAGCTCATGCTTCTAGGTCTGCAATTCATTCACCCAGTGCCTGGCAGACAAAAAAGTGCTGCCATAAAATGGGTGGTGCAATCTAACTTTGGTAACTTAATGACCCCGAGCAACGCCGGGCTTTAATGCTAGTATCTAGATAAATCTAGTTTAATAATATCTTATTAGATACATTTATAATGCTTTATGACTTATTAAGAACATTTTAATTTTAATGTTTTTTTACTAATATATTGATTATATTCTTGATTTTAATATACTTTTAAATATACTTGTGAATATATTTGGAGTTATGATGGACATAAATGTATCTCTTTCACGTTACATTTGCTTGAACTCGATATAATACAATAATATAGATCCTTTAAAATTTTATAGTCTAAAATCTTAGATCATTTGATTATTTGACTATTTTCAATTAACTTAAGATTTAAAAATAAACGGTCAAGCATCATTCTTTCCCCCTATCTAATTATACGCTATTTACATATTACAATTCATATCTCCCTCCCTTTGACTATACGATTTAATTTAGTTTCCTCTCTCTATTATTGATCATTTCTCGCTTCTCTTGTTCCTACTATCAAATCTTTTTTTTTCTCTTTTTCTCTCTTTCCTCATGATTTGCTATCTCGATCTATCACTTACACTATCAACAATAATGAGGTATGGATATATTATTATTATTTAAATTTTTAACAGTTATAGAAGTTTATGTATTATATATTATTAATTATTTATATATCTTTTTAGACATTCTCATACGCACCCTCTCTATTATATGTAATTTTTCATGTTTCATATGGATTTTTATCATAACTAATCACTGCCATGACTAAATTATAACCATCAACATAGTCAAGGTATGTCAAGCATCAACTTATTTTATCTGATGAGGACGTACTGTTGAAATAGCTCAGTATCTCTGAAATATGTATAATAAAACATATTTGATCACATGAATGTCTATATTTATTAATATTTTGAAGTAATATATATATATATATATATATATATATATATATATATATATATATGTGTGTGTGTGTGTGTGTGTGTGTATGTATATATATATATGTATCCAAAATTAATTTAAATTGAGGGTGTCATGTCAGATAGACATGCGCCATATCACCCGAAAAATATGCTCCAAGATTCCAATAAATAGATCCAAGCATTTTATATCAACTAGAAATTGATTGACATATAAATGTATCTAAAATAAACATATGAAACAATCACAGGGGATAATTTGTAAAAGTGTGTAGGCACACATAGCTATGTAGGTAACTAAATAAAGTTTAACTAGAACTTCAAAAAAAGATACCTTATAAATTGATTAATTTTCTTTGTATATATTCCATTAAAGAAATATATTTCACCAATTAATCGATTGGTAAACGACAGTAGCCAGATCCTGGATTTTCAACAAGGAAGAGGACTAACCATATGTGCTTACGCATCAAATTCAAATCAGTGATTGGCCAGTAACACGTGCTGTATTTACTAAAAATACACACAACGTACCAGGATCTGGCCACTGTCGTTTACCAATCGATTAATTGATGAAATATATTTATTTAATGGAATATATACAAGGAAAATTAATCAATTTATAAGGTATCTATTTTTGAAATTCTAGTTAAACTTTATTTAGTTACCTACATAGCTATGTATGCTTACACTCTTTTACAAACTATCCCCTGTGATTGTTTCATTTGTTTATTTTAGATATATTTATATGTCAATCAATTTCTTGTTGATATAAAATGCTCGGATCTATTCATTGGAATCTTGGAGCATGTCTTACGGGTGATATGGCGCATGTCTATCTGACATGATACCCTTAATTTAAATTAATTTTGGATATATATAAATACGGCCTCTTAATTGTAGAGCTAACTCAGTTGAAAGGATTTGACTGCTATTTCTAGTTGTCGATAACCCTATTCACGCCACTGGGACGAAGCTGGTACGATGTGTGTATTTTTAGTAAATACAGCACGTGTTACTCGCCAGTCGTTGATTTGAATTTGATGTGTAAACACAGATGGTTAGTCTTCTTCCTTGTTGAAAATCCAGGATCTGGTTACTGTCGTTTACCAATCGATTAATTGGTGAAATATATTTGTTTAATGGGATATATACAAGGAAAATTAATCAATTTATAAGGTACCTATTTTTGAAGTTCTAGTTAACATTTATTTAGTTACCTACATAGCTCTGTGTGCTTACACATTTTTAGAAATTATCCCTTGTGATTGTTTCATATGTTTATTTTAGATATATTTATATATCAATCAATTTCTAGTAGACATTTCTCTCTCTCTCTCTCTATATATATATATATACATTTCTCTCCCTCTCTCTCTCTATAGGTATACACACACACATATATATATATATATATATATATATATAGTAAGCAAAAAAGTGTTGGTAAAATCCAGTACTTCAGTATGCGGATAGGGAGCACTCAACGAAGATATAGATTCCGGAGTTAAAATACAGGGCTGTGGTAATACTGAAATTGTCAGTATTACTACACAACATAAATTCCTCAATTTAAGAATGCCCTGTAATATCGATTTTAATACTATAAACCACAATTGAATATATATCTGACCAGGAATCGTTTTTGTAAAAATGAGTCATGTGGAACTATTGTCATCTTGCTGGACGGTTTGAACTTTACAGCACAACCTACCTCTTTGAGGTCAAATACCAATCCTACTACCATCTACAAACTGACCAATGAGAATTAAGATTATTCCTGCTGACTACATTAAATTATCCCTAATAAGCTCATATGTCCCAAGGCTCTAAAATCATCAACACCAAAAACCCAGAGCTGGCATATCTAAAAACTTACTAACTGCCTGATGAGGTCATAGCCATACAGTGGCTATCATCTAAATATATATAGCGGTTATATTGACTTATGTTTCGTCACTATATATATATCAGGAAATAAGAGTGACACGGTTTGTTATCCAAAAATGGTTTTTAATCTCATTGCTAACAATTGTTTCTCTGAACTGGTAGGTCTAGAGATCGCTACCTGCTTATTTTCACGTTATTCGATCACCAATACAAAGTTATAACCAGTAAATTCATCGGAGCTTGGGAGAATGAAAAGAATATACAGGCATGGCTACTATATATAGTAGTAATGGCATTCAATCAGAACAATAACAACAATACTAACAATGCGAGCAATAAATTATTTGAAATAATCACAACATCAATCTAGGTGGGAAGTATAGTATATCTACGATTTTAGCGTGTAAAACTAGCTGACATGAGGCATGTGTATAAAATTGACATGTAAAAGCTGTCATGGTGTGTATTATATCTAGTGTAAAGATAAGCCGGTGTCTTTAAACAATGTAAGTCTGGTGGCCGTAAGAATCGTTTATTATCTGACAGATGAAGGATTTATCACTGTAGTGGGGATAATAATATTTGTGCGGTCTATATTAGATGAAAGGGTTGTCTAGCTTTCTCATCAGCCAGTCAGAGAAGGGTGATAGTGCTGGGGTAAGGGGTAGGGCGTAAATCTAAAAAATGCTGGAGAGCGCGGAGACCGGCATCATGACGGATAACGGTATAGAGAGAGGTGATCTCCGGGGTAAAGAGAAGGCGAGAGGGACCAGGAGGGAAGGAGAAAGAGTTGAAGAGTTTAAGGGCATGATTTGTATCGTGGATGTAGGAGGGGGAATTGCCGACCAACGACAGATAGATAGTATTAGCAAATCGAAAGACCAATGGAAACATTGTTTCCTAGGTCTGATTTGACGAAAGTCGATCGACACACACACACACACACACACACACACACACACACACACACACACACACACACACACACACACACACACACACACACACACACACACATATATGTATATATATATATATATATATATATATATATATATATATATATATATATATATAGAGAGAGAGAGAGAGAGAGAGAGATGTGTATATATAGATATAGATGTGTGTATATATATATATATATATATATATATATATATATATATATATATATATATATATATACATAATATAATATAAAACGAAAAATCAGTGATGTATCTGGACTGAATTTATTGTGTGTTACAATTGTTTCACCGGCAGCCAGCTCGAGACACGATCATTGTATGGATCTGTCTGATTCTGGAACTACAGTTTCGTCGGACACTTGCAATAATTTCGGATCAAATTTTCTCAATGGGGTGTTAGCGTCAAAAAACATCTTCCTCGCTTGTCCTGCTGTTGGCTATCATTTTTCTACGTCATCATAAATTCTGGCCAATAGTTGCTGTCACACACGCCAGAAGCTGTCCCAACACCTGACACACATCAATGAATCCATGGTGGGTTTGGTATTTTACAAGTCTGCTCACGCACTCACGCACACATATACATATATATATATATATAGTAATAATATTAAATTTGAAGACTAAAATCCGAAGGCTAAATATATATCAAATATATAAGAATCGTAGAGCAAATAATTATTAAAATAACAGATTAAAGTTTAAGCAAAGAATCGCTGCTTTCACCCTTAACGGGATCTTCTGAAAATAACAAAGTCAATCTGTGAATGCAGAAGGGAATATTTCAAAAACCGTTGCAACCGGAGAAAGACAGGAAGACGATACTTTGGTTCGTGGAAACGTTCCCTGCCAAAGAACGGGAAAAAACGAATATAATACATCATTATTTGGAGCATTATTTCCAGCAGAGTTACGTCCATTTATCCAGCATAGTTACGTCCCTTTATCCAGCACAGTTACGTCCCTTTACGATCTGAGTTCAAATCCCGCCGAGGTTGACTTTGCCTTTCATCCTTACGGGGTCGATAAATTAAAGTACTAGTAATGTACTGGGTAATTGCTGGCCTTGTGCCTAAAGTAGAAACAATTATTTGGAGCGTTGAAAAACAATTACACGCAAAGACAAAACCACGTTTATGGTATAAAAGAAGTCATAGACTAATATTCTATTAGGTGGTTCATAGAGACGTTCTTTGGCAATGAACGAAAAAAACGAAGAAGATACGTCATATGTGGAGCGGGAAGAACAATTGCACGCAAAGACAAAACCACGTAAATGGTATAACTGAAGTCGTAGACAAAAATTCTAACTAGGAAACCGAATGATTCTCGGCTTCATAGTTAAGAATAAAGTAAATAAAATACAGAGGTAATTGAAATTAAATAAATACATACACGCATCCATAAACGTACATACACAAGCATACGCGAAAACACTCGCCATAGGTATACAAATACACGCACGTATAAAAAACAAACAAAAAACAAAAAGCCCGCAATCACTTACAGAACCCACGCAACTCCTGTACCCGCACGCATACGAATGTATACACCAAGTACACATAAAAATATATATAAAATATATATATATATATATATATATATATATATATATATATATATATATATATATATATGTGTGTGTGTGTGTGTGTGTGTGTGTGTGTGTGTGTGTGTGTGTGTGTGTGTGTGTATACATATAATTAAATAAACGTATATAAATAAATAAATACGTATATAACAAGCGGACACACATACCTACAGGTAAATACACATATGTTCGGAGACAAACGTCAACCAAAACACAAAGTACACATATACACACACCCTACACACGTACGAACCCACATACTCACACAAACGCAAAACTCACGTATACACATAACCAAAAGCATATGTACCAGAATATATAATATATACGCCATAACATATACAATCAAATATATGTACGAGAAAGTATACGTACCATCACAAAACATACAGGTAATATATACTTACCGATACAAATAAGTAATGGTATAAACATAACATATAATTAGCTACCACATCATGACGTAACATATCCGCGTATAGTTCGTACTATCCGTTAGGGTATAATGTGGGGCTGTAATGCAGGAAGGTTTTCTGCAATTTATGTTTACAAGCCGAAATTGCCTCAGATTATTTGTTTAAGATGTGGTCTTTGGCGTAGAGTATTTCCAGGGCCTCAGCGGCGCAGAGGCCACGTGGTCTTTTATTTCCGTTATACAATCTAGCCTAAGCTAGGATCTCCCAGTGTAACTTATATTGGGTGTGGTTGTCTTTTAGACTCCAGATATAAGCTGAAAGTGACGTCATACTCCTTCTTAAAGGGTAACGAAAAGAATGGGTATGCATGTAAAGACGTTGCTTGAATATATTGGCGGTTAAACCTATGTAGGCCCCACGGAACGTGGGTGTTTCATCCTTACATTTGTAGACAATGTTACTAGAGAGGCATTTCCCGGATAGAGGGCAGTCAACCCGATTCCTACAATTACAGTTAGTACCAACTACAGGGTTGCATGTGTTCCTACGGCTAGGTAGTTTAGCAAAATTTGAAGCTGTGATGTTATGTGCAAAGTTAGGTGTCGCAGAGTAAGAAATGTTAATAGTATTTCTATTAAAATTGTTACTATATTTATGTGTAGGGGGAAAATGCTTCATAATATGGGAGAGAAAGATCTTAGCTAATGGTGTGGCCACCTTCATATTATATGGTGGGTTATACCATGTCTCCGAACATATGTGTATTTACATGTAGGTATGTGTGTGCTCTTGTTATATACGGGTTTATTTATTTATATACGTTTATTTAATTGTATGTATACACGCACACACACACGCATATATATATATACTTTATATATATTTTTATGTCTACATGGTGTATACTTTCGTATGCGTGCGGGTACATGTGTTGCGCGGGTCCTGTAAGTCCGTGCAGGTTTTTTTTTTGGGGGGGGGGGGGTGTACGTGCCTGTATTTGTATACCTATGGCGAGTGTTTTCGCGTATGCTTGTGTATGTACGTTTATGGATGCATGTATGTATTTATTTAATTTCAATTACCTCTGTATTTTATTTACTTTATCTTAACTCTGAAGCCGAGAATTATTCGGTTTCCTAGTTAGAATTCTTGTCTACGACTTCAGTTATACCATTTACGTGGTTTTGTCTTTGCGTGCAATTGTTCTCCGCGGCGCTCCACATATGACGTATTTTCTTCGTATTTTTTTCGTTCATTGCCAGAGAACGTCTCTATGAACCACCTAATTGAATATTAGTCTACGACTTCTTTTATACCATAAACGTGGTTTTGTCTTTGCGTGTAATTGTTTTTCCCCGCTCCAAATAATGACGTATTATATTCGTTTTTTCCCGTTCTTTGCCAGGGAACGTTTCCACGAACCAAAGTATCATCTTCCTGTCTTCCTCCGGTTCTGCGTTCACAGATTGACTCTTTTAGTTTCAGAAGATCTCGTTAAGGATGAAAGCAGCGATTCTTTGCTTAAATTTTAATCTGTTATTTTAATAAATATATATATATATATATATATATATATATTGTTATACTTGGGGAGGGTCATATGTGTGTAATAATATTGCCAGAATTAATAACAGAACATACTCACTGTTTGGTTGGTTTTCGCTTCTGTGTCTTTTATATTATATCGGTTAATTTAATTTAGCAAATAGAGAAAAAGTTTTAAAATAAATTTTAAAAAGTTCGCTGTACTTACTATATGTACCCTTACCGCGCGGTTTCAAATCCCAAATAAATGGATAATCCAGGCGGACCAATATTGAGAAGGGGATTCTCGCCAGAAGGTTCTTCTCATCGGAGAACACAAAATTCCCGAGTTCAAATCCGCCTGGATTATCCATTTATTTTGGAAATTGAAACCGCCCGGTAAGGGTACATATAGTAGCTACAGCGAACTTTTAAAAATTTATTTTAAAACTTTTTCTCTATTTGCTAAACGTTGATTTTATATGTTCTGGCTCGTTAATTTATTAACCTGCCATAGAACCACATTGGCATACGGTTGGATAATACTTGTATCCCTATATGCATTTTTTACACGTAGGAACACATACTTTATTATTATTAATCTCCCCTAAGGTAGAGCTAACATTTTGGTTTGTTTGAACTGCTGCTATATCTAGTGGCAGGACATTGACCTGGCCACCCTTGCCTTCTATCTTTACACACGGCACTAGTCAGAATTGGTCCCTTCCTCATTCATTCTCATCTGGGAACAGTTTTGTAGGCGCCAGTTTGTATTCTCCGAGTGAGAAGAACCTTCTGACGAGTATCCCCTTCTCAATGGTGGTCCGCCTGGATTATATATATATATATACACACACACACTCACACACAACCATATAAATAACAACATACACGTCCACAGACACCTACATGCCCACGTACATCAGCTCTCATTCACACACACGCCCCCCCCCCCCCCACACTGGCTCATATACACTCAAACAAATACGCGCCTAATATCTACATGCCCACGTACATTTACAAAGGTACATACATACATATATATGTCCGCACTCAGATATGATATACTCACAGAGTCATATAAATCTACACAATGGGTCATACAGGATCATCCATGAAATGATGCATCTTGTTATACACAGGCACAAATATAAACAATGTAACCAAATACATACATGTATGTATGATTGTTTCTTCCGTAAGAGTTGAGTTTCTTGTTGTTTGAGGAGGCGATATTGAGTGCGAAGTTGGGTGTGGTGTTATAGGAGAGTTTGATAGTGTTTTTGTTGATCATGTTGTGGTAGCGGTGTTGTGGTGGGAAGTGTTTTTCGAGGAGTTTAAAGAAGATTTTCCCGATTGTTGTTGCAACCGCGGCATTTTGGGGAGGGATGAACCACGTCACGTGGCGTGAGCGGCGGCGTCGCCTGCTGGTTCCGCTAGGGAAGCCTGGGTAAAATGAGATTTCCTCTCGGAAGCCGCTTCGCTTGAGGGCCGGGTTATAATAAGGCGCGTGTTCATCAAATATCTGCTCATTAGTGGACAAACAAGATATGCGGAGGGAGATGTTTTTAACCAGGTTATTGGTGATGTTTCTAGGAGGGTTAGAGCGGCAGTGGATGTAGTGTAGGTTGACGTTAGATTTCCTGTATGGGTAGTACAGATCATTTTCGAGATTGAGGGTAACATCCTGAAATGCCTGATTATCGCATGCCTATATATGGAATAACTCCTTGGAGAATTCGGCTATAACAACACCACGCTAAAAATGTTATTTAAACCAGAAATACCCAGCGAATCGGCTTGAGCTCTGATGTCGGGGTCCTGACTCTTTTCCTATTACCCATTCTACTACCCGAAGTATCGAGTACTCTGGAGCGTTATGGTCCATCTGGTTCCTTACCACAATTCCTTCGTTATCTAGCTCCTACTTCCGTAGTAGAGCACCTCATCCCGACATTTCCACCAAGCTACACTTTCCTCGAATTACCTACTATGCGAAAACACACTATCAACTTTTCCACCAAGAACATCCCAGTTCCACCGGAAAAACCTGATCTACGGTTGCTCTCGCATAAAATCGACCCATTTGCGTAAAGATTGAGATGGAGAAAATTCTTCTACGATAGATACCACGACAACCAGGACTTCTACACCAAGGAGAGATTCGGATTCAATACCTACAAATCTCCCCCACCAAACCCTCTGCTCTCACCCTTCAAGAACGACCTCTTCCTCCTGGTCAAGCGTATAAAATTGAAACCCAGACAAAACCGATTCCTACAACAACTCCGTAGAAAAATAACGGAGTATGAAAACACCAACGACATCCTGGTGCATTCGGACAAAATTGGAAACCTCTATTTCGTCAACCCTGACAGATACCATACTCTTATCAGTAGCACAAAATATCAAACAACTCCTAAACAAACAAGACGAACTTGTAACTGCATGTAAACACCGATTATGTAGGACTTACCTCGCCCTCAAACCCCCTCATGATCCAGGTGGGGAGACAATGGCTGCAACATCCATCTTTTCCCCACTTGCCGAATAAGATAGGGGAAACCCCAGCATCCATAGGTAGGTGTACTTCTTTTCTTTTTCCCTTTATCTCTTCTTATCACTTCCTTCCACTCCCTCTCCTCTTCCTTTTCCTTTTTCCTCTTTCGCCTACCCTGCGGCAGCCCAACGGGCTTTGTAGCCTCAGTATCCCCACACCACTACATGCTATATATTGGCCGAAAACGCAATACCAGCTAAAAATATGGCAGTTGCTTTAGAGTCTAGAGATTTTTTTAATTAATTTTTACTATTTACTTTTTTTATTATTTTTATTTATTATTTTTAATCTCAATTTATTAACCTTTTAATTTTATAACGTCCCACTCTCAGATTTCTCAAGAATGCTTTGTCGCCTGCTAGCCTATTTTCATACACACTCCTTAGAATTTTCTGTATAGAATTCACTTTCAACGCTTGACCGGCTCCACCCACTTCCTCATTGTCCTACATGCAAGTTCAGCCACCACCCACCGCAATGAAAGATTTAATTGTGTTTACAAGACATTTTGACCAATCCTTTTGACAACTACAATCTTCTCATATAAGGAATTACCCCTTGAAAAGTTCAGCTATTTATTACCTCGCTAAAAATTCTAATTTAGTCCAGAAAAAAATAGCCGTCGAAACAGCCTGAGCTCTGCCGTCGGGGTTATACTTTTTCCTATTTCCCACTCTACTACCCTAAGTATTGAGTACTCTGGTGCGTTATGGTCAATCTGGTTCCTTACCACACTTTCTTGGTTATATGTATATATATATAAATACATAGTATATATACAGAGCTTTTGACAACAACTGGTGATATACAAGTAAGTAAATATTTTCCTTATCTGATAATTTGTAACTAACCGTATATATATATATATATATATATATATATATATATATATATATATATATATATATATATAATTGGTGTTGGATGCTTAAAGCGTCCGTCTGCGGTAGGCCGTTTGAGCACTCTATGCTCTCACAGAGCAGAGTATTTAATCGCAAAAAAGGAGAATCAGTGTGTGACGAATGGAATTTATTGGACATATTACAATCGTTTCTCTGGCAACCAGCTCGAGTCACGATCGATGAGATGATCGAATCAAGACGTATCTGAGGACCTTGCGATTTTCAGAGCCAGGTTCGATCATCACATCGATCGTGCCTTGAGCTGGTTGCAAGCGAAACGATTGTAATATGTCCAATAAATTCAATCCCTCGCAACACTGATTCTCTTTTTATTTTGTGATATATATATATATATATCAAAATAGTGTTATCTCACTTGGAGTTCGGAACTGGAACATATCGATGTGGTTCGTGGGTTGTTGGTATGATAAGGAGAATCGCCCTATTACAGGGCGATATAATTGGAGTACACCATCATTCATATGGACTATCATACATGTAAGGCTGCATTACTGCTAACCAACGTTTCTTGTCACAGACTCATGCTTGCAAACTCACTTGATCTGCATGTACACCCCCTTTTGGACTGCTTGCGCTTAGATGCATCCACGCTTTGCTTTGTCTTATGTTTTTTTTTTTTTGGGGGGGGGGGTCCTGAATTTTTGTTTATTAATTGTTTTGTATTTTTGTATTTATCTCTTCTCTTATCCCTGTATTTTTGTAATGTTTTATTCTATTTTTTTATATATATTTTTTTGTTATTTTCTTTTATTTTCTTGTATATTCTGATTGTTTCTGATCATGTTGAGTAATATCCTCACTCATCCCTTGCTACCCTCTCCCAAGCTCTTTATCATCTATTGCACCATATAAGTGATAGATTTTTGGTGTAAATTTTAATTTTTAATTTTTAAAATTTTAAGAAATTTTATGACATTATGTGCACGATATAGTATGTCTTTTTCCATATAGCGGTAGTCTCAGCAACCCCTGCTGGTCATTTAACCTTGTTATGGTGACGCAGGTCGAGAGAGCATGCAACTACTGATATACTCATGTTTATAAGCTCTGAAGATTCCTGCCATGGTGTATGGATGAAATACTGTTAGCTAATAAAACTATGTATTTATAAGCACTCTTTGGTTATTCCTATAAATATATATATTTATATATGTCTGGGCACATTGATATATTTTTCAACGAAACTATATATATATATATATATATATATATATATATAGAAGGATTTAAATGGATACATTTCAGTAAAAGGAATTTATTGACACGTGTTTCAATAACAGTTATATAACCTGAAAACAGCTGCTATCTACAAAGTTTTAACTATGCAGACACTCTGGTCTGATTAAACAGTTTCATAAATTGAATGAAAATCTCAAGTACGTGAATGTTGGGTCTAACCACCCCATCTCTATAATTAAATCTATCCCTAAAAATATTTCCCTTAGAATCTCGGGTCTATCTTCTAACGTACAAGTATTTAAGGAACACGCCGAGTACTACGATAACGCCCTTAGTAAAGCAGGCTACCTCAACAAAATAGAATATATAGATAAAAACAATCAAAACACCCAAAATAAATCCCACATAGGTACAAATAATAGCACAACACCAAACCACACTTACTACCATAGTGTATACACCAATAAACCAACAAACAAAACTAATGAAAACGATGCAAAGAGTACTTATGGTATAACCCTGAATACAATAGTTCCATTAGTACAAATTTACCAGTACTCTTCTTTAAAATAGTTAGGAAACATT
This sequence comes from Eledone cirrhosa, assembly GCA_964016885.1. Lineage (NCBI taxonomy): Eukaryota > Metazoa > Mollusca > Cephalopoda > Octopoda > Eledonidae > Eledone > Eledone cirrhosa. Next base: position 6,326,101 of record OZ024751.1, read on the forward strand.
TTCCTACATCACACAAATACCACAAAATCCTAAAACCTACCACTATAAGACTGTCATACTCTACAGCGCTAAACCTTGAACAACACATAAAAAAGATTAATACTAGAAGGTTAAACGAAAACACTAACAACTTAAGTACAAAGAGCACAAAAAAAACAGTAGACAATACACTACAGAACATAAATAAACCACACCTATGTTCGTCCGCAATACTACTCCAGAGTGAACCTAACTACAAAACCAACGTACACAACTGTAACGGCAACATCGTTTAAATCTCGATTATATCGGCATTCTTACTCAATAAAACACCAGAGCCAAAGAAATGTAACAACTTTAGCAGAAAAAGCTTGGACGTTCAGGGATAGCGATCAAAAGTTTACCCTAAAATGGGAGAAATTAGCTAAAACCCAAAGCTTGTCCAGGAGCCAAAATTTCTGCAAATTATGTAATCTTGAGATTTATTACATAATCACACACAAGAAGAAATTTGCTTAATAACAGAATTGAACGAACATTATTCTGCCGACACCGAACTAAAACCCTTTTTTCCCACTACAAGCAGAATATTACATAAACGAGGGACATTCTCCCAACTATACAAATCCTCAATCTAGTTAGAAAAATATAAAAACAATCTCTTCTCAACATATATATGTACTATTAATAACCTTAAATTATCACACTAATAATGGATAAATATGCTGGTGAGAATAGGTGCGAATATGCTATAATGAATGTGTCTAAAAGCGACTATATAAATGTATATATGTGAAAATGTATATAAATAAGTAAATAAGTGGGTGAATGTATATATATATATATATATATATATACATATATATATGTTTGATGTGTATAGTTAAATGTATGTGTATTCATGTATATGTGTATTTATATATATACAGATATATACAAATGGACAAGAGTATGTATGTATATATGTGTGTGTCTATATGTGTGTATATGAAGATAAGTAGAGTATAAACGTGTATATACATGAATGCGTATGTATGTACACATATATATATGTATATATATATATGTATATATGTGTACAGGTATATATGTATGTAAGTATGAGCATGTAAGTATGTGTATGTGAGTGTATGTATTTGTAGAGGTGTACATATATGTATGTGTGTGAATGTGTATGGGTTTTATTTAAAAAAATAAGTATTTATACGCATATATTTATGTGTGGGCGAACGGATACATACACTTGAAAGAAAAATTTAAGTCTGTATGCGAATTAAGTGCAAACACAAAACCAACCATGCATATCTTTAATATCTCTAATCCTTCTATAGATTTAGAAAAATAACGAAAACAGCCAACGCCAAATAATGAATATTCTTTAAAAATGTCATAAAAATGTCAAACTCAACTAACAAAATAACAGATGGAATCTAATTACCCACTGCTATCAAAAGTTTCTATCCACTCCCTTAACTATTCTTCTAACAACTTCACTCCTCCCTCTTAATATTCTCTATAAAAACCAAACAAGTTCTCAATGATATTATTCTGATGAAATAGTTGACAATAACATTGGAATATTGAGTGTCTGCATAGTTAAAACTTTGTAGATAGCAGCTGTTTTCAGGTTATTTAACTGTTATTGAAACACGTGTCAATAAATTCCTTTTACTGAACTGTATCCATTTAAATCCTTCTATTTTCTCCGGATTACTTTTGAATCTACAACTGGAACCGTCGAGCAAACCCTACGTGAGCTGTCCATCTACTGTGTATAATATTCATATTACAACACTACGGATAATACTATATATATATATATATATATATATATATATATATATATATATATATATATATATATATATATATATATATATATATATATATTTATATATATATACATCTATATACTTATACATCTATATATCTATCTATTTATGTGGAACTAGCTTTTGAAACGGCAAGAGCTCAGCTGTCAAGTCCCGACTCTCTATAACATTTCCATACTCTACTCCCCCAAGTACCAAGTACTCTATTTAGTAATGTTCTAATCAGTTCGAAATTGAATCTATCCTGATCTATATACATATATATAGCCATGTGTGTGTCTGTTTGTGTGTAGGTCTGATACAATCGGGAGGTTATTCAATATCAATGTAACTGCAGTTAGCTATCAGTGATTCTATATTCAAAGGCATGTTCTCATCAAGTTAATGATTTTACATAACTCCCATAATAGTTAATACCTTTCATTTATTAACTTTTGTGTTCTAATTCTAGTAAATAAGTAATTGTATACATTGTATACATAAATATTATATGTCGGCGAGTAATTTTTGGCACTGTTATTAATATGAAATCGTGTGTTGAAACATATATTGTTATTTTTGAGTAGGGTCATGTTCTAATATAGACAGAAAAATATAGTAAAACACTCACTGTTTGATTTCGTTTTTGCTTTAGTATATATTTTTATTTCTATAAATAATTTAGCTGGCAATCAATGTTTATCATTGATTGACCAACAGTTAAAAAATCTAGATATAGTTTCTCAGAATATAGATTTTTGAGATCGGCTGGATGTTTATCTATCAGAAGGAGAAAATTATGAGGAAGAGAAAGAAGATAAACTTCTGTATTAAATTTGCACAGATTCGAAATATTTAGAATCACGGCAATATAATAAATTAAAGTGTAAGCTGATGTAAGTAAATAATTCGCCTCATAATTTAAGCTCACCTTATGTATTGGATAAAGATCATGTCAGACAGATTAACGTAGAGTAAAATATTGGTTGAAAATTTGTCAAAAGCAGCTATTCATGCAAGAATAGTGTTATTTATCCAGAAATCAGTATATTCGCATGTCATATCGATTTGTCTCAAACCATTTGAATGGTGCTATTTCCTTATTGTCACTAGGATAAATCATCTCGTATAGATTACAAAAAATCTTTAACTCACAGTAGAAATTGCTAGAAATGAAATCCTATTTCTACCATATTTAATGTAGGCTCAATATAAATTAGAGAAACATACATCTGTTAATTGGTTTCATCTATTATAGGAATTAAAATATTGCACGTTTAGTATGTATATGTGTATATATGTTATATATATATATATATATATATATATATATATATATATATATATATATATATATATATATATATATATATATATATATATATGTATGTATGTATATATATATATGTATATATATTTAAGAGTTAAACAAGATTCAATGAGTACATCAAAGAATGAGTTTTACAATAGACTGGAAGCACTCTACTGTAAAATATTTTCCAGATACCCATCAACTTTTAAAACCTATAATTTGATTATTTACCCTGAAATAACATAAATTAAATATTTTGAAAATTAACAGCCAACACTATATGAATATGTGTAGGTAGAAACTTGAGCATAAATTACTCCCCTTTGTCTTTCTCTCTCTCTTTATTTATCTTTCATTTGTCTTCTGAAGCTAAATACTAAATAGGTTATAACATCAGCTACGTCTTCCTCTATGCTTTCCTCTCCTGCATATTTCTCTAGTAGTTTTTTTCTATAACTGTTACATTGATGCCATGTATTTCTTAAAATATATAACTCACACTCTCTCTATTGATTGTATTACGTTCTCTCATGTTCTCAATATTAGGGTATAAATATTGAGTTTTCTCATAAGTTAATCACTACGTTGATTAAATCTTAACCATCTACTATGTCAGGGTATGTCATGTATCATTTTATTTTATCTGATGTGGACGTACTGTTGAACTTAATTCAGTACCTCTGAAATATGTATAATAACATTTAATTGATCACAAGAATATCTATTTTGTTAATATTTGGAATTAATGTTATATATATATATATATATATATATATATATATATGTGTGTGTGTGTGTGTGTGTGTGTGTGTGTGTGTGTGTGTGTGTGTGTGTGTGTGTGTGTGTGTGTGTGTGTGTGCGTGTGTGTGTGTGTGTGTGTTATATGTGAGTGTGTGTGTTATATATATATATATATATATATATATATATATATATATATATATATATATATATATATATATATATATATATATATATATATATATATATATATATATATATATATATATATAACCAAAGATTACTATGGTTCATTGATTACTCATTGAATATAGTTTTACAATAGATTAAAACCACTCTACAGTGAAGTTTTCTGGTGTTATTAATATTATTCAAAATATTAATAAATGAAGACGTTCACATAATCATAATTATATGTTTTATTATATATATTTCGGAGGTACTGTGCTGTTTTTTCAGTACGTCCTCATCCGATAAAATATATGAATTGATGTATGACATACCTCAACTGTCTTGATGGTTCAATTCCAGTCTTGGCAGTGATTTATTACATATCTCAATATTTATATAAACAAATAATAACATGATAAACTTACATATGATGAAGAAGATGTGGAGCGAGATATAAATATAACGAGGAGGTGAGTATGAGAAAATGTAAGAAGAAATAAATAAATACATACGTACATAAATATTTAAATATTTAAATGCGTAAATATCCGTGTTAGGGAAGAAAAGGAAGAGCGAGAGAGATAGATAGAAGAGAAGAAAGAAGAAGAGAGAAAAAAGAAGTGAAGATAGAAGAAGGAGAGAGAGATAGAAGAGAGAAAAGGGAAGACGTAACTGCAAAAAGGAAAGAATGAAAGAAAGAAGAACGGGACATGATGCGTGGCCGTTGTTTTCAAATATTAAGTCAAATAGAAGCGACCAATTAAATACTGTGAATTTTTAATATCTTTTGTATTTGGTTATGTTTGAGTTAATAATACTAATATATTATATCAAAATTAAACAATATAAAAATATTTTCTATAATAATCAGAAGCATAGTTCAATTAATAAATATATTTAATATTTTATTAAAAAATTCAAAAATCAAAAACATTGTTACCTATCAAGCAAGTTTACAAACATATTAAATATGTATAAGGATATTTACCACACCTGATTCGCATATCACCATCAGTATATGCATGTTATATAATGTTTAGAATTATTATCTGAATTATCATTTTATATTATAAATAGTTGTCATTTACTTATATGATTAATAATTAGTTATATTTACTCTTGAATGTATTATAATTTCGATTTTAATTCCGTAACTGTATCATAATATCATAATATATGTAGTTTCCCTTTAAGGATTAGTATTATAAATCATGTTAAATATACATTATTAGTCCATTTGGATAGAACGAAAATTATATACGAAGAATGTAAACAAATAGAGGTAATCCATATGTGATCATTTATATTAACTAAGTGCTTTGAAAGCCAGAAGATATTTCAAACCGCAAATTCCGATAATTCTAGTTATACAATGACCATTCTAAAACCGAACTTAGGATATTAAGTCACATCATGAGATTAATTTACTATATAAAAAAAAAACGATATACAATTTGTAAGGTAAGGCAAAACATTATATATTTAATAATAATAATATTTCAAGAATTATTAATAATAGTCAATATTTGTTTCATTCTTAGTCAGTATATGTTTCTAAATTTGTATGATGCTTGAAATGTCTTTCCAGATTTATGGAGACAAGTTGCAAATAATTCGTTCTTTTTATTAATTAAATTACCATAATTGGTTATTATTAATAAACTTTCTAAATTGCAAAGATTGCAGTTTGGTGAAATGGAAGCGTTTCGATAGGAATCAGAATACCTAAGTTTACACCAAGAAATTGAGTATTTAATATTTTTCTCTTTTAAAGACCATATTAATTGTGATAACGAAGTAGAATTTGAGAAAAAATGTTTACGATTGGAAAAGCGAAACTTAAAGTTCGATGAAGTGGCACCTATGTAGTTATAAGTATTATTATTATTTGTCTTAATGGTACATTTATATACTAAATTCTTATCAAGGCCATTATTTTGTAAAGGACACTCAGATTTCCTTCTACAGTTACAGTTAAATTCCCTGTTATTTCTATAACCTAAACTATTCATATTATCATTGTTATTATTTCTAGGCGTTCTACTATTATTCGTATTTAAACTATCGTTATTGTTATTCACATTAACTACTGTATTATTATTATTGTTATTATCGCTCCTTATATGCTGGTTCAAATTAGGAATTTTGCTATTAATTTTTGCAATATTTTGAGCAATATTAATAGTTGTTGAATAAGAGAGTTTAACTTGTATCTATTGAAGATAGAGTAATACTTATGTGATCTATGGAAACATTTATCCAAGGGTTTAAATAATAAATGTGTTAAAGGTGTTTTAATAGCTAAATATGCTGGTGGGCAATACCAAATTATTGATCTAGTCCTAATTTTTTACTCGATTTATTCTCCAAGTTGTTACTTTTACAGTCAGTTTTATTTTTATTATTATTATGAATGTTGTGTTTATAATTAATATTATTTTTTTCTACATATTCAATATTATTTTTATATCCTGCTTTATGTAACGCTTCATTATAATATCCAGCTTTACTATTAAAATGGATCTGTTAGCAGATAGTCTGGATATTCGTTGTTGGACACTATTGAGAATTGCATTTTTAACAATTTTAGGATGATTAGAGTAAAAGCTAACATAATTTAGAGTTTCATTGAATTTATGGAAGGGGTAATAAAGGCCTGATTTTAAATTAATGGTTACGTTTAAAAAGTTAACTATTTTATTGTTATTTTCTACTTCTAATTTCAGGTCGTAATTTTTAAAGAATTCTATAATTACTTTCTTTACTCTATTTAATTCGCTATTATTATGTCTAACTACAGTAAATAATATGTCATCTCTATATAAACCACCGGTAATCTCCGGCATGTTTCTATTTGTCATAATAAGGATGAAAATTCCCACAAGATCGGTAACTTGCGCAGAATCGGACGAGCCCATAGTAATGTCGAAATTGTTCTGCCTATCCGAACGAGTCCAAAAATCATTATTAAAGTCAAATAATTGCCGTTAAAATAATTGTTTCTACTTTTGGCACAAGGCCAGAAATTACCCAGTGCATTACTGGTACTTTATTTTATCGACCCCCGTAAGGATGAAAGGCAAAGTTAAATAATAATTACCAATTATGGTAATTTAATTAATAAAAAGAACGAATTATTTGCAACTTGTCTCCATAAATCTGGAAAGACATTTCAAGCATCATACAAATTTTGAAAAAAACAACTTCATTACTGATTGCTGGAATGGGACTGGATCAACGGTATTCTGTTATCATTATACAAAGATAAAGGTGAAAAATGGATATGTGGAAACTATCGTGACATCACTTTGTTGGAAGCTGTTGGCCAGGTTCTCGCAAGATTTTGCTCAACAGATTGGAGGAGGATACCTGTCCTATAGCTATCCCAGAATCACAGAGTGGATTTAGAGGAGGAAGGGGAACAGTTGACATGATTTTCTCTGTTAGACAAATACAAGAAAAATGCATTGAGCATTGTGTCCTTCTATATCAAGTCTTTGTCGACCTAATGAATGCCTTTGACACAGTTAAGAGATGCGCTCTGGATAATACTTGGAAAAGTAGTAAATCCACCCAAGTTTGTGAGTATGCTAAAGCAGCTCCACAGAAATATGAAAGCACGGGTTTCCTTCAATGGTGAACTATCTGGGGGAATCCCAATTGACAACGGGGTAAAGCAAGGTAATATACCAGCTCCTACGCTTTTCTCCATCTTCTTTGCTGCCTTGCTCATACATGCTTTCCATGATTGTGACACAGGCATTCTCTTACGCTTCAGAACCACTGGAAAGCTTTTCAATTTAAGAAGGTTTAATACCAAGACAAAAGTTTTTCAAACTGTGATCAGAGACCTTCTTTACCGCGACGACGCTGACTTCCTAGCACACACAGAACATGACATGCAACACATGATGGTCCGTTTCTCACCCTCGTGTACATCATTTGGGCTTACGATCATACTTAAAAAGACCAAAGTAATGTTTACCCCTGATCCTTGAGAACCATATGCTGAACCCAATATCATGGTTGATGGAACCAGGTTGGGAGTATTAGATAAATTTGTCTATTTTGGTAGCATACTCTCAAATGATGGCTCATTGGATGCTGAAATACATCTGCGAATCCAGAAGGCCTATGTTGCCATCGAAAAATTTGAAAAGAAAATTTGGGCAAATCGCAACATTACCAACAATACCAAGGTGTGTGTGTATAGATCATGTGTTCCGTGTGTTCTTTTATACTCCGCCGAAACCTAGATGCTATTCCGCAAACACATCAAATTGCTTGAACGTTTTCAGCAGAAATGTTTATGGCGCATATTCAACATCAAGTGGAAAGACAGAACTGCTGACATCCATATCCTTATCAAAGCAGAATACCCAAGCATTGAGTTGCAAGTAACCTCTTCTCAAATGCGCTGGACGTGACATATCGTCCGCGTGAAAGAAAGCAGGATCCTGAAGCAACTGTTTTACGGTGAGCTCCATCTTGGAAAAAGGCCTCAACACAAACCAAAAATGAGGTTCAGGGACAGCATCAAGAACAACCTCAAAGAGCTGGAATTTGTTATATACAACTGGGAGGAGACAGCTCTAAATAGGGCTAAGTGGAGAAAGCACATAAATAGCAGTTGCAAAACCTTTGAAGAATGTCGACTAGAACATAAACAACTGAAGCGTCTGCTCCGGAAGTGCTGTGTTCACATTCTTGATGAAGTCAATAGTAGTTGGACATACAATTTCTGTCATCGTGTACTCCTCTCAAAGGTTGGTTATGTTAATCACCTGAAGTCACATGAAAGGATAACAACCTGCATCACAACTCAACAAAGACCTGGCGAAACAACGTGCGTGATATGCAACGAAGTGTGTAGAACAATTCTGTACTAAAAAAGCACATGGTGGTAAATACAGATTGTGTCCCACAGGGTGGACCCACCAGTCCTGTGGAAAGCACAACTCTCTTCTGTCCCATGTGTCGTAAACCAATCAGATGTACAGTTGGCCTACAAAGTCATCTACGAAGTCATGGACGCAGATGAGATGATAACGAAGAATAAATAAGAGAAGGCAATCGTGTGTGAAGACACTGCAATCCTCATGTGTGTATGTATGTACTTCTGGTTTTATGATTTCACACATTTTTCCCATTAGAGAGAGAGAGTCGGTTTCTAACATAGACACAAATCTCTCTCATTGGAATTTACACAACATCAACTAGGTATATTATGTATGCATGCATGTGTAGATATGGATGTTATTGTGTGTGTGGATGTGTATATTTTGAGTTGTATGCGTGCATGTAGCTGTACATGCTTTGTATCTGTACATGTGTATATGCAGTTATTAGATGCAAAATATTTGGAAAGTTTTACATATTTTTACTGTTCCATTAATGGATTGTACTTGTAATTTCCTAACTAGTTGTGTTCTTTCTGTTCCTGTGAAGCCTAGCTTCTCAAGATTTGTATTGAGGCAGTTACTAACATAACCCAGTGCCACAATAATCACAGGCATAAATCTGAAGGTGTATTCAGAGTGGAGTATCTGCAGATTTCTCATCAGTTCTGCATAAATATTCTACTTTTCACTAATCTTTGCTATTATATTGGCATCTACTGGGCAGGTAATTTCCACTACTGTGGATGCTTTATTCTCCCTGTCCAATATTATAATATCTGGTCTGTTATGCCTGCATATTATTGGGGGTTTTACTGGAACATTCCACCAGTACTCTTTCATATTATGTACATGGATGTCTTCCACATTGATGTAGCTTTTAAAGTGTTTATTATCGGGGCTATCATTTTCACGGATTGTATTGTACAGTGTTTTGGCCACTACATCATGCCTCATAGGTAGATAGTACCGCGATGACATCTTTGGATAGCTGATGATGACATGGGTGATATCTTCGATGTTAGTTCTGCAGAGTCAGCACATGTTATCACATCTAGGTGTTTTGCCTGCATCCCTATCTCTTTTGTGAATCAGGTATTTCGTATTTATTTCCTGTTCTTGGATTGCAAAACCGTACCTTTCAAAGTCGGAGCCAATATAGCGGTTGTTGGTCCAAGATAGACTACTTTCCTTATCTATATTACTCTCACTCTGGAGCTTCCTGGCAATATATCCATGCATGATTTTTTGCTGATAAGCATGCAGTTTTTCATCCATGGATTCACTGCGATACTGCTGAGCGACTTCCCTGGGTGTGAGTTTTTGATTATCACACAGGGAATATCTCTCGATGAGTTCCTTCCCAACTCTCATGATCTTATCTGTTTAATGCTGATATACTTGCTCGAGAAACGGGCTCCTACCCTCGAGGTTCGTAGATGTTGTCGGAGGAATATGATGCGACATTCAAATTCTCCCTGGACTGATATTAGACCTCTGACCCCCCCCCCTGCTTACGTTTCAAGTAAAGGCGGTCTATGTCACTGTTGATGTGGAAGTTTCCGGTGTTGTTTAGTATTTTTCGAGTTCCAACATCAACTGCTCGGATTTCGTCTATCGTCCAATTGAGTATTCCACAGCAAACAGATTGTGAGCCACTGTTTTGTTTTGCGCAGAGAGTTCCGTTGACCAGATCTTTCTTTCTTAATCGGGTGTAGTATTCCCTGGCTACGCGTTCCTTATTACAGATACCATTATAGGATATGTTCTCATCTATCTCCAGGTATCTGTAGCAGTCCTCATCAGATATCGGTGAAACAGTTAGGCCATTGATGACAATGTTGCTAGATTGGGTTGTTGTTTTTCCCCGCTTTAGAGTCATATATGAGCATTTATCTTGGACAAACTACATTCTTCTATCCTTTAAGAACGTTGTAACCAGGTGAAGATTTTTCTTCATCCGATCCATGTATGTATGACTGTCTGTCTGAATTTGCAATGCTTGCTGCATGTTTGGTAATATAATATTCGATACTTGTTTCTACTTTTGGCACAAGGCCAACAATTATCCATTACATTACTGGTACCTTATTTTATCGACCCCGTAAAGATGAAAGCCAAAGTTAACCTCGGCAGGATTTGAACTCAGACCATAAAGGGCCGTAACTCTTTGCTACAAAGCATGGCGTCCGACCCTCTACTGATACTGCCAATCCACTAATGATAGACAGATAGATTTCAAGCATTTAGTATACAGAACTTCAATTATCTACCTGAAAATCTATATACTACTAAAGCTCTGTGATTGTGTCTTGTCTGTAATTTAATAGAGCTAAAAATAATACTGTGTTTTTCCTGGGACTTTCATAAATAGAGATAGATAGATATAGATATATATATATATATATATATATATATATATATATATATATATATATATATATATATATATATATATATATATATATATATATATATATATATATAGAGAGAGAGAGAGAGAGAGAGAGAGAGAGAGAGATTGGTTGTGAGAGAGTAGATTGAAAGAGAGACATGTCCGCGTATATTTTAATTATCTAACTATTATTTTTAAGTAAACTTGATTTTTAAAAAAAATGTTTAATGAACGTGAGCAAACAGATGAAGGGTGGTCTAGTATCGTCTAAAGGCATAACTTATATCAGATGGAATTATATAATTTGTGACATCTTGATAATCTATTTTAATAACCTGATACGATAAAATTATAACGCATAGATATAAGACTGGCGTTCAATTTCGTAGCAACTTTCAGATGAAAGACCACAACCAATTGCAAAGTGAAGAAAACACAATCTTATAAAATCAAGTTGTAATTCATTTAATTGTATGATACACAGGAAAAATGTTTCACTAAATCATGGTTATTTTTCTTCATATTTTATTAACAGTGTATACGAGATTATCTTTTCTTATTTTCTGTTCATTTCATATATAATATTTGTTCTGTTGCAAGTATCTGTACTGAAAGGTATTGTTTGAAGGATTTCATGTAGGTGTTAGCGGTGATGGGAGGCAATATGCCTACTTTCAAAACCTCACTAATATTGATTATTATAATACGAGTATCTATACATCTATTCATCTCTCTCTCTCTCTCTCTCTCTCTCTCTCTCTCTCTCTCTCTCTCTCTCTCTCTGTATATATATATATATATATATATATATATATATATATATATATATATCTACATACATATATATATATATATATAATTGTTTCTACTTTTGGCACAAGGCCAGCAATTAACCAGTAAATTACTAGTACTTTATTTTATCGACTCCATAAGGATGAAAGGCAAAGTTAAATCTCAGATGAACTGGTCTTGACTTACAGATGTCTGAGGATCGTACACCTGAGGTACTGTTGGACAGACAGCTCCAGGATGGTGTGCATAGTGTGTGCAGGTCACTACTCCGATATAAGGAAGTACAAACTGAAGTAAAATCTTAAGTGTGTCAACGTACCTCTTTCTTCGCGTGAAGCCTTGACTGCCAAACGTAAATGGTGGGGAACCGTCTGCCAGGAAGAAAGGACTTTGAGAAATCATGTTTAACCCATTTCTGTGAGATAAGATCTGACACCAGAGTCCGGTCCATCATTCAAGCCTGCTCTGTTCAAGATCCTGTCACCTGCGCTAAATACAGATTGATGTGTAAATCAGCATCTGGATTGAAGTACCAATGAAGTGAAAAGATTGATGAATCCTCATGCGTCAAAGTGATGGTAGAGTCCATCATATATATATATATATATATATATATATATATATATATATATATATATATATATATATATATATATATATATACTGTATATATATATATATATATATATATATATATATATATATATATATATATATATATATATATATATATATATATATATATATATATATATATATATATATATATATATATATATACATACTTATATATATACATACATGGTGGCTGCCAACTCGTTTTCGAGTACGGCCACTACTTTATATACATGTATAATTTTTGGCAAAACAAAACGGCTGTGGATTGGCAGTATCGGTAGAGGGTCGGACGCCAGGCTTTGACGCATAGAGTTAGTGCCCTTTCCATTCTGAATTCAAATCCCACCGAGGTTAACTTTGCCTTTCATCCTTACGGGGTCGATAAAATAAAGTACTAGTAATGCACTGTGTATTTGCTGGCCTTGTGCCAAAAGTAGAAACAATTATTTCTGGCAATACTATAACAATATGACCCTCCTCAAGTATAACAATACGGTTTCGGCACACGATTTCATATCATAAACCTTGCAAAATATATATATATGAGATCTTTAATATATCTCATATAAAATAATTGTTTCTACTTTTGGCACAAGGCCCGCAATAACCCAGCCAGTACATTACTGGTATTTTATTTTATCGACCCCGTAAGGATGAAAGGCAAAGTTAACCTCGGCGGGATTTGAACTCAGACCGTAAAGAGACATAACTATGCTGGAAAGCATGGCATCTGACTCTCTACAGATACTGCCAATTCACCGCCCTTATATCTTATATAAAATAATACAGCCAATTATCCACACAATACAGTATAGTTAGCACTCCAAACGTTTAATTAGGAATATACTTCGGTATTTCCTAATGTTTGTTGAGTGAGTTGGAAATTGGTCGGAGTATCGCTATTAGCTTTCTCCGTTTATGTATATATACATACATACTGCGGATTTACAAATGGGTTACATATGAAAAAAGTGTGTCCTTCATCAGTGATCTTCCAACCATCATAGGCATTTCATCGCTTTAAAGACCATATACCTCCGGTTGGTGCGAGCAACGGCTAAAAAAAGACGTTGGGACACGTAAATAAAGGGGACGCGAGGGTAAACAAACAAAATGGTGAAGCAACAGAAAGTGAGGAAGAAAGAGACAAGTCCCAGATTTCTATGAATTTAAATTCAGTGAAATCGTGAACGAGAGAATAAAGACCATCAAACCTGGTTGAAAGGTGAGCAAGGAAGGAATTTCGCAAAGGTCTAACGAGAGGAAGAAGGGGTCTGGTCTGCGAATTCGGTAAACATAAGTTCTGTGAAATCCTCCCGTTAGACCTGTGCGAAAGTCCTTCCTTGCTCACATTTCAACCAGGTTTGATGGTCTTTATTCTCTCGTTCACGATTTCACCGAATTTAAATTCATAGAAGTCTGGGACTTGTCTCTTTCTTCCTCACTTTCTGTTGCTTCACCATTTTGTTTGTTTACCCTCGCGTCCCCTTTATTTACGTGTCCCAACGTCTTTTTTTAGCCGTTGCTCGCACCAACCGGAGGTATATGGTCTTTAAAGCGATGACATGCCTATGATGGTTGTAAGATCACTGATGAAGGACAAACTTTTTTCATATATATATATATATATATAAAGGTCTACATATATATATATATATATATATATATATATATATATATATATATATATAAAGGTTTACATATATATGTATATATACATACATATACGTGTTTTGCAACGGGTCACTTTGTGGCTCAATGAGAAGTTAATAAATTAAATAATCAGAGCTATATTTCATAAAACATGTCTGGGAGAGAAAATGGTATATATTTTATCTGGTGATTCTATAGACATGTTTTATGATATATATATATATATATATATATATATATATATATATATATATATATATATATATATATATATATATAATTACATAAACGGAGAAACCTAATAGCGATACTCCGACCAATTTCCAACTCACTCAACAAACATTAGGAAATACCGGAGTATATTCCAAATTAAACGTTTGGAGTGCTAACTACTGTATTGTGTGGATAATTGGTTGTATTATTTTATATGAGATATATTAAAACTCATCTATATGTGTTTTGCAAGATTTGTGATATGAAATCGTGTGTCGAAACCGTATTGTTATACTTGGGGAGGGTCATATTGTTATAGTATTGCCAGAAATAATATGAGAAAAATATCACTGTTTGGCTTGGGTCGGTTTTTGCTGCTGTGTCTTTTATATCTCCTTAGTTAATTTATCTGGCAATCAATGTTTATCATTGATTGACCAACGGTTAAAAATACAGATATAAATATATATATATAGTCTATCAAAGTTATATATATATATATATATATATATATAAATATATATATATATATATATATATATATATATATATATATATATATATATATATATATATATATATATATATATACATATAAATATATATATATATATATATATATTTATATATATATATATATTTATTAAAATAACAGATTAAAGTTTAAGCAAAAAAGCGCTGCGTTCACCCTTAACGGGATCTTCTGAAACTAAAGATATATTTATTCTTATCGAGCCCTCTTTGGATTTTAGTCTTCAAATTTGTTATTATTATTATATATATATATATATAATGCGGTGGATTGGCAGTATCGGTGGAGGGTCGCACGCCATGGTTTCCAGCATAGTTACGTCCCTTTACGATCTGAGTTCAAATCCCGCGTAGGTTGACTTTGCCTCTCATCCTTACGGGGTCGATAAAATAAAGTACCAGTAATGCACTGGGTAATTGCTGGCCTTGTGCCTAAAGTAGAAACAATTATGAAATATATATAAAGTTGTATTCCTGTCTGTTTGTTTGTTTGTTTGTTTGTTCAGAAACCACTCCTATGGTTTTGGAGATAGACCCACATAACCATATATAATCTGAAACTAAATTGCCCAGGGTACTTGGATAAGTATATTTCATTTTAATCAAAGATTTCCCTTGAGGCACAAACCCCCCGCTGAAAATGTTTTCCCTTCCATTCATATGAAATTTAAACCATAGGTAAATGACTAGATATGATGCCTATTCACAAAATTTCAGCAAATTCCTATAATATTAAAACACCCTAATGGGGGTTAAATCCCCTATTAGGGTTCCCCGGAGGCACAAACCCGTTTTAACATTTTCTCCCTCAGATTTATATGAAATTTAAACCTAGGTAAATAACAAGATGTGATGCCTATTTACAAAAGATTTGAATTGATATTTAAAACAATTATTTACAAGAAACAAAATAAGAATATGATATAATAATGTAATTTTGATTTGATATATTACAAACAATAATGTTTTCCAATGTTTCATGCATTACATTCTCCATTGAGTAATATTGAAATGCAGAGTTTTTCTCCATAAATTGTGACATTGATTTCAAATCAATCATCATTTTCTGACAAAAAAAGTGTGAAACGCTGCAAGACGCGGGTAATTGGGCTAGTATATATATAAGTAAAAAGGCATGACCATGGGATTAACAGCTAGAAAGTTCCCCCCAAGGCACATGTCCACGCAAGGCTGTTTCTATAGGTCAGCAGTGACCGATGCACAACGCCACCAATGTTGTCCAAGGGAAAGGCAAAGTGTTGAATCAGCTTGGCACAAGTGACGTCACACCTCATTTCTACAGCTGAGTGAACTGGAGCAACGTAAGGTTGCCTCTCATTTCTACAGCTGAGGGAACTGGAGCAACGTAAGGTTGCCTCTCATTTCTACAGCTGAGGGAACTGAAGCAACGTAAGGTTGCCTCTCATTTCTACAGCTGAGTGAACTGGAGCAACGTAAGGTTGCCTCTCATTTCTACAGCTGAGGGAACTGGAGCAACGTAAGGTTGCCTCTCATGTCTACAGCTGAGGGAACTGGAGCAACGTAAGGTTGCCTCTCATTTCTACAGCTGAGTGAACTGGAGCAACGTAAGGTTGCCTCTCATGTCTACAGCTGAGGGAACTGGAGCAACGTAAGGTTGCCTCTCATTTCTACAGCTGAGTGAACTGGAGCAACGTAAGGTTGCCTCTCATTTCTACAGCTGAGTGAACTGGAGCAACGTAAGGTTGCCTCTCATTTCTACAGCTGAGGGAACTGGAGCAACGTAAGGTTGCCTCTCATTTCTACAGCTGAGTGAACTGGAGCAACGTAAGGTTGCCTCTCATTTCTACAGCTGAGTGAACTGGAGCAACGTAAGGTTGCCTCTCATTTCTACAGCTGAGTGAACTGGAGCAACGTAAGGTTGCCTCTCTTTTCTACAGCTGAGTGAACTGGAGCAACGTAAGGCTGCCTCTCATTTCTACAGCTGAGTGAACTGGAGCAACGAAAGGTTGCCTCTCATTTCTACAGCTGAGTGAACTGGAGCAACGTAAGGTTGCCTGTCATTTCTACAGCTGAGTGAACTGGAGCAACGTAAGGTTGCCTCTCATTTCTACAGCTGAGTGAACTGGAGCAACGTAAGGTTGCCTCTCATTTCTACAGCTGAGTGAACTGGAGCAACGTAAGGTTGCCTCTCATTTCTACAGCTGAGGGAACTGGAGCAACGTAAGGTTGCCTCTCATTTCTACAGCTGAGTGAACTGGAGCAACGTAAGGTTGCCTCTCATTTCTACAGCTGAGTGAACTGGAGCAACGTAAGGTTGCCTCTCATTTCTACAGCTGAGGGAACTGGAGCAACGTAAGGTTGCCTCTCATTTCTACAGCTGAGTGAACTGGAGCAACGTAAGGTTGCCTCTCATTTCTACAGCTGAGGGAACTGGAGCAACGTAAGGTTGCCTCTCATTTCTACAGCTGAGTGAACTGGAGCAACGTAAGGTTGCCTCTCATGTCTACAGCTGAGGGAACTGGAGCAACGTAAGGTTGCCTCTCATTTCTACAGCTGAGTGAACTGGAGCAACGTAAGGTTGCCTCTCATGTCTACAGCTGAGGGAACTGGAGCAACGTAAGGTTGCCTCTCATTTCTACAGCTGAGTGAACTGGAGCAACGTAAGGTTGCCTCTCATTTCTACAGCTGAGTGAACTGGAGCAACGTAAGGTTGCCTCTCATTTCTACAGCTGAGGGAACTGGAGCAACGTAAGGTTGCCTCTCATTTCTACAGCTGAGTGAACTGGAGCAACGTAAGGTTGCCTCTCATTTCTACAGCTGAGTGAACTGGAGCAACGTAAGGTTGCCTCTCATTTCTACAGCTGAGTGAACTGGAGCAACGTAAGGTTGCCTCTCTTTTCTACAGCTGAGTGAACTGGAGCAACGTAAGGCTGCCTCTCATTTCTACAGCTGAGTGAACTGGAGCAACGTAAGGTTGCCTCTCATTTCTACAGCTGAGTGAACTGGAGCAACGTAAGGTTGCCTGTCATTTCTACAGCTGAGTGAACTGGAGCAACGTAAGGTTGCCTCTCATTTCTACAGCTGAGTGAACTGGAGCAACGTAAGGTTGCCTCTCATTTCTACAGCTGAGTGAACTGGAGCAACGTAAGGTTGCCTCTCATTTCTACAGCTGAGTGAACTGGAGCAACGTAAGGTTGCCTCTCATTTCTACAGCTGAGTGAACTGGAGCAACGTAAGGTTGCCTCTCATTTCTACAGCTGAGTGAACTGGAGCAACGTAAGGTTGCCTCTCATTTCTACAGCTGAGTGAACTGGAGCAACGTAAGGTTGCCTCTCATTTCTACAGCTGAGTGAACTGGAGCAACGTAAGGTTGCCTCCCATTTCTACAGCTGAGTGAACTGGAGCAACGTAAGGTTGCCTCTCATTTCTACAGCTGAGTGAACTGGAGCAACGTAAGGTTGCCTCTCATTTCTACAGCTGAGGGAACTGGAGCAACGTAAGGTTGCCTCTCATTTCTACAGCTGAGGGAACTGGAGCAACGTAAGGTTGCCTCTCATTTCTACAGCTGAGTGAACTGGAGCAACGTAAGGTTGCCTCTCATTTCTACAGCTGAGTGAACTGGAACAACGTAAGGTTGCCTCTAATTTCTACAGCTGAGTGAACTGGAGCAACGTAAGGTTGCCTCTCATTTCTACAGCTGAGTGAACTGGAGCAACGTAAGGTTGCCTCTCATTTCTGCAGCTGAGTGAACTGGAGCAACGTAAGGTTGCCTCTCATTTCTACAGCTGAGTGAACTGGAGCAACGTAAGGTTGCCTCTCATTTCTACAGCTGAGTGAACTGGAGCAACGTAAGGTTGCCTCTCATTTCTACAGCTGAGGGAACTGGAGCAACGTAAGGTTGCCTCTCATTTCTACAGCTGAGGGAACTGGAGCAACGTAAGGTTGCCTCTCATTTCTACAGCTGAGTGAACTGGAGCAACGTAAGGTTGCCTCTCATTTCTACAGCTGAGTGAACTGGAGCAACGTAAGGTTGCCTCTCATTTCTACAGCTGAGTGAACTGGAGCAACGTAAGGTTGCCTCTCATTTCTACAGCTGAGTGAACTGGAGCAACGTAAGGTTGCCTCTCATTTCTACAGCTGAGTGAACTGGAGCAACGTAAGGTTGACTCTCATTTCTACAGCTGAGGGAACTGGAGCAACGTAAGGTTGCCTCTCATTTCTACAGCTGAGTGAACTGGAGCAACGTGAAATAAAGTGTCTTGCTCAAAAACACAACGCAAGGCCTGGAACCGGAATCGAATTCACAATCTCATAATTGTAAGCCATAAGTATGTATATATATGTGAAAATGTATATAAATAAGTAAATATATATATATGTTTGATGTGTATAGTTAGATGTAAGTGTATTCATGTATTAAAGTGCATATATATATATGTATATATGTATGTATATGTATGTGTGTATATATATATATATATATATATATATATATATATATATATATATATATATATATATATATATATGTGTATATGTATGTATATATGTGTATATAGATGTGTATGTATGTGTATGTGTGTACACATGGACTAGAGTAAGTATGTATATATGTGTGTGTCTATACGTGTGTATATAAAGATAAGTTGAGTATGAAAATGTATACACATGAGCGCGTATGTATGTACATGAATACATGTGTGTATATATATGTGTATGCATGTGTATATATATGTAAGTATGAATATGTGAATTGTGAGTATATGTATTTTGTAGAGGTGTGCAAATATATTTGTGTGTGAATGCGTGGGTGAAAGGATACGTACACTTGAAAGAAAAATTTAAGTCTGAATGTTAATTAAGTGCAAACACAAAACCAACCACGCATATCTTTACTATCTCTAATCCTTCTATAGATTTAGAAAAATAACCAATAATATATTCTATAAAAAATGTCAAAACAACAGATGGGAATCTAATTACTCACTGCCACCAAGAATTCTCACTGCTATCGAAAAACCACTCCTTCAACTATTCTTCTAACAACTTCACCCCTCCCTCCTAATATTCTCTATAAAAACTAAATAGGTCCTCAGTAATATTATTCTGATGAAATGACAGTAAATAATAACATTGAAATATTGAATGTCTGCATAACTAAAAGTTTGTAGGTAGCAGCTGTTTTAGGTTATGTAACTGTTATAGAAACACGTGTCAATAAATTCCTTTCAACTAAACTGTATCCATTCAAATCTTTCTATATATATATATATATATATATATATGCATGTTTTACGTGTGTATATATTTTGTGTGTGTGTGTGTATTCTATGTATATATATATGTTTTATATTTCTGTATGTATATATTTTATATATATGTATGTTCTGTGTATATATACATATATATTATATATATATATATATATATATATATATATATATGTATACTTGTGCGTACATGCATGCATGCATATATTTATATATATATATATATACACACCTGTATGGATTTGTGTGTGTAGATGTGTGAGTGTTTGAGGGGATAGGTGTGAGTGTATGTACAAGTGAATCAGCATAAAACTTTTATTTCTGAATTTTCTAAACTATCTAAGGATTGGACTCGAACCATTATATTAAGTACTAGCAGTAAAGCCCGGCGTTGCTGGGGGTCGCTCTGTAGCTGTGTTAAAGTTACAATGTTAAGTTTCTTTTTTGGCTTAAAAACTGTAGTGTCTACTGTGCAGACTTGCATGTGGTGTTTTTGATTAATATTCCCTCAACCAACAATATGCCTTATGAAGTTAAGAAAACATAACGGTAACCCGAATGTTATAACAAAAGAGGATGCTGGGGATAAAAACTGCACTGGTTATTTATTAACAAAGATCGAAAATGTAAACACTGCAACGCAGAGAAAAACATTAGCGTAACCAAATTATCAGTTATGTCTGTCTGCACGCCTATATCACCTCTCTGCACGACTGTCTGTCTGCACGCCTATATCACCTCTCTGCACGACTGTCTGTCTGCACGCCTATATCACCTCTCTGCACGACTGTCTGTCTGCACGCCTATATCACCTCTCTGCACGACTGTCTGTCTACACGCGTATATCACCTCTCTGCACGACTGTCTGTCTGCACGCCTAACGACGAAATATTTGCTTGTTTTACGTAGTCTTTAAATAGACTTGTTTTCAAGTAAAAATATTGTTTTAAAATGCTTTTAAATGGAAATGAAGCAAAACGGAAGCTTAGTGTTCGAACTGATGAATTTTGCAGGTCAATATTTTGCTGGCTCGACAACTGAGAAAGCCAGCGTAATTTTTTACGTAAGACGCTCAATGTAAACAGAACAAAGGGAAATAACTGATAACTTACGCTCTAAAATCGATACATTATATTCGATTTCGTCACATAGGGTGGGTCAATTTGAAATTTTTTTTTCCGATGTC
The DNA here is from genome assembly GCA_964016885.1 of Eledone cirrhosa. Lineage (NCBI taxonomy): Eukaryota > Metazoa > Mollusca > Cephalopoda > Octopoda > Eledonidae > Eledone > Eledone cirrhosa. The sequence continues at coordinate 6,347,653 of OZ024751.1, forward strand.
TTCGCTAGGGCTCAATGTACAAGTATAGCAATTTCGGTGCAATTCCGTGAGAGATTCTAAGAGGAGATGTGTGCCAAAAATCGATAGACAGACAGACAACCACAGTTTTATATATATAGAGTACCACCACACTTTTTGCATGTGTGGATGTGTGCGTGTGTCTGTGGGGGTGGGGGTGAGTGTAGTGCAAGCCAATCTACATAAGCCTTTTTATTTGTAAACTTTCTACTCCAACCATAATCTTAAGTAGCACCACTCCACATAAATACCTAAATTTAAGAATGACCTGTAGTATCTATTTCGTACTATTAATGTTATTTGAATATATATCTGACCAGGAATGCTTTTTGTGAAAATCAGTCATATGGAACTATTGTCATCTTGCCTGATGGTTTGAACTTTACAACACCACCTGCCACTTTGAGGTCAAATACCAACCCTACTACCATCTACAAACTGACAAATGAGAATGAAGACCATTCCTGCTGACAACATCAAAGTATTCCTAACAAGCTCATATGTCCCAAGGCTCTGATACCATCAACACTATACACACAGAGCTGGCATATCTAAGAACTGACTAACTGCCTAATGAGGTCATAGCCATTCAATGGCTATCATCGAAATATATATGGCAGTAAATAAATGATTATGAGTTCATGCAATTGACTTATGTTTCGTCACTATATACATATATATATATATATATATATATATATATATATATATATATATACATGTATGCATAAATGCAATACATAAATATATATATATATATCTATATATATATATTAATGTGTATATATGTATATAAATATATATATATGCATATATATATATATATATATATATATATATTGGTAAACGGAATAGAAAATGCTGACAAATTGTTCACAGTTGAAAAATGGTTTAATTAGGAATAAAAGAGTATTAGTGATTGTATGGGTTAGTATTCAGTTGTGGTTTTAAGTTTTTAAGTTTTTACCGGTTGCGCATTTCTAAATGCTTTTCAAAAATAATTTTGAGATAGAGTGTCCGTGCTGTTTGCTCTGATCAGAGCAAACAGCACGGACACTCTATCTCAAAATTATTCCTAATTAAACCATTTTTCAACTGTGAACAATTTGTCAGCATTTTCTATTCCGTTTACCAATATATAATAACTTGTGTGTTACACCTCTATTCTTTTAACTATATATATATATATATATATATATATTTCCTCTTTGTTGTTTACTTGTCTCACTCGCTTTACGCGTTTTAATTGACCAAATAACTTAATTTAGTTATTATTGCACCAACGTGAGGTATATGATTTTTAATGCAATGAAATATCTATGATTGTTGGCAAATCACTGATGAGGGACTCATTTTATAACATGTTATCCATGTGCAGCCTGCAGTATTCTTCTCCCCATTTTTTCATATACATATATACATATATATATATATATATATATATATATATATATATATATATATATATATATATATATATATATATATATATATATATATATATATGTAGGAGGTGAGTTTTATTGTAGTACAATAAAGCAATGCAGATATCGGATAAGAAGCACTCTACCGTTTGTAGGACTGGAGTATGCATAATATAAGATCAAAAGATGGTTAAAGGAGTTCCATGTATTTTATTATGCGCATTTCAAAAACAAACTTCTTCTGCATCCTCATACTTGAACAGCTCTCTATCTAAAATCTGTAATCTCTGCCTAAATGAAAAATTTACCATTATCTCTAACCTAGATTC
>OZ024751.1:6356923-6376923 GCA_964016885.1 Eledone cirrhosa
GCCTTATGTTCTATTTTAGCATGTTGGTAGAGTACAGATGATTCTTTACTATCTTGAAGGTCTCGCCAGTGTTCATTTATCCGTTCCCCTACACTACGAGCTGTCTCACCTATGTAAACTATATTTTTGTCTCTACATTGTCCTTCAGTACATCTTATGCTATACACTACATTTCTAGTTTTACAGTTAATATGGGGGCTTAGTTTACAGGTTATACATTTCTTATCTATACAGGGAAAGGGTATGTCTTGCTAATGAGTGTTTTTACGGAGGTACCTGGTCTTTCTACTATCTTAATATTGAGTTTATGTTTATCTAGGGCCCTTCTAAATTTGTAAGCTAATTCACCTCTAGGGGTTGTATCGATGAACATTACACTCTGGTATTTATTGCTATCATACCATGAGTTTATTCTATTAGCCTTATTCCTAGTTCTTTCTATTCTATTCCAAAATTTGCTCCTATACAAGGGGCAGGTCCCATTTGTGTCATTATTTACCATTTGGTTCTGGCTCCTCTATACACTCTGATTTTATCTCTCTGATTGTAACCAGAGAACTGCATACGGTGGATGAAGTGTTGTATGTGTCTCTCTAGTTCTTCGCGGTTGCACATGCGGGACACGTTTCTCATCACCCGTACCAAATCCGCAATCAGTATGTTGATTTTGGTAAGGTCCGAAACAGCTGAGTTTCGGTGGATCAGATATTTGGAAGTCATGGGTTTGGCATAATGGCAATGGAGGATTTGTTTTTTTGTTTTTAATGGTATCCTACCAGAGCTCTGTGTCTAGTACAGGTAATCGATGGTTGGGGTGTTTACTTGGGTAGTCTATAGTAACTCTAATACTCTGGTGGATGGAGTTCGCTACTTGCTGGATCCTTTCCATTGTGTTTTTCTCTAATTCCTGACTGTTCTCTAGTGAGGGTGTTTTAACTACGATGTTTATATCATCAACGTAGCGGTAGTACATTATCAGGATTAAGGGGTCTTCTAATTGTTCTTTAAGTTTAAGTTTAAATTTACTGTCCCACCATACCATGAATAAGTTAGCCATGTCGCCTGCAATGCTAACACCAATGGCTGCTCCTTCCTCTTGGGCATATGTTTTTCATTTTAAATTTGAATTATGTTCCTTAAGGGTTAATTTTATGCTGGCTCCCACCGCATGTGCAATCATTTTCTTCAGTTCATCGTGGTTTTCAGGTGTCCGTATGGCTCCATCTAGTGTACATAGGAGAGACAGCTGGTAGTGTAGGGGAACGGATAAATGAACACTGGCGAGACCTTCAAGATAGTAAAGAATCATCTGTACTCTACCAACATGCTAAAATAGAACATAAGGGTAAATTAGAGAACATAGAAATAAAAATAGAATCTACACACAGAAAAGACGCAATGTTTAGACAAATCACAGAGGCAATAAACATAAAAGAATTACAACCAAAATTAAATAGAAAATATGAGTCGAACAGCAACATCACAACTTACAATTAAGGACAAAATGAAAACACACACGCACATAGAACAAACAACCAACCTGTAACATGTAAATAAACAAATAAATAAACGAATAATTAACACACACAGACGCCCGGATGTGGCGCATACGCACACTGAGCACACAACACACACACAGAAACAAAATGGCGTAGGACAGAACAAAGGAGAGGCACAAAAACAGAGAAAAGAATCCCCAGTCACTGAAGAGATCACAGAATGTGTGACGAAAGAATTTTGACAATATATAAACAACCATCTGATTATGGAACCAACCAGCCAACCGGAAATTTATAAATTCCTAAATTTATAAATTTATTATAATAAATTTAAGTGAAGCAACTGGTGCGTGTGTTTCTTTTTGGCAACATGACCCTCCCAAAGTATAACAATATCGGTTTCAACACACGTTTTCAGATAAAGAATCTTGCTAAACAAATTCAGAAACGAAATAGCGTAAGCCTTAGCCAGGCTAACAAGATACTGAAAACCGCCATGTTCTGTTGTCTACGAAAAACAATAACATCTCGATACACTTCATAAAAGAATGTGCCTTGTCCCGAGTTTACACCAACACCATCAACACCGAAGTAAGAAGATTACAACTCACCAAAAAGGAAGCAGATAGGCTAAAACGAACACTAATTCTGAACATAAAAAAGAAGATCTATAGAGAATTAAGTCATCAAGAAAAATATAAGCGTAACCTAATACAAGAAATAACTAAGATTACCACCCAAAGAGAAAAACTAATATTTATAAGCCTTATACGTCCTGAAGAACAGTACATTGCTCAAGAATGTGATAAGCACTTTAACAAGAAACTAAAGTGGCTTAAGCAGATAAAACTAAATCAGGATACTGTAGAGAATACCAATAGATATCCCGACAAAATTGACGGTATAAATATGGCCGACATCTCATTAACAGATGAGTTCAACAACAACAACACAAATATATACGGCAACACTGCAGTAGATCCTGATGAATTATCTGTATTACATCTACCACCGAAATATGCGACATTCAAGAAGGTAAATATGATTAGTTGTTTGTCAGAAATAGAAAAATCATTTACAAAATTACGTTGGAGCCTCAAAAACAAAAACAAAAGTAACAACATACGCACACACACACACATATACAAGACACATCCCAACAACATGAGACACACAGACACAAACAACAATAACAACAACACACACATCAACAATAATAACATACTCAGAAACGACAACAACAGACACGCAGAAACAAACAACGATAACAACACACACAACAACAATAACACACACGGAGACAACAACAACAACACACATCAACAACAGCACACATCAACAACAACAACACACACACATTCAATGCCTCTCACCACCACCACAATCTTAACAAACACACAGATACAGAAAACAAGTAATGAGCGTAGCACAGAAATAAGGGAAGGTAATAGGATTAAAAGGACAAAGAAAATAACCAAGACGAACACACAGACACACAAAATAGAGTAGATAATAACAATGAGCCAGTGGAAAGAGACAGGAGTAATAATGAGAGACATAGAAACAACCATGAGGCTGTTGGTGGAAATAGAAATAGAAACAACACAACTAAAAATAACAATAGCACTAGTACACATAAAGCAGCAACCTGGAACTCTACTTTTTATAATCCCTCCGATAAGTCGTTCGACCTGCGACGAGTCCACGCCACGACTTTACCATTTAACAAACGCACGCAATTGCCGTCGCGGGTCGATGAACAAACAGAAGCACAATTTAGTATATCTAGATCCGAACTTAGAAATATTATAGAACAGTATAGCAAGAAGCATAATATAATGGAGGCCCAGCAACTGAGAGAAAGGTCTGCAAATGGCTTGCGTAAGCTCATGCAGCGCTGGCGTAATGGAGAGATAGCATGCTTTCCAACAGACAAGTCGGGCAGAATGTCGGTTGACAGCCTGCCAAACTACATCCAGGCAATGCATCCCCACATCACCAACACAAGAGAAGTAACACCACAGGAGCATGAGGATAGTGAAAAAGCCCTCAATGCCCATATGGTGATGTGGACGAATATAATGCAGCCCAACTAGAGGACTGCCAACAACTTCCAGGCCTGGAACAATGACGTGCCGGCGTTGTATGGGCTTCGAAAAGACCATAACCCGGGCAGTGACCCTTTCACGGGACCACCAACACGGCCAGTCTGTGGGGCTAACATTGCTAGTAACTACAGACTGTCCTACTTCCTCTCCCTGATCATACGCCCCATCATTGAAATGTCCCCAGATGTATGTGACAGCACGGAGGACCTCCTCAGCAGAATCGGCGAGAATAACCGATCTAGGGACCTAACAAACTGCATAATAGGTTGTATGGATGTTGTGTCCCTGTATCCATCTATTGATGTGGATTTTGCTGTGGATAAATGCGTAGAAATGATCAGTGAGAGCAATGTTGAGTTCCGTGGGATTGACACCGGTGAGCTGGGACTCCTACTTAAACTTACCTATAGTAATAATTACCTAGACACATATGACCTTAGCAACCTGTGCCCTACAAGACCAGCAAGAGGCAGACCACCTACCATTACCTCAATGGCCAAGAAAACCCACACAAATAGATGGAACGGGTGGACCAGAGCCATACGGACACCCGAAAACCACGATGAACTGAAGCAAATGATTGCACATGCGGTGGGAGCCAGCATAAAATTAACCCTTAAGGAACATATGTTCGAATTTAATGGAAAAAACATATGCCCAAGAGGAAGGAGCAGCCATTGGTGTTAGCATTTCAGGCGACATAGCTAACTTATTCATGGTATGGTGGGACAGTAGACTTAAATATAAACTTAAAGAACAATTAGAAGACCCCTTAACCCTGATAATGTACTCCCGCTACGTTGATGATATAAACATCGTAGTTAAAACATCCCCACTAGAGAAAACAGTCAGGAATTAGAGAAAAACACAATGGAAAGCATCCCGCAAATAGCTAACTCCATCCACCAGAGTATTAGAGTTACTATAGACTACCCAAGGAAACACCCCAACCATCGATTACCTGTGCTAGACACAGAGCTCAGGTGAGATACCATTAATAACAAAAAACAAATCCTGCATTCCCATTATGCCTAACCCATGACTTCCAAATATCTGATCCACCGAAACTCAGCTGTTTCGGACCATACCAAAATCAACATACTGATTGCGGATTTGGTACGGGTGATGAGAAACGTGTCCCGCATGTGCAACCGCGAAGAACTAGAGAGACACATACAACACTTCATCCACTGTATGCAGTTCTCTGGTTACAATCAGAGAGATAAAATCAGAGTGTATTGAGGAGCCAGAACCAAATGGGAAAAAATGGTAAATAATGACACAAATGGGACCTGCCCCTTGTATAGGAGCAAATTTTGGAATAGAATAGAAAGAACTAGGAATAAGGCTAATAAAATAAACTCATGGTATGATAGCAATAAATACCAGAGTGTAATGTTCATCGATACAACCCCTAGAGGTGAATTAGCTTAAACATTTAGAAGGGCCTTAGACAAACATAAACTCAATATTAAGATAGTATAAAGACCAGGTACCTCCGTAAAAACACTTATTAGCAAGACATACCCTTTTCAAAGAACACCTGTACAGATAAGAAATGGATAACCTGTAAATTAAGCCCCCATATTAACTGTAAAACTAGAAATGTAGTATATAGCATAAGATGTACTGAAGGACAATGTAGAGACAAAAATATAGTGTAGATAGGTGAGACAGCTTGTAGTGTAGGGGAACGGATAAATGAACACTGGCGAGACCTTCAAGATAGTAAAGAATCATCTGTACTCTACCAACATGCTAAAATAGAACATAAGGGTAAATTAGAGAACATAGAAATAAAAATAGAATCTACACACAGAAAAGACGCAATGTTTAAACAAATCACAGAGGCAATAAACATAAAAGAATTACAACCAAAATTAAATAGAAAATATGAGTGGAACAGCAACATCACAACTTACAATTAAGGACAAAATGAAAACACACACGCACATAGAAAAAACAACCAACATGTAACATGTAAATAAACAAATAAATAAACGAATATAAACACACACAGACACCCGGATGTGGCGCATGCGCAGACTGAGCACACAACACACACACAGAAACAAAATGGCGTAGGACAGAACAAAGGAGTGGCACAAAAACAAAGAAAAGGATCCCTAGTCACTGAGGAGGTCACATAATGTGTGACGAAAGAACTTTGACAATATATAAACAACCATCTGATTATGGAACCAACCAGCCAACCGGAAATTTATAAATTCCTAAATTTATAAATTTATTATAATAAATTGAAGTGAAAGCAACTGGTGCGTGTGTTTCTTATTGGCAACATGACCCTCCCAAATTATAACAATATATATATATATATATATGCATATATATATATATATATATATATATATATATATATATATATATATATATATATATATATATATGCATATATATATATATATGGAAGAAGTTATAGTTTACTTGAAGCATTGTGTAATGAGGTATAAACGTTTGAATTTGTAAAGCCAATCAATGCAGGTATGGACATAGAGTAAAATGCAAATGCAAAAGATATTGTTGACAATTAGTCTTTTAATTTTGATTTATTTAAATGTCCTTAATTTTCGAGATAACAACTCTTCTTCGGACTTGACTTGGCAAGCTATTTAGAACACTGGTTTAACCGCTTTACTTCCCTCCTAAGAAGTGATATTATCTCGAAAATTAAGGACATTTAAATAAATCTAAGGTGTCAACAATATCTTTGCGCATTTGCATTTTTATTCTATGTCCATACCTGCATTGTTTGGCTTTACAAATTCAAACGTTTATATATATATATATATTTATATATATATGCATATATATATATATTAATAAGAGGAATTCCAACACTGTCTGATTTACTCGTTTTATTTACAATCCTTTAAAATTTATAATGGTATTATAATAAAATAGTAAGATAGAATATTAAATTCTAAGTGTTAATTGAACAAGTACTTTCATGCTTTCGCAATCTTCAGGTTCATAATATGTGGTGACAGTCAAGTTTGCAATTTTCAACTGTAATAAGATGGGTAAATTTCCTACCTTTTATACATATTATACAGGGAAAAGTGGCTCCAGAATGCTAAGCCCTGCAAACTGTATTTCGACCAATCAGTGTGTAGTTTCACTGAATTACTAAAGCTGATTGGTTTAAGCGTCACGGCTGGTTGTGCATGACTAACGACCAATAATTAATCATATCCAAAGCATCAATTGTTTTGCTATTTTTAGAAATTATGAAAATAGCATTTTCTATTAATCATCACCATCAACATCACTTTTATTATTATTATTATTATTATTGTTGTTGTTGTTGTTGTTGTTGTTGTTGTTGTTGTTAGTGGTCGTAGTCATAGTGGTAGTAGAAGTAATACCCCTAAGCATTATTATTGTTCATTTAGCTTGGGTTTGAATTTATCAATAAAATTCTTTTCTTTGATTTTTCTCTTGATTTCATTTGGGCTGTGTAATTTGTAGAATGGGAATATTATAAATATTCCCTGACCACATGTTGCTAGATGGTTACTTAGGGGTATCTGACGGACATTTGGGTCTCTGATTTGTTGACGGTGTACCCGTGCACGTTCCGATAGTGCATTTCCAGTTTGACCGACATATAGTTCTTCACAATTCGGGCATTTAATGAAGTAAATTAGATTTCTGCTCTTGCAGTTCATATTTGCATTTGGGAATATTTTTCCAGTTTTTGTTTTCATATATTGACCGGCGTGTATGGATTGACATGTGCAGCAAGGACTATCATTGCATTTAGATACAGTGAATGATTGGTCTTTGTTGTTAAGGTCAAACTTTGCTTTTGTTAGTAATTGCTTCAAATTTTTTGGCTGTCTTTTAATAAGAGTCAAAGATCGATCAGTGATTAAGCCTTTTAATTCATTACTTTGAGCAATGATCGGTAGGTTTGCTTTGGCAGTGTTGAAGATATTCTGGTGACATGGGTTGTGTGTCATTATAAATGGTATGACCAGTTCTTGGTTTCTTCTTCCTTGGGTTGTCCTAAGTTGTTGTATAGGTATTTTTATTTGTATAGGTATTTCTATAAGTAGAGATGTGTATTTTTGTTTGAGCAAACATTCTCTTAGTTTTGTTAGGCGTTTGTACCTGGTATTCGTATCTTCTACAATGGTACAAATTCTTCTGGCTAGGCAGTATGGGATGTTGCGTTTTGTATGAGGTGGATGGCACGACTTAAAATTCAGATATTGATGGGTGTCTGTGTGTTTATAATATATATCCGTGGTAATGATGGTGTCGTTTTTGATTATCATTATATCTAGGAATGGTAATTTGGTCCTACTCATCTCTTTTGTGAATTAGAGAGATGGGTGTAGGTTATTCAGGAGGATATTGAACTCATCCAGAGTATCGAGAGATTCTGTCCAGATGATGAAACAGTCGTCAAGTTATCTCTTCCAAGATTTTTCAATGTACTTTCTAAAGTCAGTACTATATTTTTCCTCTATTTCTTGGTAGAATTGTATCCCATTACAGAGTTCACGTAAACGGGAACAAACTTCGTTCCCATCGCTGTGCCTCTAATGTGGATGTAATTCTTTCCATTGAAGAAGAAACTGTTGTTTTCCGGAATAAGTTTAACTGCGTCTAATACAAATGGCGCTGTGAATCTGATGGGAATCACTTCTCTATGTTTTTCCACCCAGTATTTAATCGCCTTTATTCCTAAATCATGTGTAATGTTGGTGTAAAGGCTTACCACATCAAAACTGAGTAGAAGTGAATTCGTTTCCGTGGTTTTGGGAAGATGGGACAGGAAGTCGATATCATCCCGGATGAAACTGGGTATGTGAATACATAGTGGTTTCAAAATAATGTCAACAAAATTGCTTAGACGGTGGGTGGGGCATGTTGGACCAGCTATAATAGGTCTAAGTTTTAAGTCTTTTGGGTGTAATAATTTAATGTACTCACTGTTTTGTTCTCTTACTGCCAGTTGTATTTCTTTTGACTTATGAACTTTCGGTAGGCCATACAGGTTGCTGGGTTTCGGCTCAAAATTGGTGATGTATTCTCTTTCCTTATCAGTAAGTGAGTTGTGGTATTTTGAAGCCAGGTTGTTGATCTTCTTCGTGATGTTGTAGTCTATATTTGACGGTATTTCATGATAGAATGTTGTGTCTTTCAGTTGTTCCTCAACCAAATCCTTGTAGTATTCCGTATCCATTATAACAACTGCACCCCCTTTATCTGCTTGTTTAATTATTATTGTTTTATCATTTTTTATACGTTTAAATGCAGACATTTCTGATTTGTTAATGTTTGGCCTAACATTAGTATTATGTCTAAGAGGAAATTTAGACAGGATGTCAATGTATTGGTCGAGATAGATATTTCTTCCTTTTGGCGGAGTCAAATTTGATTTATTCTTTACTAGTGATTCATCACTCTCATTACTTTTATCAGTGAAGAAATCTACAAGACGTAATTTTCGACAGAATTCTTGGGTATCCTCCTTCAGTTCTTGGTGGTTGTCTGTTGGAGTCGGTGTGAATTTCAGTCCTTTTGACAGAATTTGCATTTCATCATTGTCAAGATCTCTTTTAGATAAATTAATTATTTTAGGATCTACGTGTACAGTTGTTTTGGATATGTTTCCTCCTGGAGTTTTTCTTTTTCCGGTTTTTGTTGTCCTGACGTTAAAAAATAGATTTTTCTCTGTTCAGGATTTATATTCCTGTTGGTGTTCGCTTGATGAACTTTTGGTCGTGATATTATATTTGGTTTCGTTATGTATTTTGTCCTATTTTTGGTATTCTGTATATTATTTTTCTTCCTGTTAGCATTATTTTTAACAATCTGGGGAAATGACCTAGGTTTGCTTTCAGGTTTAGATCGTTTTTTCGTCCAGTTTCTTGTGGGCAATCTCTGTTGAGATCTTGAGAGTGATCTGGTTATTCTACGTTTTGTTTCCACATTCATTGTTGGTAGTTTCTGTTGAGATCTTGAGAATGATCTCCTGGTTTTACTACTTCTCATGGTCTGGTCAAAGGAATATCTATCGTGTTTGTGCTTTTTGTTCATGTTGTGTGCGATAGGGTGTTTTTGTAGAAAAAGCGAAGAGTTATTACCATAGTTCTTCTTTGATTCAAGGTAAGGTGAGTGTTTGTGTTGGCACGTGTTCTGGCGTATGTTGTATTGATGAGATTGTCCACTTTTAATGCTTTTTCTCAGGGTTCCAGAGTCTTTACCGTAATTTGCAGCATATTCGTCGAGAAATAATTGTTTCTGCTGCCATACCTTTCTTGATTTGTTTTCTTCTTTTGAGATATCTCTGATCCATAGTTCGCGTAGTTTTTCAACTATAATACCAGTCGTTAGCTTTGAAATTTCAACTTCAATTTGGTCATCAATAGCCTCATATTTGGCTTCGATGCGGGATTGTTTACATTCAGAAATGGAGATGTCGGTCCTGAATTTTGTCAATGTAAGTTCCCATCGGAGTTTTCTTTCTTCTTCTGGTTCTCCTGCAATTTCTGTAATTAGGTATTTACGAGGGAGTCTGGGTGCCGTTAGAAAGAGCCATTTCGAATGTGTTTCGACATATTTTTCGCATTTGTATGCTTTCCATTTTGTATTCTTATGTTAAGGAATTTTTTATATGTCTTCGACATTTCTTTTCTTATTCGATGTGTTTTGTTTTCCAAATTTCTTTCGTTTATTTCTGACATCCAAGGGGAAGAAGAAACCAAGAACTGGTCATACCATTTATAATGACACACAACCCATGTCACCAGAATATCTTCAACACTGCCAAAGCAAACCTACCGATCATTGCTCAAAGTAATGAATTAAAAGGCTTAATCACAGATCGATCTTTGACTCTTAGTAAAAGACAGCCAAAAAATTTGAAGCAATTACTAACAAAGGTAAAGTTTCACCTTAACAACAAAGACCAATCATTCACTGTATCTAAATGCAATGATAGTCGATGCGGCACATGTCAATCCATACACGCCGGTCAATATATGAAAACAAAAACTGGAAAAATATTCCCAAATGCAAATATGAACTGCAAGAGCAGAAATCTAATTTACTGCATTAAATGCCCGAATTGTGAAGAACTATATGTCGGTCAAACTGGAAATGCACTATCGGAACGTGCACGGGTACACCGTCAACAAATCAGAGACCCAAATGTCCGTCAGATACCCCTAAGTAACCATCTAGCAACATGTGGTCAGGGAATATTTATAATATTCCCATTCTACAAATTACACAGCCCAAGTGAAATCAAGAGAAAAATCAAAGAAAAGAATTTTATTGATAAATTCAAACCCAAGCTAAATGAACAATAATAATGCTTAGGGGTATTACTTCTACTACCACTATGACTACGACCACTAACAACAACAACAACAACAATAATAATAATAATAATAAAAGTGATGTTGATGGTGATGATTAATAGAAAATGCTATTTTCATCATTTCTAAAAATAGCAAAACTATTGATTCTTTGGATATGATTAATTATTGGTCGTTAGACATGCTCAACCAGTCGTGACGTGTAATTCAGTGTGTAATTCACTGAAACTACACACTGATTGGTCGAAATACAGTTTACAGGGCTTAGCATTCTGGAGCCACTTTTCCCTGTATAAAATGTATAAAAGGTAGGAAATTTACCCATCTTATTACAGTTGAAAATTGCAAACTTGACTGTCACCACATATTATGAACCTGATGATTGCGAAAGCATGAAAGTACTTGTTCAATTAACACTTAGAATTTAATATTCTATCATACTATTTCATTATAATACCATTATAAATTTTAAAGGATTGTAAATAAAACGAGTAAATCAGACAAAGTTGGAATTCCTCTTAATAATATAATCTTCTATACACAATCATACACACCCGTGTATGATTGTGTATATATATATAAATATATATATATATATATATATATATATATATATATATATATATATATATATATATATATATATATATATATATATATATATATATATATATATATATATATATATTAATGAGGGCGCATATATTCTAAACCATTCATGCGATTTCTTTGAAATTTTTTACAGAGTTTCTCCTTGCACAAAACCTTTACATGATCTACAAAGGCTTTCAAAAATCGATACTAGGGCGTTTGAAGACATAACAAAATGTTGGTTACTTGTGTGAATTTTCGTGAATCAGTAATTCAAGAGTTATCTTTCGTAATCAAGAGAAATCTTTCGTAATTCGGCTCTTTCGGATTTTAATTTACACTTTGTACTTGAAACAAAGAGACTAACAATATCATTTTGTATATTTCACAACCAGCAATTTCTAACAGATTACTAAGTTAAGTTATATGTTTGATATTGTATAATTTATCGTATCCAGCTTGATGTTCATACATTAAGTGATGTCATAACTTTTACAATATTATGCTTAAATTTATCTAAAGGATGGTTTATACATCACAGATTTAGAACTATTCTATTTTTTCGCATTGATTAGACTACGTTTCTGACAAATAATTTAGTTATTAACTTACATACCCTGTACATTTCGAATGTTCTACCGATCTACATGTACTTCAAATACATTTTATAATTAATCTTTGTTTTTACATTCGATTGTGTTATATCGTCTACTTTACACATTTCGCTTCGATGCCTCGTGGAAAAAAAAAAGAAATTGCCTCAGCAGATTGTCGACCGGTGTGGTTAAGTAAAAGCAGCGTCTAGCTAATGAAACTGAGGAGCAGAGGACAACTAGGTTATCGCCATTAGCTGCCTACAACACAAGACTCAATACTTCGCATTCATCACATCTATACTCAGTAGAAAACCTTGCGGTCCGTATGGCAAAAAATGCACAAACCACTGCTGCTTCACGATCAAATGAGTCTACAGAGGAACGTACTATTCGGTTAGCGCTGAATGCTGCCGCGTCCGCTGCCTCAAGAGCTGCGGAGACACCTGAACAGCGTGCAACTGGAAGAAATGGCAATGCTGCCGTGAATGCTGCTTCGAGAGCTACGGAGACACCTGAACAACGCATATGTCGCCAGGCTTCCGATTGTGCTTATAGGACTGCTGCGATAGGTCCTGAAACATTACTGCTCGCGTTTTTCATCTTAAAGTTCGTAAAATGATTGATTTGATTAAATGTGGTGAAATTTTCGGGCCGATCAAATGTTTTATGTATACTGTTGAATGACAAAAACCTGGTCTACCTCACGCCCACATCTTACTCTGGATACAAAGCAAACTTCAACCTTCTGAGGTGGCCACAGTCATAAGTGCAGAATTTCCAAATCCGAATGAAGACACCCCCCCCCCCCCCGAGTTGTACGAAATCATTCGAAAACATATGGTTCATGGGCCATGTCGGCACTTTAATTCTACATCTTCATGCATTGCAAACGGAAAATGCACTACGAAATATCCACGAAAGCTTGTGGCTGAGACGATCACAGGTAATCGCGATATAATGGGCAACGTACGGTTACCCATTATATCGTAAAAGAGCTCCTGGACATGGCGGTTCCACAGCAACAATCAAACATGGATCTAACCGAGAATTTACAATTGACAATCAATGGGTTGTTCCACATAACAAGATGCTATGCAAGACATTTAATGCGCATATTAACGTTGAATATTGTAACTCAGTTAAATCTATACGTTACGTTTGCAAATAAGTCAATAAGGGATCCGATAGAGCCGTCTTTCAAGTGGCACAAACTGGAACAGCAGCTGCACCAACAGATGAGGTAGAACTGTTTCAAATAGGGCGTTATATGTCAACCAATGAGGCCGCTTGGAAAACGTTTGGTTTCCCTATACACGAGCGATTTCCCCCTGTTCAACATCTCAGTGTTCACTTAGAGGACAAGCAGAGAGTTTACTTCATTGAAGAAAACTAACGTCAACAGGTTCTTGCCCCACGTAGGACAACTTTGACTGCATTTTTCGAACTCTGTACGGTTGACTCATACGCAAAAACTCTTCTGTATGTTGATGTTCCTCTTTATTACTCTTGAAACCACTCAACTTGCTTATGGCAAAGAAGAAAACAGGGCCGACATATCGATTCACATCCTGCCATTTTTGTAAGTGACACAATAGGACGCGTCTATACTTTTCATAATTTGAACTTCGAATGCTTCCATCTTCGAACGTTGCCTCACGTTGTACGTGGACCAACATCCTTTGCAGCCCTTCGCACAGTGGACGGTCAATTATGCAAGACATTCAAGGACGCCTGCTTTAAACGGGGACTCATCGATACGGATAACCATTATGAGAGTACACTTGAGGAAGCGTCTCTCCGTCGATCTCCGTCAAAGCTTCGGCATCTATTCGCCATTATGCTGGTTTTCTGCAACTGTGTTAACTCGCCTTTGTTGTGGAATAAATACAGGGACCACATGGGCCACGATATATGGCTTCAAAGCTGTCAAGCTATCGAAAATTCCACCACTGCTTTTACCCCCTCTATGTATAACACTGGTCAAATTATCTTGGAGGACTTCTTTGTGGCAATTGGAGGCCAACGTTTGGAGGTATACTGTCTCCCTTCTCTGGTTAGAAACCAAGAGCAAACTTTTAATCGACTCCTCGTTAGAGAAACCACCTACGACAAAACCAAGCTCCGACAAACGTAGCTGTCAACGAGCCTCTCCTTAATCCAGATCAAGAATCTGCATACAAATCCGTTCTAAACAAGGTATACCGCAATACTGGCGGGATTATCTTCATAGATGCACCTGGAGGGACCGGTAAAACATTTCTGCTTAATCTTATCCTTGCTAAGGTAAGGCAGAATGGCGACATTGCACTTTCTGTTGCCTCTTCCGGTATATATGCGACTCTTTTAGAAGGTGGGCGCACAGCACACTTGACCTTCAAGCTGCCACTGAACGTCGTCCATCAAGAGAATCCCATCTGCAATATCTCACATAATTCTAACGAAGCTGCTCTGTTGAAAAGCTGTAAACTAATTGTGTGGGATGAGGCAACCATGTCCCATAAAGGCTCTCTTCAGGCACTAGATGCCACAATGAAGTATCTTAGATCTAATGACAATATATTTGGAGGAGCCACTCTTCTTCTCGCAGGTGACTTCAGACAGACAGTTCCCGTGGTCCAAATGGATCACCTGCTGCTGAAGTGGACACCTGCTTATAAAAGTCCTCTTTTTGGCAGTTTTTTAGGTACAAAAACTAACAATTAATATGTGATCACTATTACAAACTGGTCGTCCGTCTACGCCATTTTCCACTCAACTCCTCCAAATCGGTGACGGCCAACTTAAGTCCGACAACAATGGATACATTGACACTTCTACTAGTGGCCGCTCAGTCTCAACGCCCGATCACTTATGTTCTTCAGTTTATCCAAATCTTTCAATTGAACTCATGAATCATGATTGGCTTTGTGAGAAATAGTTGGTCAGTTGCCCTCTATTCAACGCTGTTACAAGTCAGTTGACACAGTTACAGACTTTGATCAAGTGACCAACTTCCCAACCGAGTTTCTTAACTCTCAGGATCCTCCAAGACTACCTCCTCACGAGTTGTATCTACAAGTTGGAGCTTCTGTTATCCTGCTACGTAATTTACCCCCCCCCCCCACACACACACACTTATTTGTAATGGAACAAGACTGGTGGTAAAGCAAGTGATGAACCTTGTATTTGAGGCAGAAATAATCACAGTACCAGAGCGAAATGAATCTGTTTTTATTCCCAAAATTCCTTTTACCCCTTCTGATTGTCCATTTCCAATGAAAAGGTTACAATTCCCACTCAAGCTTATTTTTGGAATGACCATATACAAATCTGAAGGGCAATCTCTTAAAGTTGTTGGTCTGGATCTTCGAACATTTCACATGGTCAGTTTTACGCTGATTGTTCTCGAGTGATAATTCTGACAACCTATTTATTTATGCTCCTGACGGGAAAACCAACAATGTTGTGTATAAATCTGCTTTTCAATAATCCAAAAGACAATGAGTGCTCCCACCCAACATCCACCTCTTTTTATAACGATTTTCTCATCCATCAGTTCCCCCCTGTTATGTCCAATTTGTATGGTTATTCCAACCTATGTACATAATAGTGTCTATTATTCACTTCACTTCTCTATTTCATGATGCGCTTTTATTGTGGTCAAAAAAATATATACCTAGACTGGATTTCTGTTGTCACATGGTATAACGGATGACACCGAGCTCACATATTAGTTATTTCGCTGGAATACTGCCGAGCATGTACGGCTTAATTCGGGCTGCTTGTTTACAAACAAACCAAACATTATAATAAATGTTCGGTAAACCCATACGTACATATATATATATGTGTGCATGTATGTATATATATATAAATAGTACTGTACGTCTGTATACATATATGTATGTACGTATACATACTTACATTTAAGTACCAGCCGTACTAAGAGTGAGAAATGAAATTTCCTTTCATTTTTTTCCATATATATATATATATATATATATATGGGGGGAGCGGGAGGGGTGTGTGTGTGCGTGCGCGCGTGTGTGTATATTTATATATAAGTATGTATATATATAATTATATATGTATATATGTATATATGTAAGTATGTATATATATATATATATATATATATATATATATATATATATATATATATATATATATATATATATATATATAAATAGTCCTGATGAATTCTAACAAGAATGAAACGCGTAGATTACTTCCCTTGCTTTTATCGAGAATCTAATTGTAATACGTGACGTATTCTATTCTATAGCGATTAGGTCTTCAAAATGTTTATTATAAACATACAGAATATTTTCGAATATTCTATGTCTATATTCACATATATATCGCTATTTCAGAGCATTTATTCCAATTTCTAATTTCTGCCGGACCGGCAACCGCTCTTTCAAACCAGTTCCTGTACACAGCTAAGTATTCTATAAGTCTCTAGCTGTGTCATTCTCGATAAAAGCACTGGATATGTAGTCCTGATGAATTCTAACAAGAATGAAACGCGTAGATTACTTCCCTTGCTTTTATCGAGAATCTAATTGTAATACGTGACGTATTCTATTCTATAGCGATTAGGTCTTCAAAATGTTTATTATAAACATACAGAATATTTTCGAATATTCTATGTCTATATTCACATATATATCGCTATTTCAGAGCATTTATTCCAATTTCTAATTTCTGCCGGACCGGCAACCGCTCTTTCAAACCAGTTCCTGTACACAGCTAAGTATTCTATAAGTCTCTAGCTGTGTCATTCTCGATAAAAGCACTGGATATGTAGTCCTGATGAATTCTAACAAGAATGAAACGCGTAGATTACTTCCCTTGCTTTTATCGAGAATCTAATTGTAATACGTGACGTATTCTATTCTATAGCGATTAGGTCTTCAAAATGTTTATTATAAACATACAGAATATTTTCGAATATTCTATGTCTATATTCACATATATATCGCTATTTCAGAGCATTTATTCCAATATATATATATATATATAACGAAGGAAATGCGGTAAGGTACCAGGTGGACCATAACGCATCAGATCACTCAATACTTAGAGTAGTAGAGTGGGTAATAGGTAAAGGTATGAACCCGATGGCAGAGCTCAAGCCGTTTCGACGGCTATTTCTGGACTAAATTAGAATTTTTAGCCTGGTAAATAAATAGCCGAACTTGTCAAGGGGTACTTCCTTATATGGCAATATTGTAGTTGACAAGAGAATTTGTCAAAATTTGTTGTAAACACAAATAAGTCTGTCATGGCAATTGGTGTGAGGTAGGGTTGGCTGAACTAGCCTGTAGAGCAATGAGGGAGCTAGTCAAGCGTTGAAAGTGAAATCTATACAACAGATTCTAAGGATAGTGTATGAAAAGTCGAAAAATTGTTCTGGAGAAAATGGAGGAGGGAAGGAATAGAATAGGTAAGTCAAATGAGAGTAGGAGACAATAAAAAATAATAGAAAGAAATATAAAGAAAATATATAAAATTAGATAGTGAGAAATGAATAAAAAAAAACAAAAACAGTAGAGTCTATAGACAGCTGTTATAATAAGTAGGTGTTGCTTGTACGGCCAAAGCTAGAGAAAAGGTTAATAAGTTGAGAATGGAAAATACTAAATAAGAAATTGTAGAAGTGGGTAGTGGAGAAATATAATGGAAACTTTTCAGGAGTCTAACACAGCTGATATAAATAGTTAGTAAAGGGTATCCCACCAATAATATCTTACAATTACAGGTTAATAAGTTGAGAATAGAAAATACTAAATAAGAAATATTGAAATTGTAGAATTGGAGTAGTAACAAAGAAAAATGATACAAAATTACAGGGGTCTAACACATCTGATATAAATAGTTAGTAAAGCGTTTTCGGCCAATTCTATCTTAAAATTACAGTGGTGGGGCACTGAGGCTACAGAGCCCCGACGGGCTGCATCGGGGTATGCGGAAGGGGAAAAACAGACGAGGAAGAAGATCGATAGTGGAAGGAAGTGATAGGATGAGACAGGGGGAAGAAGACAACATAGAGGAAAAGAAAAGAGGTACATCTACCTATGTAAGCTGGGGTTTCCCCTAACTTATTCGGCAAGTGTGTGTTTGTGGGGGGGGGGAGTATCAGCCCTTGACTACCCACGCAGGACGTTATGTGGTTTGAGGGCGAGGTTAGTCCTACGCAATCTGTGTTTGCATGTGGTTACCAGTTCGTCTTTCTTGTTTAGGAGTTGGTCCTTCGAAAACAGCATTTGTAATGTTTCCTCCGAGCATAAGTTACACGGACGGCGTCCTCCCGTGTAAGAGTTAGCTCTGGACAGTAAGCTCCAAGTGAGATTGTATGTTATATTATCATCTTGACGGTCCCAGATGTGGCCCGAAAGTGTATTGGCATGTCGCCGGACCGGGTTTCGGAAAGTATGTCGGTTGGTAGAGCCGGGTCTTAAAGTAACAAGCGGTTAATCCTTAATAAGCTTTGTTGGAGGTGTCCGTCCTCACGTTGCACTGGTAGATCACATTACGTTCTCGGCATCTGTTGTTGATCTATCAGGGTAGTTAACCCTCCTGGTCGGCTCTCCACTGATGTCTAGGTTATTTCTTCCATAGCAGTTGAGTTTTTTTATTGTTTGAGGAGACGACGTTTTGTGCGAAGTTAGGTGTGGTGTTGTAGGAGAGTTTGATGGTGTTTTTGTTGATTATGTTGTGGTAGCGGTGTTGTAGTGGGAGGTGTTTTCCGAGGAGCCTAAAGAAGATTTTCCCGATAGGTGTTGCCACCTCGGCATTGTGGGTAGGATTGAACCACGTTATGTTGCATGAGCGGTGGTGTCGCCTGCTGGTTCCGCTAGGGGAATCTGGATAAAATGATATTTCCTCCCGGAAGCCACTCCGCTTGAAAGCCTGGTTATAATGAGTCGCATGTTCGTCGAATATCTGCTCATTAACGGACAAACGAGATATGCGGAGGGAGATGTTTTTAACCAGGTTTTTGGTGATGTTTCTAGGATGGTTAGAGCGGCGGTGGATGTAGTGCAGGTTGTCGTTTGGTTTCTTGTATGGGTAGTACAGATCACTTTCGAGGTTACAGGTAACGTCCAGGAAATTGACTCGGGTTAGGGACGTGTGTAGGGTGATTTTAAATCCCCAGTCCTGGAAGAAGTTGATAAGTTATTTACGGACCCGGTCTGTACTATAAGGAAGTATTACTAACAAGTTCGGCTATTTATTTACCAGGCTAAAAATTCTAATTTAGTCCAGAAATAGCCGTCGAAACGGCTTGTGCTCTGCCGTCGGGGTTATACTTTTTCATATATATATGTATATATATATATATATATATATATATATGTATATATCTATATATCTATATATATATGTATATATGTATGTACATATATATCTTATATCAGGTCGATCTCGAGTGCTACTGGTAACATGTAACCCAGTACAACCTGTCTAGTGGCTGTGTCATCGACATCTAAACCGCCAACCACACCAAGCATGCTTAGAGTCTCATATTTGGACACCCTGCCGGATGAAATACAAGTCTAAGCAAAGGGCAGAGAAACAGCAAATTTAATGGCCAACCAAATAGTTCTTCCTCTTTCACCTGGGAGTGAAAGGCTCCCAGTTGTTCTCAAAAGCTTTCTAGGAGAGGAAAACTCTGAAAATTAAACTTGTAGCTTCAGAAGCATCCGAAGATGTTGAACAATTCTCCCTTTCGGATAGTGTTTTTGATGATCAGAAAGTAGGATTGGTCGAGTACAGGGCTTTTCACCACTTAAAAAAAAACATTCAAAGCGCAGGCATTGTTTGTTCATTATAATTGAACAGTAGTAGACGTAACGTATCATAAGA
>OZ024751.1:6381923-6391923 GCA_964016885.1 Eledone cirrhosa
CAATTTAGACGTATATATATATCCAAATTAAATTAAGGGTGTCATGTCTGAGAGACATGCGCCATATCCACTGTAGTATATGCTCAAAGATTCCAATGAATAGATCCGAACATTTTATATCAACTAGAAATTGATTGACATATATATATATATCTTAAATAAACATATGAAATAATCACAGGGAATAATTTGTAAACGTGTGTAAGCACACACAGCTAGGTAGGTAACTAATTAAAGTTTAACTAGAACTTTAAAAATAGATACCTTCTAACATGATTAATCTTCCTTGTGTATATTTCATTAAAGAAATATATTCCACCATCAATCGATCGGTAAACCCCAGTAGTCAAATCAGGGATTTTCAACGAGGGAGAAGATTTAACTATCTGTGTTTACACAGTAAATTCAAATCTGCGAATGACTAGCAGCACGTGTTGCATTTTTTTAAAATACACACATCGTACCAGTTTCATCCCAGTGGCGTGAATAGGGTTATCGACAACTACAAATAGCAGCCGAGTTCTTTGAACTGCGTTAGCTCTACAATTAAGGGGCCGTATATATATCCAAAATTAAATTAAGGGTGTCATGTCTGAGATACAAAACAAATTTTTCCCTGTTGCTTGTTTCATATGTTTATTTTAGATATATATATATATATATGTCAATCAATTTCTAGTTGATATATATATATAGATATGTACATTTATATTCAAGAATCAGGGGCAGACACTAGCCATGGGGCGTTGTGTGAATATTTTGTTGATATGTGACATTTGTTATCATTGTAGATCTTAGCGAAGATCAAGAGACATGAAGTCAATTGTATTGGTTTGTCTTTTCGCCTCTCTAATGTAAGTTGAAAATAAATTTTTCTTTTAAATATATCACATTGACAAACTTTTCGATAATATTTGTTACTCGTTGGTTCTTCTTATCTAGCTTACATATTCTGTTCGTATATCTATTTATATAGAAACGGTTCATCGACGCCATTGCCGTCCGAAAGCACCTACGACGTAAATAAGACGAATGATGCTACAACTATTGGTGAAACGAATGGGCAATGAAATAATGTTTAACAATTTTCATTTCAATAACACTGTAACTACTTATTTCACAAAACAACCAATTTGTAGCTGGACATGTATATATGACATGAAATTGTTTGAATATCTAATATTATTCGGGAAAGCTTATTGAATACAAAGTCGTTCGTTTCAACTACACCAAGTTGTAATACGACGAGGAAATAAAATAATTTTTTAACATATATTTAGTTGAATAACACAGTAAAAAAATTATTTCTAAAATGAAAAACAATTTGTAGCTGAACGGGTATGTTTGTTTAATTCGGTAAAGCGTATGGAATACTTAGTCGCAAATATATTTAACCCAATGTTTTCTTTCAATTTGTATATTTTATTTATCTATTTATGTCTTTCCACAATAACATAAAGCTAGTAAAGCTTACATTGAAGGCCATTGATATTATTTATATTTGAACAATGTCAAATAAAAACAAAACGTCACGAAAGGGAACAGAAAAGGAAGAAAGTAAAAGAATATGAAAAGGAAAAAAAGAAATAAGGATCAAAGGTCGAAAGGAAGGGAAAGCTGGATGGATTGTCAAGCATGTCCCACAAGAAGAAAGGCAACAGTTTTATCACGGAAAATGGCCAGATACATCTATTGCAACTGCTATCCTAACTTACGAGTCTTACTCCCCAAGCAGGCTTCTTTCTTTCCGACTTTACGGAGGAAATCAGCAGTGCAGGTACCGGATCCAATTATTTTGGTTATTGATCGGAGAATTGGGAAGAGCGCACATACCCACATACAATGATATGTCCCATCAATAACACAGAAATAGCCATTAGAACGGTATATAGGGTGTTATGTAAAATATGTAGCTCCTCGTATATTGGATTCAACATCCGGATGGTGCACATACTGATCAAAGAACACCCGATAACGAGAGCTTCGTCTGCCAAAAGCACCTTCACAGATGCCACAGCATAGAAGTCAGCATAGAGTTAAAGGAAAGGAATATAGGCAAATATAGAATCAAAGAGGCTATTATCACCAACCGTGAAAAACACAAAGATAAATAATAGATTGGAAATGCACGAAGCACTCTGGTTACTATGAATATTACACTCATGTGTATTTCATATACCTAGGGCAGTAAAGGAATACCACAACGATCATTCGTTTTGTTATGAACTGTTTGGAAAGAGGGTTATATCCCTGAAATATAATGTTGAAATATACTGGGTTAAAAAATTACGTTGTTTTCTTGTATTTGTAAACATTTTCTCTTTACATTTTCCCACCGCATTTACCGGTTGTTTTATTACATAACTCAGAGTGATTCGTCTTAACTATATTTAATCATCATTTATATGAGAGGATATATATGATGCCATTTCTACAAATTATGTCATGCATCAATCATTTCCATTGTTACTGGTTGGTTCTTTTTATCTAGCTTACATATTCTGTGTGTATATCTTTTTATATAGAAGCGTTTCATCGACGACATTGTCTCCCGAAAGCGCCTATGACCCAAAGAACACTAACGTTGCTACATCTATTGGTAAAATCACTAGGTAATGAAATGATTTCTAACAATATTCATTTGAATAACACTGTAACTACTTATTTAAAAAACAACCAATTTGTAGCTGGACATGTATGTATGATTGATGGTATGACACTTTTTGAATAATCTAATATTTTTCGCGAAAGATTATGGAATACTTACGAGCAAATATGTTTAACCCTCTTATATATGAGCGGTCATAAATGCTACCCTTTCTACAAATTCATTTCCAATAATCATTCTTTGCGAATGATCATTCATTTCCAATTATGTTGTTTTCTATTTATTGATGTCCACTACATATACGACATCTTAACATCATGTGACCATCATATGTTTAATTAATCTTACCTTATTCAGTTCAAATTTCATAAATCAATAGAAACCTTCTCTAAACTCAATAGCCTAACTTTTACTCAATAGGAATATACGTGCAGATCCGGGCCGCAGTGGTTTTCCCTGCGATCATATTACAAGGTATCAAGCGTGGCTCATCTTAGTTTGATGGGTATGTCTTTTTTTATTTATGAAATACGTAAATATTCCTGATGACGAAAGAAAAAACAATATATGTGTATATGTGAGAGAGCGAGAGTGATATATATATATATATATATATATATATATATATATATATATATATATATATATATATATATATATATGTATATATATGTATATATATATATATATGTATGTATATATATGTATATATATGTATATGTATGTATGCATGTATATATATAGTAAGAAATCGGAGAATAGACCGTTAAAACATGTTTATTTAAAACACCACCTACGTACGTTTCGCCCAGTTGGGCTTCTCAAGGGCATAAATAATCACAAGTGTTCCTTATATTGCTGGGAAAGAGTTTTTGGGGTTAAATCCACATCAAGGTTCATTGCTCAAAAAAATATCTTGTTTTGATTTTGCAGCAGGTCAAGGGAGGTAACTCTGGCCGGTGTTAAGGCAGTCTTTCCCGGACACATTTTTTTTTTTTTTTTTTTTTTCCGCATCTGTTTGTCTGACAAACAGATGCGGCAAAAAAAAAAAAAGAAAAAAAAAAACCTCTTTCCGAGCAATATAAGGAACACTTGTGATTATTTATGCCCTTGAGAAGCCCAACTGGGCGAAACGTACGTAGGTGCTGTTTTAAATAAACATGTTTTAACGGTCTATTCTCCGATTTTTAACTTTCCCACGTGCTTACGCTCTGCTAACTCTCTAGCCCACTAAATATTAACACTTCGAATATTTAATACTGCCGGCACTAGTATCGAGCACTTTTGGCATACGCTACTTGGCAAATAACTATATGTATCACCTATCCTACCCTTTTTTCTCTTTCTCGATACGTAAATACTGTATATATATATATATATATATATATATATATATATTATAAAAAATAAACAAAGAGGCCTTCAATACATCAAAAGTCTTTATTAGCCAACAATGTTTCGTCCCATTAATAAGGACTCATCAGGGCAAGCAAAGAAACAAGAAGCATTAACGGCCAGATCCATCCAAAACTCAGAAGAATAGGGAATTTATATTTATGAAAGCTTAGGAAAGATATCAAGGAAAAGCATGCTAAACCTAAAAGTGTGCAGTTACATATATAGACTATAGGGCATGAAAGCGGGTAATATGTCAAACCTACGTTGAAAGTACAGTATAATACAAACACATGTAACACAACATAGTAATATATTGTGAGAATTACAATATGATATTGAATACAATATAATGGATAATAAGGAATAAAAAGCTTAATATATGTATATATATATATATATATATATATATATATATATATATATATATATATATATATATATCCATATATATACACATTTACACAAACACATACTAACACTTATTAAGTATTTAAATATAAATATACTCGTTATAATATTAAAAAAACCTTTATAATAGAATAAACCAATCACCCTGACGTTGTGCATAAACAATACAGAAAACAATAGAATAATATACTGACATCAAAAAATATATAAAACAACATCATACATATTATTTAAGGTCAATAAATTGTATATAAAGTTTTTCACAGGGTAAGAAAAAATATCATACAAAACTAAAGTATGTTGAAAAAATATATATAAATACATAAAGTATTGACAATAAACACATAGAGGTATAGGTAGTTTACATTCATAAAATATTACAAAATATTACAAAACAGTACCTCAAATATCTGACATATATTAATATCTATAATTCAATTACATAAAAATAATATCATATATCAATGTTAATATTATAATAGCAGACAGACAGAGTCAATGGAAAATGCTTAAGACATATTTACGCGATTGATATAGGGAGACATATTATGATACAATAACGTATGATAGGAAGACAGACAGCAGCATGTGGTAGTAAAAAAAATAAATAAATAAAACGAAGAACAAAAACAAAAACAAGCACAGTTACGTAGGTATTAAGTCGTTAGGTAAATATAGATGAAAGAATTGAATAGAAAACCCTATTAAATTAATTGATATTAAAATTACATAAAAGATATTATTGGTCACTTCAAATGGAATAAAGTTTAAGTCATCAAAGTCGTATAAAACTTAGATATTTCCATAAAAACTATCAAGATATATTACGTTCCGTTCAGACGAATTACGTTATCAAAGAAAACCTCTAAATAAAACTATGGTAGACTAATGGGAACAGAAAGAAGTGAAACTATGGAGGATAGGAAGGATCATAAAAGTAAAATTTATATATAATATATTATATAATAAAAAGGAGCATAAAAGTAAAATTTATATATAATATATATATATATATATATATATATATATATATATATATATATATATATATAATATATATATATAAAATATATATATATATATATATATATTTGCCTCTATCTTTGCTACGGCCCTTGATAAACCTGTTCTACATCATCCACTCTCATCCCAGGAACAGTTTTTGATAGCGCTAGTTTGTGATTTAAATTCAGGAATTTTATATTCTTTGAATGAAAAGAACCTGCTGACGAGAATCTCTTTGCAACGAAGGCCGTATGGTCTCCGTTTTATTTTTGGGATTCGAAACTGATCGGTAAAGGTAACTATAGTAGGTAAAGTCAATTTTTTAAAATTTCTTTTGAAACTTTTTCAATATTTACTAAACCTTGTTTATATTTGTTCTGGCTCGTTAATTTATTAACCCGCCATTGAACCACATTGGCACTTGGTTGGACAATACATGCGTACCTTGGCGCCTTGTGCGTGAAGGGACGTATTTCATATATATATATATATATATATATATATATATATATATACATATATATATATGTATATAGATAGATAGATAGATAGATAGATAGATAGATATATAGATAGATAGATACACATCATAAATTTGCAGTCACATTCCTGTTGCCCTTTCAGCTAGTTACTCTATATGCAGAGGAAATGATTATAATAGTACGTTTGGATATCTGTCATATAACAAATATGGATGCAACGTAGCTTAATGGTTAAGAAGATCACTATGAGATCATTAGGACCCGGATTCAATCCAACAACCTAGAATTGTAAGCAAGCTCCATTCACCATAGTTTAGTTTAAATCAATTAATCACAGTGTAATTACATAGACGGAAACTGCTTCGATGCTTTTGGGCGGAAAGTAGATGAATTTTAAACGGGCCAGACTCCCTCGCACAATGTCAGGCTGAATCACCATGATAATTATGTTAATGGTACACGTGCCTGTGGAATTCCCGAGCAGGTTGTTCAATTGATTGAATAACTCCATCATATATTTTCAAACCGAAATTTTACAGCTTATATAATCTTTTATTTCACAATGTTTTAAATGTAATTACTACTTAGGTCCGAGCCCCAAGATGCGGATTGGCTGTTCCAGCACGTCTCCCCCACCAAGCTTCGGGGCAATGCATTCGTCATCCTTTTGGGCAGGGATTCAAGGTGAAGAAAAAATTAGTTGGTAGTGGTGCATACGCGTTAGGACGTCACTTTCTCACACTTATTGAGTGCCCTTTCTTTACCTAAATAAATTATGCTTCATACACATAGCAATCTCGACCTATATATATATATATATATATATATATATATATATATATATATATATATATATATTTTAGTCCAGAATTAGCCGTCGAAACGGCTTGAGCTCAGCCGTCGGGGTCCTACTCGTTCCCATTACCCAGTCTACTACCCTAAGTATTGAGTACTTTGGTGCGTTATGGTCCACCTGGTTCCTTACCACATTTCCTCCGTTATATATATATATATAAAATAAAGTTAAATAAAAGTCAAATGATTAAAATTTAGCTTCGTTTATTACTGCTATATATATTTCAGTGACAGCCATCTTTGGCTGTGACCCCTTCAGGCAGTTTGAATTAGTATGGTATAGACAAGTACATATGTAATTTAGGTGTATGATATTGTCAATACTCTGATATGTCCAGTTCCTTGTTGGGTTGTTAATTCACTGGGGAACTGGGGTGAATTAACAACCCAACAAGGAACTGGGCATATCAGAGTATTGACAATATCATACACCTAAATTACATATGTACTTGTCTATACCATACTAATTCAAACTGCCTGAAGAGGTCACAGCCAAAGATGGCTGTCACTGAAATATATATAGCAGTAATAAACGAAGCTAAATTTTAATCATTTGACTTTTATTTAACTTTATTTTACACTACTCCGGAGTAACCAAACCAACCTGCGCACTTCGTCGAGTGCTCCAGCCTGCATACTGAGGTGTTGGTATACAACCAACATAAACTCAATATATATATATATATATATATATATATATATATATATATATATATATATATAATATTAGTTAACATCCTACAATATAAGATATGTTCAGAAAAATTCCATGCCTAATTTATATCTTTTCCTCAGATGGGTTACCTGCTCGAATAATGAAATATTTCTGGAGCGAACGAAATTTGCGGTAATGAATATTTTTCAAAGAATGGACGAACGATTCACTTACGAGTACGTTGATTTTCATAATAACTTACAAACGTATGGTGGCTGTAAATATTATAAGTTTCAAATTTTGCCTAGAAAATATGTATTATAAATTTGACATGGATAAGGATAAAGATCCCATAACTCGTTGTGGAGTGGTTGAGGCACCGTCAAATGGCGTGTCTAGGTCGCTTTTAACCCTTGCAGAGTTCAACCCTCGCCGGGTTTTTCTATAGAGTAAAAATCTACCCCATTACTGAACTGGTACTTTACTTATCGATCTCGAAAAGATGAAAGGCAAAGTTGACCCCGGCGGGATTTGAACTGAGAGCACGCAACGAGGTCGGAGGAATACAGTAAAGCATTCTATCCGACGTCTTAACGTGGTGTTATTCATATATTCCCAACCCAAAACTAAGTGTATATCGTCACCCTGTTATCTCAGATACCTGCTTGGTCGTGAATGTGTTGGCACTATCATATATAAACTTTTTCTTTCATTTCTTATTCATAGATTTATCTACAGACTTCTTTTTTTCACGATAACTACTCTTGAAGATGTTCCCCTCGATGAATTGTACGTCACCTCCAAGTGTCTACTGACCACCATGGACTCTTCATTTGAAGCAAGAAATATTAAAAGGAAAAGGTTAGAATATTTTTTTAAATCTTATCTTTCATAAGTAGTTGTAATAAAGAACACAATTGCAATGGCATTTAGATTAACTCATTTGTATAAAATATTAGATATAAATTACAAAATATGATAATTGTATTGCCCAGAAGTTTAAATATATTCCAGAAGAAGAAACAGAAAGCTAGAGATAATGAGTAGTAAATAATTAAAAATATAACAGCCACTATTAGAATCACACAAATCTACTCCAACATTTATATATTCATATATAATTTTACAACAGCTCCCACGCATAAACTACATAAACATTTCGGTACTTTTATTACCCTCGTGTATATATATCTGCTTTAAGGCGGGGAGGCTAATTATAGGATGCTTTAATAAGTAATTCTCGAACTTACACAATACAATGATTTTTCACAACCCTTTAATTCCACCCCAATATTGTTTGGGACCCACGAGTATGCAATCTCCCTCTCACTCTCTCTTTCTCTCTCTCTCTCTCATATATATATATATATAATAACCAACATTGATCGCTCGTAAACATGAAACTGACTGGCCTATCTGTTGATATGCAAACCTGGCTGATCTGTGGATCTGTTAATATACAGATCGGACTGATCAGCCAATGAGCTAATATGCAAATCAGGCCGATCAGTCACTGTATATTTTGGAAAGTATCATATATTTTCAAAATATCTGACAGTTAGCAGGTGAAGAGTGAACTGCACTGATGAAGTGTAATCACCCAGAAACATTAGTATCTGCAGTTCTGTTTACATGCCAACACAAGAGCAAGCATGAGGGGTTCATTCTACTGACATGGCTCAAAAGAGGTTTGTTTGCATAGTTGCAAACGAATCGAATATTATTATTAATATTCAAAAAAGTCAAATTACACATATATATATACAGGACTAGAACTGTTTAAATTCAAAGGAAATAATCAGGAAGGCCCAAATGTTTTATTTTGAATGAAATAGTTCTAGTCCTGTAGAATCCATTTCTACATTAAATATTTACATACTACCAAAGCATTGAACACCTTACTTCCTGTGGTTATCCGCGATCGAACCCGAGACTCTCACTCACAGACGAACACATTATTGGACCAGTTATTTTTATCTAAAGACATTTTATTCCAATTCCATCTCGCCCTTCCCCTCAATGTATCTTATTTCACATTATTTCTTCTGATGAAGTACTAGCGTCCGAAATGTTAAGACCCTCTTCCTGCTATATCAAGCGTTAACCTAATATATCCCTTCCATATACTGTACCGATTGTGTTGTTATTTCTGTTTAACTTTTACATATATATATATATATATATCCCTAGCATTCCACGGATTCTACACCACTGGTTACACCGCTCCAGACATCCACCCTGTTATACTCGGATTTTTCACCATCTCTTCCTACACTCCGCGGGAAAACATTCAGGAACACACACACACACAGACAAACAGTTACACTATTTTCGCACACACACATCCACACATACACACACACACGTACCTACATGCACACACATCACATTCCGCCCTCCCCACTCGAACCCCCCTCTTCCTCTCACATCCCCCTCCATCCACCCATCACCCCCACACCCCTCACACCCTTTCACTACTTGTATCATTTTAAATTGTTTACACTCTTTTTAATTTGTTTTCCTTCCCCTCATGCCCCTCACTTAAATGTATTTTCAACACCCTCCCTCACAACCCCGGAACTCTTTTCC
>OZ024751.1:6401923-6436923 GCA_964016885.1 Eledone cirrhosa
ATATATATATATATATATATATATATATATATATATATATATATTTATATATGGTGGCTGCCAACTCGTTTTCGAGTACGGCCACTACTTTATATCCATGTAGGAGAACCCCTACCGATGCGCCGAACGAATGTGACTTTTTATTCCAGCCAGCAACTTGAAAACTCTGGTACAAACACTACACTTGTGACCATTATTGACACATAGTGCAGGGCCCATGGTACCATGTGACGACAAGTGCAGAGAGATCTCCAGATATAAAGCAATGCCTGTGCCGTGAAGCTTTTATAGTGAGCAAAGGCACTGCACAAAGCCAGTCCCACTCTCTTAACCAAGATGATATTTACCAAAAAGAAGAACAAGTCAACATCATTGGATACCATCAAGGTTGCAGGTGTTACATCAGAGTTTTCCTTCTCCTAGAATTCTGCCTTGACAAAGGCTAAGGGGTCATCTTTCCCAGTGACTTTGGATGGCCATTGACTCTTAAGAGCTCCTTTGCCCTTTGACAGGTTTTGTTTTTAGTCCTGCAGGATGTCCAAAGTCACCCTCCTCACCAAGAAACCTTGGTGGGGTTGCCAGTTTAGTCGCCAACGACCCGACCATGAGACAGGTTGTACTGGGATACATGTTACCAGTAGCACCATAAATATATATATATATATATAGGTTTTAATATAGATGAGATTCTACAGGACTAGAACTGTTTCATTCTTTAGAAATCATCAGGAATCAGATTTCTAAAGAATGAAACAGTTCTAGTCCTGTAGAATCTCATCTATATTAAAACCTTTATACTCTGCTATGTATTGAGTACCTTACTTACTGTGGTTACCTCCGATTCAACCCGGAATAACGTATATATATATATATATATATATATATAATATGGAAAACGAAGAATTAATGATGCATCGGAACACAATTTATTACGTATAACAATTGTTTCTCCGGTGCGATCTGTTTGTGGATTGAACCTGACTCTGGATTCGCAAGTTCCTCAGATACGACAAGTGATTTCGAACCAAATCCTCTTTCTTCTGGACTCCGACCCTTAACATTTCTATCATCTGCCATCATCCTGTTTGCGCGGCACTCCGATTGTGTATGACCATTCAAATCTGCCCACTGACCATTTCCATTCAGGCGTGAGCCGGCACTCACCCTAATCCCGTTGCCAGAAATTACTTCTATGTGTAGGAGAGGTGTTATGAACTCTCTTGCCTCTCCCTGGCTTGCCCTTCTCCCTACACATATACACCCACACGCACGTGTTCTCACATATATGCAGACATTCCGAGCCATTAATCGCACATTTATCTGTGCGGACATACATACATACACACACGCACACACAAACACATAGAGCTTGCGTGTTTGCGTTCACATGTGTACATACATATATTCACCTCTCATATATATGTTCATTCATACACAGATATTCGTACACATGTATACATAAGGGACCCACATATATACATATATCTATCCATACACGGTCACATATACATATATATACATATATATATACACATATGTATATCTATACATACACATATATGCACCCATACACACACACGCGTACATTTACCCGCGCGTACATATGCAGTCAGTCAGGCCTACTCATACACACACACAGACACACAGACATACACATATATATATATATGTATGCACACGGACGCACACACACACATATATACACATGTGTATACATATACATACGCACACATATATATATACTCACACACACACACATATATATGCGCACTCACACACAGACACCCGCCCTACACACACGTACTCACACATGGAAATAAACTGTACAAAAATATTTGGAAAGTGCATAGAAATATGCATATGATGCTGTACATCGGTTAGTGCACAAATAAATATTACGTGAAGAAATCCGTAAAAATTACAAAAAAACCTACATATGGGGAATACGTGAAATAATGCACGCAGCCTCGCATAGTGGTATATACGTATATGCAGACACACTTTGATGCACATGTTTGACTGAGTTGGCATTATGGTGCTAACGTGAAATAATCCACATACAGAAACCTTATAAACAAAATTACATATGGGAAGCTGATAGGAACTATGCAAAGGGTATATTTAAAACATATATTAAACGTATATGAAAAATACACATGAGGTTGTACATGAAAAAATACATAAAGTGTTACATAATGGAATACGTAGAGAAAATAGACACACTACATAAATATATATGCAGGGAGTAATGAAGATCAGTTTGTAAAGGAGTAGGTTACTGTGGCTAAAATAGAGTACGTTAGTGATGTGTGATACGGGATTGAGTATACCCATGGAAATTGAATCGCCGTGTCCTGGCTACTGCGACGGCGCTGTTTAAGATAAGGTGCAGCGTTAAAAGTGCAGCATTAAGTGTGTCGACCTGCCCAACTGGGCATACATAGTCATCAACGCTCCCCCGTATGGATCTAGTGGGGCCATCAACGCTCCCCCGTATGGCTCTAGTGGAGAGTGTGCACCTTCGCTAGTGTCTACATGCCATAATGATCTCCGATTTCAGTTTGACTGCCTCATCCCTTAATCTCACTATCTCTATGGCTTCGGGCAGGCACAGCTTGCACTTCCTCTCTCCGGCCGAATATGCACTACCACGCTGATTGATACTCCAGTTGAGATCATACGTGGTGCCGCTGTCCTTCAAGTCCCATATCAAGTCCGCCAGCCTAGTGGAGTGTCTCTTGCTACGGTCTTTGAAAGTGTTCGTGTGATTGTACATCCTCAATTTAAAGGTCGTGGATGCTGCGCCGATGTAGCTGTGCTTGGTGTTGTGCATGTTAACCACACATTTATAGTCAACACCCTTCATTAGGCATCTTCCCTACAGAGGGGATTGTGTGCTCACTAGGTACTTGCAAGTTCGGGCCGTATTCTGCTCATTCCTTAAAGGGGGCTTGGCTTTACTGCGGCGTTCTCCCGATTATCTGAGTGTTGTTCTTCCGGTGTGGTGGTCTCCTTTCTGTCGTTCGGTGCCACCTGGTAGCCGAGTACTGCGTCTTGCGCGGGTAGATCGGCTACTGTGGGGACCGGACCATAGCAGGTGACCCTGCCTCCATGTGGTCCTCCCGACCCTCCAGCATCGTCGGTCGCCTGCCGTAGTTGGCGGTCGAATTTCCCCAACTTCACCTCATTGGTTTTGGCCATATAGTCTGCACTGTTAGGTGCGGTGGCGAAGGAGAACTTCCCTGTGTGGTGGTTGAATATTCTGTGATACCTGTTCGACGGCGGGAAGCACTCGTCCAATGCTCTGAAGCAGAGGCCTGGTACATTACTGCATACATGTTTCGAATACGGCGCATTAAACCACGTAATAGTTCTAGATATTGACCTATTTCGTCGTCTGTGTGTAGTAATGTGTGCTGGGTCAGGTTTCCATCCCGGGTCGTGTCTACCCGTTAGTTCATCCCCTATGCTACAGCTGTTCTTATATCTACCATATGCGTCCGAATTACACCGTTCTCTTACTAAATATTCAGTTCTATTGTGTCGGCCTTATGGGTAATCCCATTATTGCTATCTGGTGCTACTGTCGGGGCTATGCCTATGCTATCGATCCGGGTATTCCCTCTATCTGGTTTCACGCCCAGTGCTCCCTTTACTCTGTCACTTGCTCTAGTTCCCCCGTCGCGTATTTTGTTTGTGTTGAGATTCTGTCTGCGTGTACTATGTGGTCAACTCTCCCCGTGTGCCTTCTTCTGTCTTAGTGTCAGTTTTGTGTCCCCACCTTAACCTTTCTAGGGAATTTTTTAGAAATCTGGTGGAGGCCATCTTCTCTGAGGGCCTAAAAAAAAAAAGATTTTTTGCAGAGAAGGATAGAGAGAGTGAGAGAAAGGAAGTGAGAAAGATATATAGAAAGAATCAACCACATTATTTGACTGGTATTTTTTTATCGACCGTGAATGGATGAAAGGCAAAGTTGACTTCAAATACTTATAATATGAAAACTTAAATGAATGTTCTTACAATATTGGTGGCTACAGTTGCATTAAGTAAAAAAGTTTGATATCATAAACACTCGATGTGTGCCTCTTTTATTGATCGGCAAACATCAATACGATAATCAAGCTCGGAGTGTTTTTGTGGTTTTGGTTTTGTGTCACCCTGTAGTATATCAACAGCCACAACTCAAATATATAACACGAAATTAATATACATTCCTTATTGGTTTATTTCTTTGTACAAGGAATATGAAAAACATTGTCTTTATGCATACCACATAATTTCTGTTACTTACTTATTTATTCATTTCAGCATTCGTAACAATTTCCTGGAATGGATAGCAAATTTCTTGTAAGTAGATTTCTAGACACTTGTATTTCTTTTACATGACTCTATACACAAATCATGAAATAAAACATTTAATTCACATCTACACGTGAACAGAAATTAGTTATGAATAAATAAAAATTTTAGAAAGTTATTGAGTTAAGTACTAATCAGTTTCTTCTACTTAATTCATATATTCCTACTACTAAGCATGAACATCATTGATATATTTTTAGATAGGAAACATTACAGACGAACATACACACAAGCTCATGATCACTAAAACACACATACATATGTAATCATATATATATATATATATATATATATATATATATATATATATATATATATATATATAAGGGAGAGAATTGGGAGTGTGTAACACTCCACTTATCAAATAGGCAGTATATGATTAGCTCAATGTCAGAGGACAGAGCCGTAATACAATTAACAACAAAGAGCGCTTAGAACATAGGTATATCTTAAGACATACCTATGTTCTAAGCGCTCTTTGTTGTTAATTGTGTATATATATATATATATATATATATATATATATATATATATATATATATATATATACAATGGGCTTCCACTGAAGATTTATAAGTGCCCACCTAAATATATTCTTACTTGAATATATGTTAGGCTTCTACATAAACTGGAAACATTCTCCCAATTTGTAGAAAACTTATAATGAAACAATTGTTTGGAAAGAGAGATATATTTTAACTTTAATTATATCTCATAAAATAATACAACTGGCTTTCCACAAAATACATATAGTTAGCACCCCAAACACTTAAATTGGGTTTATACTAACATATAACCTAATGTTTGTTGAGTGAGATGGTTACCAGTCGGAGTTTAGCTTAAATCTATCTCTGTTATTGTATTAAATATTTTACTCTTGATTTGGCCAGAGGTATTTATTTCCAGGTACCTTATAAACATGACTTTCCGTATTTGTTACCGTTATGAGGTATGGTGGGCTTTTGGTTGTCACTTCTCTGGTTTTAGCCTAAGAAAATATATATATGCGTGAGTAAATAATTACATGCATACATTTATTTTTTAAAATTAATTGAGTTCTTAACACGTGAAATTGATAATGGTTTTGAAATAACTAATTAACCCGCATGTATTAAATATTTTACTCTTAATTTGGCCAGAGATTTACATTCGCAGATGCCTTTTAAAGCGTAACTTTCCGTATTTACTACGGTTATGAGATGCGACTTGTTATTTAGGTATCACTTCTGCTTTTAGCCTAAGAAAATATCTATATGCGTGTGTAATTAATACACGCATACATTTATTTTTTTAATATCAATTGAGTTCTTAACACGCTGGATTGATAATGTTTTTGAAAAAACTAATTAACCCACGTGTATATTATTTTCTTTTCTCGTGATTCGTGGTTGTCTCCCTTTCCCGCTTCGTGACGCTATGATACTTCCTCAGTCAAAAGACTGCTGGAATTTCAAATTTGGCGGTCATTCGATGCGTGAAGGAGCAGCTTAGCAGACACGATTTTTAACTGCGGTAAGAATTTTTTCTCATATCAAAGTTTAATGGGCTTCCACTGAAGATTTATAAGTGCCCACCTAAATATATTCTTACTTGAATATATGTTAGGCTTCTACATAAACTGGAAACATTCTCCCAATTTGTAGAAAACTTATAATGAAACAATTGTTTGGAAAG
The DNA here is from genome assembly GCA_964016885.1 of Eledone cirrhosa. Lineage (NCBI taxonomy): Eukaryota > Metazoa > Mollusca > Cephalopoda > Octopoda > Eledonidae > Eledone > Eledone cirrhosa. The sequence goes on from OZ024751.1 coordinate 6,407,957, forward strand.
AGAGATATATTTTAACTTTAATTATATCTCATAAAATAATACAACTGGCTTTCCACAAAATACATATAGTTAGCACCCCAAACACTTAAATTGGGTTTATACTAACATATAACCTAATGTTTGTTGAGTGAGATGGTTACCAGTCGGAGTTTAGCTTAAATGTATCTCTGTTATTGTATTAAATATATGTATATATATATATATATATATATATATATATATATATATATATACATACTAGCAATAATAATAATAATAATAATAATAATGAGTAAAATCGAAGTTGCAGCTGCGATTACCATTTTTCGAAATCAATCTTCAGAAGCTGGCACGAAGCACTCAATGAGATGATATCGATAAATTGTTAAATTATAGCTTAGATTAATTGTTTCTACTTTTGGCACAAGGCCAGCAATTACCCAGTGCATTACTGGTACTTTATTTTATCGACCCCGTAAGGATGAAAGGCAAAGTTAACCTCGGCGGGATTTGAACTCAGAATGGCAAGGGCCGTAACTCTATGCATCAAAGCATGGCATCCAACCCTCTACCGATACTGCCAATTCACCGCCCTATTATAGCTTAGATTAATAACAATACGTTTGTGTTGTGACACAGTGAAAACTGTGGTCGGAGACACGTTGCGAACAAAGCCACCACAACAACGAAAATACAAACGGGTTAAAGACGAACCTGCACCTGATCGATAGATATTATATAATTATAATCGGTTGGTTTCTGGGAATCCGAAAGCCACACTCCACGTTGAGCAGTACGCAAGTCAGTAATGTATCCTAAGATTGAATGAGGATATCCCTTTCTAAACAGGCATTTCGTTCCGTATTCCATGAGCCTGGTTTAGTAACTCCACTGAATGTATTGTAGCAATAACTTTGGCAGCCTTCTCACGTGTTCTTTCTCAAGAAAAGAGGACGATTCACATCCGGTAGTGTGAACAAAGTAATTTATTCACAGCTTCCGAGGCAAGCTCTCAAATAGTTTATCAAACAAACAGTATATATATAAACTGAATTAACAAAGCAAACAATGAAGGTATAGTGTCGTAAAGATTAAGATATTTTCCTATTATTTCAAGCGTAAGACTAATATATTTCTTTATTGAACTGTGTCGTTGCCTTGCTATGTCGTATTGTATGAAAACTATAAAATGTTAACATAATACATATTCATGTCTATATTTGTAAAAAATATTTCAGGGGAGACATAATTAGCAAATATATTGAAGCGGATGCATAAGCATAGAAGGCTAATTTATATTATGTTTCGTTCATATTGCATTATTTAATACCTTATCACCGGAAGCATAATATTGTATAATATTCATCCCCTATTCCTGATCGTCACGATTCCACGGCGTCAAATTCCATCACCGCAATTATACTGCTGAGCTACATAGAGGACACGATGAATATCTGAGGTCTAACCAGTGATTCGGTGTCTCTAATTTACTGTATCACAAACAAACCAACGATTTAAAGAAAATTTCCTCTGTCGAGCTGATATACACAGTAATATCTGTATTTTAAATACAGATTTCTTATTTCGATTCAGAAAATATTCAACACAAAGCAACTGCTGACGTCACATAGTGTTCAAGCTAGAGACCAACTATCACCTATCGAAATTAATACAACATATACGTTTTCAACAAAATTTCAATATTTCTACTGTTTAGGCTACATCCATTATTAAAAGCATACATTGAAACGTAACCTCAATATTTGTGTGCATTCTATCCTCCACTTCACCCCTCTCCCAGATGCTAATTGCTATAGTGTCGATACAAAGCTTGTCTCCCCGGGCCAGACATATGTGTTAGTATATATATACATACATATATACACTAATATATATATATATATATATATATATATATATATATATATATATATATATATATATATATATATATATATATATATATATATATATATATATATATATATATATATATATATATATATATATATATATATATATATAGTAATAATAAATATGAAGACACTAGAGTCCAAAGAGGGCTCGATAATGATAAATATATATCAAATATATAAGAACCGTAGAGCAAATATTTATTAAAATAACAGATTAAAGATTAAGCAAAAGTCGCTGCTTTCACCCTTAACGGGTCCTTCTGAAACTAAAAAAATCAATCTGTGAATGCAGAAGTAAATATTTCAAAAAACGTTGCAACCGAAGGAAGACAGGCAGACGATACTTTGGTTCGAGGAAACGTTCCCTGGCAAAGAACGGATAAAAAAGAAGAATACGTCATTAATTGGAGCGGTGAAAACAATTACACGCAAATACAAAACCACGTTTATGGTATAAATGAAGTCGTAGACTAATATTCTATTAGGTGGTTCGTGGCAATGAACAGAAAACACGAAGATAATACGTCATTATGTGGGGATCGTTGAGAACAATTACACGCAAAGACAAAACCACGTATATGGTGTAACTGAAGTCGTAGGCAAAATTCTATGTAGGAAACCGAATGATTCTCGTCTTCAGAGTTAAGAATAAAGTAAATAAATACAGAGATAATTAAACAGAACCCACCTAACGCCAGTACCCGCACACATACGAACGTATACACCAAATATACATACAAAATATATTAAAAAAATGTATATATATGTGTGTGCGTGAATACATATAATTATATAAACGTATATAAATATATACACAATAATACGTATATAACGCGCTCACACACATACCTACATGTAAATACATATATGTACACAGACAATATGTACAGACCTATATGTACAGACATATATGTACGTCAGCCAAACACAAAGTACACATATACACGCACCCTACATACGTACGAACCCGCATACTAACACGGACGCAGAACTCACGTGTACACATAACCATATGCACTAGTACCAGTATATATAATATATGCGCCATAACATATACAACCAAATATACGTACGAGAAAGTATATGTACCTTGACAAAACATACAGGTAATATATACTTACCTATACAAATAAGTAATGGTATAAACATAACATATACTCAGCTACCACATCAAGACGTAAAATATCCGCGTATAGTTCGTACTATCCGTTAGGGTATAATGTGGGGCTGTAATACAGGAAAGTTTTGTGCAATTTATGTTTACAACCCGAAATTGCCTCAGATTTTTTGTTTAAGATGTGGTCTTTGGCGTAGAGTATTTCCAGGGCCTCAGCGGCGCAGATGTCACCTGGTCTTTTATTCCCGTTATACTTATCTAGCGTATGCTAGGATCTCCCAGTGTAACTTATATTGAGTGTGGTTGTCTTTTAGACTCCAGATATAAGTTGAAAGTGACGTAATATTCCTTCTTAAAGGGTTAAGAAAAGAATGGGTATGCATATAAAGACACTGCTTGAATCTATTGGCGGTTAACCCTATGTAGGCCCTACGGGACGTGGGTGTTTCAACCTTACATTTGTAGACGATGTTACTAGAGAGACATTTCCCGGATAGGGGGCAGTCAACCAGATTCGTTAAGACATCAGATACAACGCTTTACTGTATTCGTTTGACCTCAATTCGCGCTCTGAGTTCAAATCCCTACATGGTCAACTTTGCCTTTCATCCATTCGAGGTCGATAAAAAAGTACCAGTCCAGTACTGGGGTTGATTCTTCCTCTATAGAAAAAAATCGGCTGTCTTTATACCTGGAGAAGGTTGGACTCTGCCGGGTTCAAAAGTGCCATAGACACGCCGTTTGACGGTGCCTCTACGACTCTACTGAGGTTTATGGGATCTTTATCCTTATATATAAATGTATATATATATATTTATATATAAAATAATACTTCTTTTTTCGGAGACAAATCAACGAGCGACGATCCTGAAGTTGCCGAGTAAGTATACAAGGCTCTTTTATATACGTTTCCCAAAGTTACGTCTCTTTATGGTCTGAGTTTATATCCCGCTCAGGTTACATTTGCCTTTCATCATTAAATTTGCCTTTCATCCTTACGGGGTGGATAAAATGTAGTACCAGTAATGCACTGCGATTAATTGCTGGCCTTGTGTCAAAAGTAGAAACAATTATTAAAACATCACGTTGAAATGAAACGTCAATATTCGTGTAGTTTTCTTCTTCACGTCACTCCACTCCTTAATTCAAAATACTAATTGCCATACTGTCGATACAAAGCTTGTCCAATTCTACATCCCACAGGGGTTCACTTCATATGTGAATGACTGAATGTTATTAAGAATTTTGAAAAGACAAATATATATTGTAAATTATATCATATGTATCATAGAACAGGTCACATCACACCCTTACGTATTTCTTCCATACTCCTCCTAAACGATTCTGTATTACGCTTACTCGTGTTTTCCTGTAGCTGACGATTTGCAGGTGTCCAGAAATATCACGTCTATTGAACAAATAACAAGTTTACTCTGTGAATGTTTTGGCCCTCTCTTGTATATATTTCTCGAATATTATTACCTGGGTTATTAATATATAAACTTTGGGTTGAATTAACTGTTTTGAATCTATATAAATTTGAATCGAATCGAAGTAATTTCCCGCTCACCCCACCAAACAGTATATATTATGTTTAGAAATTAGCTGTCTTTGATCATTTTAGGAGTGTAAATCTTATTTTTATTTATATATTCAGGGAGAAAACCAAAAAGAAATGCCACCAGTAAGTTCATTGGCTCTTGTCAAGACCTTCCTTATTCTATAAATGATACCAGTTCCAATAATTGAATCGGTATTATACTTATCAAGAAATCACTCGGAAGAATTATCTGTGACTTGCCCAAAGCATATACAGAAACATCTAAATAAATTACATGTCGTATGTCAGCAATATATATAGAAAGCCATATCGGACACCGGAATAGTTAATATATTTTCTTCGTAAGAAGAGATATTAATCTCGAAATATCAGGAATTATCAATAACTTAAGGTAAAAAAACCAAGACCTGTTTCTTACAATGTAATATATATATATATATATATATATATATATATATATATATATATATATATATATATATATATATATATATATATATTGGTATAAAACATGGATCATACCAGCAGATTTATGTACGGTTGTGCGGGCTATCCAAAATGAACGGTCATGAAAGTTTTATCAAGATCTTTCGAAGATTCGCCCATAGATGACATGAACAATTACCTGAGACCATTTCTCAAAAGCTTAACTCAAATGTTTTCTTTAATATTTTCTTTAAACTTGTATCAAAACGTTTTCGAGAAAATATGACGAATAATACTCCAAAAGTGAAGACATTTGAAAAATTTGGACAAATATTTTAAATAACACACGCACACACACACACACACACACACACACAGACACACACACATTAATATCTTTGTCCAAATTTTTCAAATGCCTTCATTTCTGAGAATTATTCGTCATATTATATATATATATATTTCGTTTCGGAATTTGTTTAGCAAGATTCTTTATCTGAAAACGTGTGTTGAAACCGATATTGTTATACTTTGGGAGGGTCATGTTGCCAATAAGAAACACACGCACCAGTGCTTTCACTTCAATTTATTATAATAAATTTATAAATTTAGGTATTTATAAATTTCCGGTTGGTTGGTTGGTTGGTTCCACAACCGGATGATTGTTTATATATTGTCAAAGTTATTTCGTCACACATTCTGTGACCTCTTCAGTGACTGGGATTCTTTTCTTTGTTTTTTGTGCCTCTCCTTTGTTCTGTCCTACGCCATCTTGTTTTTGTGTGTGTGTTGTGTGCTTAGTTTGCGCATGTGTTACATCCGGGTGTCTGTGTGTGTTTATATTCGTTTATTTATTTGTTTATTTACATGTTACTGGTTGGTTGTTTGTTCTATATGTGTGTGTGTTTTCATTTTGTCCTTAATTGTAAGTTGTGATGTTGCTGTTCCACTCATGTTTTCTATTTAATTTTGGTTGTAATTCATTTATATTTATTGCCTCTGTGATTTGTCTAAACATTGCGTCTTTTCTGTGTGTAGATTCTATTTTTATTTCTATGTTCTCTAATTTACCCTTATGTTCTATTTTAGCATGTTGGTAGAGTACAGATGATTCTTTACTATCTTGAAGCTCTCGCCAGTGTTCATTTCTCCGTTCCCCTATACTACGAGCTGTCTCACCTATGTACACTATATTCTTATTTCTACATTGTCCTTCAGTACATCTTATGCTATATACTACATTTCTAGTTTTACAGTTAATATGGGGGCTTAATTTACAGATTATACATTTTTTATCTATACAGGGAGGTATTTGAAAAAGGGTATGTCTTGCTAATAAGTGTTTTTATGGAGGTACCTGGTCTTTCTACTATCTTAATATTGAATTTATGTTTATCTAGGGCCCTTCTAAATTTGTAAGCTAATTCACCTCTAGGGATTGTATCGATGAACATTACACTCTGGTATTTATTGCTATCATACCATGAGTTTATTCTATTAGCCTTATTCCTAGTTCTTTCTATTCTATTCCAAAATTTGCTCCTATACAAGGGGCAGGTCCCATTTGGGTCATTATTTCCCATTTTTTCCCATTTGGTTCTGTCTCCTCTATACACTCTGATTTTATCTCTCTGATTGTAACCAGAGAACTGCATACGGTTGATGAAGTGTTGTATGTGTCTCTCTAGTTCTTCGGGGTTGCACATGCGGGACACGTTTCTCATCACCCGTACCAAATCCGCAATCAGTATGTTGATTTTGGTATGGTCCGAAACAGCTGAGTTTCGGTGGATCAGATATTTAGACGTCATGGGTTTGGCATAATAGGAATGGAGGATTTGTTTTTTGTTATTAATGGTATCTAACCAGAGCTCTGTGTCTAGTACAGGTAATCGATGGTTGGGGTGTTTGCTTGGGTAGTCTATAGTAACTCTAATACTCTGGTGGATGCTTTTTGCTGGATGCTTTCCATCGTGTTTTTACTGGATGCTTTCCATTGTGTTTTTCTCTAATTCCTGACTGTTCTCTAGTGTGGGTGTTTTAACTACGATGTTTATATCGTCAACGTAGCGGGAGTACTTTATCAGGGTTAGGGGGTATTCTAATTGTTCTTTAAGTTTAAGTTTAAGTCTACTGTCCCACCATACCACTAATAGGTTAGCTATGTCGCCTGCAAAGCTAACACCAATGGCTGCTCCCTCCTCTTGGGCATATGTTTTTCCATTAAATTTGAACATATGTCCCTTAAGGGTTAATTTTATGCTGGCCCCCACCGCATGTGCAATCATTATCTTAGTTCATCGTGGTATTCGGTGGTCCGTATGGCTCTGGTCCACCCGTTCCATCTATTTGTCTGGGTTTTCTTGGCCATTGAGTTAATGATAGGTGGTCTCCCCCTTGCTGGTCTTGTAGGGCACAGGTTGCTAGGTCATATGTGTCTAGATAATTATTACTAGGTAAGTTTAAGTTTGAGTCCCAGCTCACTGGTATCAATCCCACGCAACTCAACATTGCTCTCACTGATCATTTCTACGCATTTCTCCACAGCAAAGTCCACGTCAATAGATGGATACAGGGACACAACATCCATACTACCTATTATGCAGTTTGTTAGGTCCCTAGATCGGTTACACTCGCCGATTCTGCTGAGGAGGTCCTCCGTGCTGTCACATACATCTGGGTACATTTCAACGATGGGGCGTATGATCAGGGAGAGGAAGTAGGACAGTCTGTAGTTACTAGCAATGTTAGCTCCACAGACTGGCCGTGTTGGTGGTCCCGTGACAGGGTCACTGCCCGTTTTATGGTCTTTTCGAAGCCCATACAACGCTGGCACGTCATTGTTCCAGGCCTGGAAGTTGTTGGCAGTCCTTTTGTTGGGTTGCATTATATTTGTACACATCACCATATGGGCATTGAGGGCTTTTTCTCTATCCTCATGCTCCTGTGGTGTTGCTTCTCTTGTGTTAGTGATGTGGGGTTGCATTGCCTGGATGTAGTTTAGCAGACTGTCAACCGATATTCTACCAGACTTGTCTGTTGGAAAGCATGCTATCTCTCCATTACGCGAGCGCTGCATGAGCTTACGTAAGCCATTTGCAGATTTTTCTCCCAGTTGCTGGGCCTCCATTCTATTATGCTTCTTGCTATACTGTTCTATAATATTTCTAAGTTCGGATTTAGCTATACTAAATTGTGCTTCTGTTTGTTCATCGACCTGCGAGGGCAATTGCGTGCGTTTGTTAAAAGCTAATGTCGTGGCGTGGACTCGTCGCAGGTCGAACGACTTATCGGTGGGATTATAAAAAGTAGAGTTCCAGGCTGCTGCTTTATGTATACTAGTGCTATTGTTATTGTTAGTTGTGTTGTTTCTATTTCTATTTCCACCAACAGACTCATGGTTGTTTCTATGTCTCTCATTATTACTCCTGTCTCTTTCCTCTGGCTCATTGTTATTATCTACTCTATTTTGTTTGTCTGTGTGTTCGTCTTGGTTATTTTCTCTGTCCATAGTCTCCCCTCTCCTTTCAATCCTATTACCATCCCTTATTTCTGTGCTACTGTTATTACCTGTTTTCTGTGTCTGTGTGTTTGTTAAGATTGTGGTGGTGGTGAGAGGCATTGAATGTGTGTGTGTTGTTGTTGTCGTTGTTGTTGATGTGTGCTGTTGTTGATGTGTGTTGTTGTTGTTGTCTCCGTGGATGTTATTATTGTTGTGTGTGTTGTTATTATTGTTTGTGTCTGCGTGTGTGTTGTTGTTGTTTCTGAGTATGTTATTATTGTTGATGCGTGTGTTGTTGTTATTGTTGTTTGTGTCTGTGTGTCTGTTGTTGTTGGGATGTGTGCGGTATATGTGTGTGTGTGTGCGTATGTTGTTACTTTTGCTTTTGTTTTTGTTTTTGTTTTGAGGCTCCAACAAAATTTTGTAAATGATTTTTTCTATTTCTGACAACCATTTAATCATATTTACCTTGTTGTATGTGGCATACTTAGGCGGCAGTTGTAATACAGATAATTCATCAGAGTCGACCGTAGTGTTGCCGTATATATTTGTGTTGTTGTTGTTGAATTATTGTTGTTAAACCTTATACGGCCAGAAGAACAGTACATTGTTCAAGAATGGGACAAGCACTTTAACAAGAAACTAAAGTGGCTTAAACAGATAAAACTAAATCAAGATACTTTAGAGAATATCAATAGATATTCCGACAAAATTGACGGTATAAATATGGCTGACATCTCATTAACAGATGAATTCAACAACAACACAAATATATACGGCAACATTACGGTCGACTATTTTCGTAATTAAATTAAATGTAATCAATAATTCAGTTCTTTGTTAATACTGTTAATACGTTAAGACATTTAATGCTTTGATAGATGTTTTAAGGACCTTTCTGTATTATCTGCCAGCTAGAACCTGATTTCATATAGATGAAACTATGAATGTATGGTCCCGTAACTCCTGATAACGCCCTTACTTTGAATAAATAATGAATGAAGATTACATAATGTATGTACTAAATTTCGTAGCTGTTGATTAAACATAAATATTCGTATATATAATGATTGCTTATTTAAACATTCACTTCTTTTAACATTTTCAAATGACAATACTTCCGCTTATGATATAGCAGGGTCTATATCACATCGCTTATATATCATATAAACGTTCATATATTTGCTTCGTTATATCATAACGTTTATATTTCTGTCACAAATTTTCTCCTATTTCGTTTTCATAGCATTTTGCTGTAATGCAGTTTATATATATTATCATCTTTTTTAATGTATCATGGATTACTTTACTGATTGAAAAATATAGTGAACACAGACTCTCTTCAATTTCCGTACATATTGTCAATTATGATTTCATTTGATGTATCATATGTATATGAATGTCTATTTGCGTATAATATCAATATGCACACTCCACATGCTAGCAGAAACCCCTCGAAGGGTGGTTTTTTTGCTAATAATAATGAAAGTGAATGATCTAGTTAAATATATAATGATCGGATTAACTTGACTTAGGTTAACGAACTATTAAATGAAACACTTGAGCATGGTTTTCTGAAGTTTTTACAGTGTTATATATGCAAATATGTCATGAACATGGCAGGTAACATCCGTAACATGAAGTATGTATAATCTTTTTACATACTAGCAGAAGAACCGCCCTCTAGCCGGTTTTCTGCTAGCATATGTAGTGTGCAAAAGACAATATTTCTTTCGGCGTGTTTCTCATGTATGGATAAATATGTTATCCCTTTAGCGGAATCTTAGAAATAAATATATGTGGAAACGAAAAAGGAAAAAATGAGATTAGCGACGAAAATATAAATGTTATGATATAACGAACACTAACGAAAGTTGACATTTAAAGGTTTTAATAGAAGTGAATTTTGAAATAAGCAATATATTATACATAAGATCATTTATGTTTAATCAAGAACTAAGAAATTTAGCAAATAAATTACATAATATTCATTCAGATAAATTACATAATATATATTCAGATAAATTACATCATTTTCATTCATGATTTATTCAAAGTAATTCAAATTATTTTAATAACGTGATGTAAAATAATTAACACATTGGACACAGTCTCGCAGTTCTCCAATCATTATATATGAGATACATATGTATATGCCTAATATAAACCTCTACTACAAACATATTACTACATCGGAGGGGTGGGGTGTTCAGAGGATTAACCAGCAACATCAATATGTAGTGTTTTTTTTTTTATTCACTAACATCTTTGATTCGCTTACTAATGTTGATTTTCTTCGCAATATAGTACATATTTGCAACCATTCCAGAATGTGTTTATGCGTGCCTGAGCTATAAATATATTCAAATATGATCTGTGATAGACAATGTTATTTAAAAGGCGTTTGTTTATTTAGTTGGAAATAAATATATCAGGTTAAGTGGTGTAACCATGCTGACTTACAAATTTTTATTTTTTATTTTTATTCAAGAGAGTATGTACGTACGAAATAGTTTTTGTAAATGTGAATCTGAAACGCGTATAGCATTTCATGCAGCTATATATTACACTCACCTTTCCCAATTTCATTTTAAAGTCGGTCTTGAAAGACATGCTAAGAATCCATACTTTCGTTTTAATATGAACGTCTGAAGGTGGGAATAGGCAGCTGTTTTCCACTCAAATTCATTTCTCTTATCTGCTGTCTCTCCACAAATCTCTGGCCGTGATTTCTTTGGAGGCTGCCAATTGGATACTAAAGTTTTCTATATTTGAATATAAGATATCCTTGCATCTGGAATTCTTAGCGTAACTACTCTAACTGCAGTTTATTATGTCAGATAAGGTTAACTTTGCCTTTCATCCTTACGGGGTCGATAAAATAAAGTACCAGTAATGCTCTGGTTAATTGCTGGCCTTGTGCCAAAAGTAGAAACAATTATGTCAGATAACTTTGTGTAAAATAATTTGCACTCGACATTCAGTTGTATTTTTTGATAGGAAATGAAAATGATATCCTATAGATTAAAGAATAAGTGCATATAAAATTCAAGAGTGACTGTGCAATTCCTTTGTAATTATCACGTACTTCTATACAAGATTGCAATAAAACATTATTCGCTGCCTAAATAACACATTTCTGTTTATTTACTATTCTAGGCGATGTAAAACGTTTCAATTTAGCTTCAAAATATACATCACAATTGGTATGTATCTTACTTACAAAAATGAAATACTCCGAGCATTGCTTGATTTATCTCTGTAGATATTAGTGGATTGTTTTAATCTCTCTCTCTCTCTCTCTCTCTCTCTCTATATATATATATATATATATATATATATATATATATATATATATATATATATATATATATATATATATATATCGCTTTGTTTTGCCTTGCGTTATTAGATCGAAATATACGATCCATCTGAACCCAAGCACACGAATATTATTGTACGTCTAATGTTTGTTTTACTACATACACGTTTACACTGAATTTGGGAGGGATAAAAAACATTGAAAAGACGACAAAGGCAATAATAATATCGACACTTTGACATTATAATCAGGGGTGAAAATTTACATGGAAAGAGAAAACAAACGAAAAAACCAAATCAAGGGAACCAGAATATACACCTTCATGTATTTAGATGTTTCCTCTCGAATACAGTTTCAGATGAGTATAAAGAGAACCGAGTTAATTAACAGAGCATATGAGTTTCAACTAATAGTCACAGTCCCTGTTATTTGCCAAAGTTCAGATCTGAAATATGATTCGGATGATGATGACTAAAACAACGTGATTGATTCTCGTAATTAATCAATTAATGTGTAATTTGTGCATTTTATGTTCAACATTCTGCGGTTAAATTCGACCGTTTCATCCATGGGAATTGTTTCAGAAGCCAATTTCAATCCAGCAGAGTGAAATATATTTTTATAGTTTAAAAACAACATATAAACTCTGTGCTAGGTTGTTAATAATGTCTTTGTTTTAAATTAATTGTTTTAAATTTTGATAAAGAAATTGTATGGCCTCTTCTGTACATAAGACGCACGTAGCTAAGAATTTCTACGTAAGATGCAGTATTAATTATCTTAAATTAAAATTATGGTTTACATATGTAATGACACTCTTATTTTGATTCCAATCAAATTGGTAGTTTCTAGAGTCACTTTTTCCTTCTTCAGTTTTGTTTGAATATATGTTGAACGTTTATATATGCCAAATCATTGTCTTAGATTTCCAATTTAAAACAAATTTAAATTGATTACCCTTCTATTATTTATTCTGTTCTACATTTCAGGAACTGAATGCGAAACGACAGAAGATGTATCATATAATCAACAGAGTGTACCGGTGATTATTATAAACATAATAACGGGGCTTATTGCGATTATAGGAAGTATATATTTCTGCGTCAAAAAATGGTGCTGTTAAATCAAGTAATCGAAATGACCAGTATACAAATGGACCATACAAACTAGTGATAAATTATATAACTATATAGGAACCACTTCTACAAATTTAAGGAACGCTGGTATAATCGTAAACACATTTAACAGATCCGACAAAAATTCTCAACATCACGATGACATTTAATTTGGTCCTTAAAAGACAGTAATATTAAGTATTTGATCTCTTGGAGAACGATTTCAAAAGCGCCCTCATACCAGAATATGGCTCTCTCAAGAATTTTTCATCTCTATATCGAAGACATTTTTCATATAATTACCAATCCTAAGAATGCTATAAACAAAAAGAAAGAATTATTTAATTCTTGCTTGCATCGACCCTCCAAGACTTTTAAAAGTATCTATAATCTGTAGAAAATATATATAGCCTTTATATCTTGGCCAGTTACAATTTGTATGTGTTCGCTTTTTTTAGCGATATTTTTAATGTTTTTTAATGTTTTTAATGTACATTCCAATAGATATTCTGTAAGTAACTTTAATATCTTTCTCTTAAAATCTTTCCTTAAATTTTTTTGTCAAAAATAATAATAACCTCTCTTTCCTTTTCTTATAAAAAAAGGTAATTCTAATAATTATTTAAATCTACCTAGCATCTAAACATAACGATATTTTTCAGTTTTAACGTTATCCTCATTAGCATATTCATCTCGAGGTTTGAAGTTTTGTTCTCAACCGCCAATTACACTCTCAGAGCGGACACATCGAATGTCAATAGCACCCGGGGACTTGCTCCTGAAAAATCACTAAACAATCGACCAGTGCTACCACTCCAGAGTCCAATACGAGAAAAAACGGCTCAAGCGAAAATATGAGTGGATCTTGTCGAAACGCCACAACGAGAACATCGACACTAACGAACAGACGGACCAGAACCACGTGGAAAACAACAACTTAACAACCGCCACCGCCGCATCCACCAACACCGAGCCACACCTCAACGATGCGACGCATCCGGTCACCGACATAACCGGCACTCTTACGAGCGACGAGCTGAAACTCCTACACCTCGGACCAAATTTCATCGTCTCACAACGTCTCGCCGACAGACATCGAAGCCTACTTTTGTCGAGCCGCTTACCAACTTAAATGGGTGACTGCCATCAACAGCGCCATAGAATATAACAGCGCCCCCTGCAACCCATCCCAATTTCCCCACTTACCACCCGGACAACCCACTCCACCCTCACACACCAACCACGAACTCGACACTAAACTCATCAGGCTAAAACACTCAATCTCGGATATACTTCACAAACACACACACACACGCACAACACATAACCTCACCAAATCTCAACTCACCACTCTCTCCAACCTAAAATCGAAGAACCTCATCTATCTCCCCTCCGACAAGGGAAAATAATTCTGCGTCATCAGCAGAGAGGCCTACAACACCCTGGCCCTCCAACACCTTGACGATGACAACCTCTACTCCAAAGTCACGGGAATCACTCCCGCGCAGATAGAAGAGCACATCAACGCCGCCTGGACCAACATCTGCGACCGGCGAAAACTCCCGAAGAAGCTGAGATACAACCTCCTCATGGGGAACAGCAGACCATCCGCCTTCTACCACCTCGTGAAAACACACAAACAGGGACCCGACCTGAAGATCATGCCCATTGTATCGAGCGTGGAGGGACCACTCTACAAAATTTCATGGCTCCTAGCCAGAAAACTCAAACCCATCTTAGCCACCTTGCCGGGACACGTTAACAGCTCCGAGGAGGTGTTGAAGCGCCTGCATCAAATGGATCCCGACACCAGAAGGAATAACAGATATGCCTTCAGCCTTGATGTAGTCGCTCTCTACACCTCGGTCCCGGCACTCCCGGCCGTCAATATACTGATGGAACGCGTCCAATCTACCGACTTACACTGCTTCGGGCTCACCACCACTGACATCCACCAACTCCTATCCATCGTCGTCGACGACACTTACTTCGGATTCCTTGACCAAACATACCAACAAACCTCGGGATTGCCCATGGGATCAAGCCTGTCGGGTCTGCTAGCGATCTCTTACATGGACAACCTCGAGCGCAAGGCACTCAACGCCTGCCACCCCAACGCCGTCGCCTTTTCCTCGAGGTACGTGGACGATATCCTCATCCTCACATCTTCCCAAGACACGGCGAACAGAATCTATGAGACGTTCAACAACATGGACGAGAACATTGACTTCAGTGTTGAACACCTCAACGAAGACGGGTCACTTGCCCTCATCGACTTCCGAATCAACATCACGGAACAGGGAAGGATCCTCTGCAACTTCTACCGAAAGGCACCCTGCAGGGACCTGTTCGTTCACTACAAGTCCGCCCTCCCTAACAGTGCCAAAAGAGGATACATCACGAACGAGATCGCGCGAATAAAAAACAGATGCAGCGATCCCGCGAGTGGTATCACTCATACCAAGCGATTCATAGAGGTGCTGGAGACGAACGGGTACCCTACCTCGCTCACAGACAGAGTAGGAGACACCAGACACAAGAGACAGAGAGGCCCCCAAGGCAAGTGCTTCCTTAAAATGCCACACCTGGGCGAGAATACCACCAACGCTATCCGAAAGGCTATACGGAGGGAGGGCCTCGACATCCACCTGGCCCACTCGGGCCCCTCCCTGCGAAGATGCCTCTCCAGGAAACCCGGGAAATCAACTGACGCGTGCTCCCTCAGAGACTGCCCGATACGCCATGTGAACTGTTGCCTACGCACATACGTCGTGTATAAGATAGAATGTGACAGGTGCAACCAATACTATATAGGTAGCACAATCCGACCTTTGCACATCTGGATCAGGGACCACACTAAAACCAGAGCCTCGTCTTTCCGGAAACACATAGACAAATGCGGAAACAAAGACGTAAAGCTCATTGTCACAATTCTAGCGACTGAAAGAAACGTCGGCATGTTACGTATCAAGGAAGCGCTTTTTATCAAACGTCTGCAACCGCAAATAAAAAATCGATCCGAGAGAAGCGAAATGAGGTGGCTGGTTTAAGTTAACAAACGATGCAGCATCACACGCAAACACACACACAAGCGAGACAACTACACACGCACACTCACACACAGTAGCATTCCACCATACAAACATACTACACTGCCAATACAGAGGAACAAGGCAACAACACACGCACACACACACACACACTCAAACGAGACAACAACACACGCACAGACACACACAGTAACATTTAACAAACAGGCAGAGAATGGACTGACAGCTAGCGCCACCCCATTCCCATAATTGAAAGAACTATTTCGGCCGCTGACTTCTGCCCGACCGACCCCATTTCACGCGCACGCGCGCTCTGCTGAATACCTCAGATATTCAAAACAACAAACAGCGGAGGACGAGTTTCGCACCTTTCCGACAGACAACCTTTCCCCCACCCCGGAAAAAAACCCCAGTTGATGGATGTGAATCCGAAATATATAGGGACAATTATATCTCTCCCAAGGTAACTCTCTCTCGTGTTGTTATTTTTATTTTATCCTTTATACTCTTTCCTTCATTCCTCTACACGTCTTATACACGCCACGCATCTCAACGTACACCCACTTACATCTCTCTCTCCACCACCGGATCTTGTTACCCGGAGATTTACCCATTTGCATTGTCGAGGCTTCCAAACGACTTAAAGATATTTACATATATCTATATATAAATATATATATATATATATATATAGCGATATATGTTTATATATATATAGCTATAACTCAATATTTGCTCTTTCTTATATACACGCGAATATGTGTTGTAATTTTATATTTTATTATATTAACCCTCGCCTGTCTGCTTATTTTGCATAGATATGTGTGGGTCCACATGCTTATTGACGCTGCCTTATATATACATCTATATATGTGTGTAGTTAATTCGTAAAATCTTAAGTAATGGAATAATTATAGTGTGTTGTTTATTGCATAATTGTTTCTACTTTAGGCACAAGGCCAGCAAATACCCAGTGCATTACTGGTACTTTATTTTATCGACCACGTAATGATGAAAGGCAAAGTCAACCTCGCGGGATTTGAACTCAGATCGTAAAGGGACGTAACTATGCTGGAAAGCATGGCGTCCGACCCTCTACCGATACTGCCAATCCACCGCCCTTCTGTTGTTTATTGCATAATGATATGTAAATATATAGATATATGCACGCATATATATATGATTATATATATATATATATATATATATGTATATATATATATATATATATATATATATATATATATATAAAATATATACCTATATATATATATAGGTATATATTTTATACATATATATATATATATATATATATGTATATGCACATATATAAACATATATATATACACATATATATATATACATATATATATATATATATACATATATATACATATATATATATATATATATATACATACATATATACATGTATACAGTCATATGTACACACACACAAATATATATATATATACATATATACATACATCTATACATATATACATATATATATGTACGTGACAAATACAATTTCTTCCATTTATATATTTTTTCCATTTATATATAGATATATATATACATATGTATATACATATATATATACATATATACACACACACATATTTTTATATATATATATATATAGATATATATCTATTATATATATATATAAGTATATATACATATATAGTCATATATGTATATATACCATGGGCGAAGGATCCGTGCATGCAACGCACGCAGTGCATGCGTTATAGAATCTTGAGTTGATCAACTGCGTCGTTTGAAGCAAGCAGAATTTTGGCTGCTTATTAAAACGTATAGACACAAAAAAAGATAACATACACACACACACACACACACACACACACACACACACACACACACACACACACAAACACACACATACACACACGCGCACACACACACACACACACACACACACACAGAAAACCCACGACAGCTTTGGGTCAAGGAGAATTTTGACTGCTTGCTAAATTGTAGTCACCTAAAAAGATAACACACACATACTCACATACACACAAACACACTACAACTTTGATGCAAGCAGAATTTTGACTGCTTACTAAATCATAAACACATGAAAAGATGAAACAAACACAAACACACATACACACACACACACACGACAGGTTTGGGGCAAGCAGAATTTTGACTGCTTACTAAATTGTAGACACATAAAAAGATAATACACACACATACACACAAACACATACAGAAAAACACACGAAAGCTTTGGGGCAAGGAGAATTTTGACTGCTTACTAAATTGTAGGCACATAAAAAGATAACACACACACACATACTCACAAACACACGACAGCTTTGGGGCAAGAAGAATTTTGACTGCTTACTAAATTGTAGACACATAAAAAGATAATAAACACACACACACACACATACACACAAACACATACAGAAAAACACACGACAGCTTTGGGGCAAAGAGAATTTTGACTGCTTACTAAATCGTAGGCACATAAAAAGATAACACACACACCATACCCACAAACACACGACAGCTTTGGGGCAAGCAGAATTTTGACTGCTTACTAAATGGTAGACACATAAAACGATCACACACACACACAAACACACGACGGCGATGGGGCAAGCAGAATTTTTACTGCTTACTGAATCGTAGACATATAAAAAGATAACACACACACACTAGATAACACTACATGCGGTTTTGAACGTGAGGGTCATTTAGAGGGTATTGGGTGGGGGGTAAGGCTGCAAAGCCTCACTTTCCGCCATGGCGATTGGACTGCATTCCCTGCTTTCCAGGTTACCCTTCGCCACTGATATATACATATATACATATATATGTATATATACATATATAGTAACTTGATTCGACCCAACAATTCCATAATTCAAATTGTACCGCCTGAGTCTATTATAATAACCCATTATCATTATTATTATTATTGAGTCTGAACGGACTTCTTTTTGCTCGCTCTCCTAAGTTCACTTATTTACCTATCAAAACTGTTTTTTTGAATTTTTGTTTTTGTGTAAGGCATACAAGCCCTTGGACTTTGCCCTCTGAAGGGGAAAGAATAATATTTGGTCCTTTTGGCCCAAATATTTGAATTTTTTTACATTTTAAAAAATTTAATTAAAAAAAAATCAAAAAAAGAACATGGCTGAGCAACGCCCCAAAGCGATATGTCGGCTGTCGTGCGACAACGATATAGAAGTTGAGAGGAGTGCTACAGCGAAATTAACACAAATTGATAACACAAACACTACCACAAACAATGTAAACAAAGACACCAATGATACCAATGAGAAATCTAATTTTGAATAAATGACAGTAACAGCGACAACGAAAATGCAGATAACAAAAAAAATGACAAATGCAACAACAATATCAACACCACTAAGATGAAAACAAATAGCGACAACACCAACAGCAACAATACCAACTGCACCGAGAACAACGGTGGCAACAAAGACAACAATGATATCAGCGACAGTGATAACAACAACAGAAACAAGAACAACGACAACGACAACCACAACGAAAACAAGAAGAACACCTTCGATGCGGCAGCAGCAAAAAAGAGGCCATGCTTCAACATGGACCTCTCAAACAAGGATGAAAAGTTGGCCCAGGCATGGAAGCTCATCAAGCAAGAGCAAACCTGGGCCAACTTAACTGTCCCGGTAGAAGCTATTGAGGCAGTGGAGCGCAGAACAGTACATTATAGATGCATCTCAGCACAAACCAAAAGAGCAGCTATAAACCCCCAATAAGATGTCGAAGTCGCGCTGAGGTGCATCAGAGAAGACACCGAATACATAGAGAGGGGCAGACAGTACGGCACCATTTCGGTGTTGTTCAAGTCAGAAGCCCTCGCTATGAAACACGCTATGACTCCTTGCAAAACCAGCAAGGTCATAATGTACCCCTCCCACATTTGAAAGAGAACGGCCCGTCTCCGCATTCAGAGAATCCCACCAGGACTTAACATGTGGTGGCTTCTGGGATGTGTGATTGTGGAGGTGACGGATACCGTCCCTATAGAAGTGACCAGAACGGCCAGAGAGGTCTGGTCCGGGGTTGACCTGGAGATCCTTCTCCAGATCAGGCCCGAGAATGTGAAGACAATCCCGGACCACATCCGCCTTCAGAATAGGACGGTCATTCACATTATGACCGAAGGCAAAAGGCCGCAGTGCTTTGTGTGTGGGGAAAAAACCCATTTGCGAGCCTTCTGCCCTCAACTGCTGAAAGAGGCAAGGGGTCAAAAGGCTCCACTGCTGCCGACGCCGGGGCGAGGATCACAACCAACACCAGCACCGGCAAAACTACCAACAACAACACCAATAGAATGACAACCACCAACATTGACGACCCAAGGGGGAAACGAGGAAAGCTGTCAAATTCCCTTCCCTCCAAAAATACACACAGCAATAAAACCATAAACATACATACGGACGCACTTACAGTCACAGACCCCTCATCTACCAGTAGTGAAGATGAGGGAATACCCAAATCCCCCAAAATACAAAAAAGGAAACACAAAAAGAAAAGAAAACTCAACAGAGCACAAAATCACCCTCAATAAAAAACGCAGACACCACCCACGCAAACATCTCTCCAATAACACCAACATCAACACCACGATCCCCAGAATCCCCCAAACGCAAATAACTTAAACAGACGCAAGAACAAATATACACACAAACATATGAAACCACAGACACCGCACTCACAACAAACACAGACACAACCTAAACAACACCACCAAAATCACCACCACCACAGCCACGCAAACAAATAAAATCGCACCAACAAAACATACAAAACTTCGTGCTCGTCATGAGGGCCAACAAGGAACTGATGGCCCTGGTAGCACGAAGTGAAAATATACAAAAGAGGGGTAAATTTTTAAATCGACCACATTTCGCGTGCCGGAAGATTTTGTGCTGGTGCGAATGTCGATCGATTTATATAAAGAAATACGAGACAGCTTTCCTCGGGACGTGGGAACCCCGAACGTAAAACCCCCTTCAAGACTTTTAAAGGGGTTCCCAAAAGAAACCCCACCAACTATGGAGGTCGAACCACCCGACCTTCACATGAGCCCGGAAGGTAAGTAAACCTTTCCTCTCTCTCTTTTTAACCTGCCAACATGGCCGTATTAAGAGAAGGATGTTTAAATGTTCGAGGCCTGGGATCGTCCTGGAAGCAGGGTCACCTGCTCAATGACCTCAGGTCTCTAGAAATGGATGTAATTGCCGTCAGCGAGACCAGGATTTCCGAAACGCGCGCACTAACCCCAATTTTCGACGACTATCAGATCTTTGCATCTGTTAGCCGGTCGGGAATGGTAAAAGAATAGAGGTGTAACACACGAGTTATGATATATTGGTAAAAGGAAAAGAAAATGCTGACAAATTGTTCCCAGTGAAAAATAGTTTAATTAGGAATAAGTAAAAATTAGTAATAGTATTGGTCAGTATTCAGTTTTAGTTTTAAGTTTTACCGGTTGCGCGATTCTAATGCTATTCAAAAATAATTTTGAGATAGAGCGCCCGTGATGTTTGCTTTATTCTGTATCACTCATGTCGGATTTTGTTTATCGTGAATTCGTGAGCTGATTTTCCAATACTCGATTATTCTATTATATTTAGCTCTAGACATAGCTATTGACCAGTTAATTTTATTGTTCATTTTTTGTCGATTCTATTGAATGATGAATAGCTCCTGTTTATTTTAACATGTCTATCGAGCACTATTATTCGATATGTGTATTTCACATTACCGATTATCTTTCGCGAATATAGAGGTTATCTCCCTTGCTGGACTCCATGTGCGTCTAGCTATAGTTAATTTCTTCATTCGTCGGACATGCCCCGTTGATAAAGTTGTTCCAGTCCCTCCTCTCCCTAGAAGTCTTATATATTTTTATGTGGGCTGATAGGGGGCGGATTAAGGAATAGCAGAAACCAAAGAAGCTAGATTTACCACCTTTCTAGTGGGTCCGGGTAAGTTTTTTACATTCATATAATTGATTGATTTATTGATATTTTATCTGAGTGACCCGAATCTTCCTGGTCGTTATTTTTCGGCTGCACGGGTGATTTTAGGCATGATCTTTGTGTGTTGGTATCTTAACGATAGTTATAGCTCAGATTTATCTGAATTATTGAGCCCTCTGCCACTCATGTCGGATTTTGTTTATCGTGAATTCGTGAGCTGATTTTCCGATACTCGATTATTCTATTATATATATATATATATATATATATACTATATATATATACTATATATATATATATACTATATATATATATATACTATATATATATATATACTATATATAGATATATATATTATATATATATATATATTTATATATAATATATATATTTATATATATATATACGATATATATATATATAGTATATATATATATATATATATATAGTATATATATATATATATATATATATATATATATATATATATATATATATATATATATATATATATATAGTATATATATATATATACATATAGTATATATTTATATATATAGTATAAATGGAATTTCAAATTTGGCGGTCATTCGAGGTGAGAGAGAGCAACTTTGCGGACATGATTTTTGACAGCGGTAAGAAATTGTTTTCTCATATCAATATTTAATGGGCTTCCACTGATGATTTATAAGTGCCCACCTAAATATATACTTACATGAATATATATTAGGCTTCTACATAAACTGGAAACATTCTCCCAAACTTGTAGAAAACTTATCATGAAACAATTGTTTGGAAAGAGAGATATACTTAGCATTAATTATGTCTCATAAAATAATACAACTCGTTTTTCCACATTGTACATATTGTTAGCACCCCAAACACTTAAATTGGGTTTATATTTTAATATAAGCTAATGCTTGTTGAGTGAGATGCTTACCAGTCAGAGTTTAGCTTTAAACTATCTCTGTTATTGTATTAAGTATATATATATCAGATGTGAAAAAAACCACAGACACTCCATCTCAACTCTACTTTTGAAAAGCAGAAGAACTGCGAAACCGGTAAGACTCCAGTTGCATTTTCGATTTCATCTTTTTTGCTTTAAACTTTCACTCGTGTTATTTTTCATTTTGTAAAAAAAACCTCACTTTCTAATATATGTATATATATATATATATATATATATATATATATATATATAATTGTTTCTACTTTAGGCACAAGGCCAGCAATTACCCAGTGCATTACTAGTACTTTATTTTATCGACCCCGTAAGGATGAAAGGCAAGGTCAAACTCAGCGGGATTTGAACTCAGATCGTAAAGGGACGTAACTATGCTGGAAAGCATGGCGTCCGACCCTCTAACGATACTGCCAATCCACCGCCCTATCTATCTATCTATCTATCTATCTATCTATATATATATATAATATATATATATATATATATATATATATATATATATATATATATATATATATATATATATATATATATATATATATATATATATATATATATATATATATATATATATATATATATATATATATATAATGTATAAAATCAATACAATATAATTACCTCATTGCCAGAGGTTTCCCGAATGAGGCGAATACGAAATAAACGACTTCATTCGTTCGTCAGATGAGGCAATATAAAACATGGGCAAATACTTAGAAAAACACATCAAGAAAATCAAAAAAATATATAGATAAATGAAATAGAAATTGAAATATATAAAAACTATCAAGAAAAATAGTTAGGTGTGTGTATGTGTATGTATATACGCTCATAGATGTGCATATATGTATATGTGCACGTGTAAATGTATGGTTAGAAAGTGTGCGTAATTATAAAAGTTTAGGGCAAATGTATCTATATGTCTGTATTATACAGACGGAAATGGTTACTTCGTAAAATAAGAAAATAAAGTCGCGCGCATAAAAACGCCTGGACACTCATACACTAAGATGCGGAAAGAAAGGAGATAAAGAGAGTATAATAAATAAAAGAAAAGTATCTATTACGATATATTTATAAAAATATAGTAACGATAAATTAGAAAGACAAGATAGAAAGAAAAAATTAAAGAAAACAAAAAAAGCGGGGGTACATACATACACAGACACGCGTGTCTCACAAAAGAAATGTAAAAATAATTATGCTTATATACACACGCTCACTTACACTTCCATACGTTCGATACGAACATACACACACACACATACACATACTTATACTCGCGCAATTAAACCTGTTTGCATGCCCATGTATGAAACTGGGTAAGTAACAAAAGAGGAAGGGGGGGGGGGGAGAAAAAAGAAAAAAGAAAAAAGAAACAAAAAAATATATAAAACCGAAATGTCAAAAACACGGATATAAAGACACTTACACATACGCATAATATACACACACACACACAAACACCAGTACACACACGCATACATACACGTACATATACATATATATATATATATATATATATATATACACATACATGCACGCACGCGCGCGCACATACGTAGTCACTCATGTACATATGTAAAAAAAAGTATACACACATTAAGGCGTTCAGCCATATTGAAATGTGGATAAATAAATACAAATATAAAATTGTAGGATAGGCTGCGCAAAAATAAAATAAAAATAAAAATGAAAAATATATCTGGATTGAAAAACACAAAAGACAAGTATAATCAGTTAGTAGAGGAACAAGGGAAGTAAAAGAAGGGGAAGTAAAAAATAGAAAATAGGAAGTGGATCGGAGAATAAGGGGGGGGGGGGGTGAAGTAAAAATAAATAAAAAAATAAATAAAAGTGAAAATAAATGAAATTATTGACAAGGATAAGAATGAAAGTAAGTCAGAAAGGGTAATTAAAAAGAGAATAATCAGAGTTTATGGAGGATAAGTGTCTGAAAGTGTGTTAAGTTTATATGAGCTGGAAAGCAGGTGTGATTTCATAACTTAACACACTTTCAGACACTCGTGGTGACCGCAGCAGAACCGAATGGCCCAGTGACCTGTTCCAGTCCCTGTCTGTTGCAGCTAATCTGAGTGTTGAAATCACCGATCAGTAGTTTGATGTCATGGCTGGGCAAGTTATTAAATGTGTCCTGCAGCTGTACGTAGAAGGCGTCCTTGTCGATGTCGGTTGCGTCATCAATTGATGCGTAGCCCCGAACAACAGTGATTTTCGCATGCCCACTTCGAAAACGGAAGGTTATGATGCGCTCGCTGACTGGCTCTCATCCGATCAATGCTCGAGTTGCTGGGGCGCTAAGCACAAGTCCAACGCCATGAAAGTGCTTGTCTTGGTGTCCAGAGTAGAGCAGAGTTGTGTCTCCACTGCCACTCATCTTTCCGCTGCCTGTCCTGCGCATTCCACTCACGCCCAGAATGTCCTGTTGGTAGTGGTCGAACTCGCGAAGTAGCTGAGCCAGCTTTCCTACCTGGGATAGTGTACGCACGTTCCAAGTTCCAATTCGCAACTTTGTTTTGGTGCTCAGAATGCGGCTATATATATATATATATATATATATATATATATATATATATATATACAATTAAGTCAGAGTGCACATCTACATATGTATACGGAAGTATTAGTATGCATATATATACACACATGTATAAATATGTACATGCACTGAGTTTTTCACTAGACACTTTACAGTGAGTGTCAGCTAGTCTGTATGTAACCACACAGTCGAACCGGGTTTTAGAGTCATACGAGTTTTCAAGGAAACACATTTCCTCTATTCTCCAGAGAGCCAGACAGGAACATTGGACTAGTTTCGATGTTATCACATCTCATCAGCAATATTTACCCATCCTCCGGCTTCTCTGGAGAACTGCAAAAGCACACACCGCCATATGCTCCCTCTATGAAAACTAGTAGTGGGTAGACCAATTTGCATAGAACGTGAGTCATTGTACGCACCGGTTCAGCGGAAACGATAAAAACAAATAACGAAACGAAATTAAATTTCGTTTCGCTTCTAACTCACTTTTGTATGACTGACGCTTAAACAATTAAGTCAAAGTGCACATCTACATATGTAAACGGAAGTATTAGTATGCATATAAATACACACATGTATACATATGTACATGCACTGAGTTTTTCACTAGACACTTTACAGTGAGTGTCAGCTAGTATGTATGTAACCACACAGACGGACCGGGTTTTAGAGTCATACGAGTTTTCAAGGAAACACATTTCCTCTATTCTCCAGAGAGCCAGACAGGAACATTGGACTAGTTTCGATGTTATCACATCTCATCAGCAATATTTACCCATCCTCCGGCTTCTCTGGAGAACTGCAAAAGCACACACCGCCATATGCTCCCTCTATGAAAACTAGTAGTGGGTAGACCAATTTGCATAGAACGTGAGTCATTGTACGCACCGGTTCAGCGGAAACGATAAAAACAAATAACGAAACGAAATTAAATTTCGTTTCGCTTCTAACTCACTTTTGTATGACTGACGCTTAAACAATTAAGTCAAAGTGCACATCTACATATGTATACGGAAGTATTAGTATGCATATAAATACACACATGTATACATATGTACATGCACTGAGTTTTTCACTAGACACTTTACAGTGAGTGTCAGCTAGTCTGTATGTAACCACACAGACGGACCGGGTTTTAGAGTCATACGAGTTTTCAAGGAAACACATTTCCTCTATTCCCCAGAGAGCCAGACAGGAACATTGGACTAGTTTCGATGTTATCACATCTCATCAGCAATATTTACCCAGAAGCGAAACGAAATTTAATTTCGTTTCGTTATTTGTTTTTATCGTTTCCGCTGAACCGGTGCGTACAATGACTCACGTTCTATGCAAATTGGTCTACCCACTACTAGTTTTCATAGAGGGAGCATATGGCGGTGTGTGCTTTTGCAGTTCTCCAGAGAAGCCGGAGGATGGGTAAATATTGCTGATGAGATGTGATAACATCGAAACTAGTCCAATGTTCCTGTCTGGCTCTCTGGAGAATAGAGGAAATGTGTTTCCTTGAAAACTCGTATGACTCTAAAACCCGGTCCGTCTGTGTGGTTACATACAGACTAGCTGACACTCACTGTAAAGTGTCTAGTGAAAAACTCAGTGCATGTACATATGTATACATGTGTGTATTTATATGCATACTAATACTTCCGTATACATATGTAGATGTGCACTTTGACTTAATTGTTTAAGCGTCAGTCATACAAAAGTGAGTTAGAAGCGAAACGAAATTTAATTTCGTTTCGTTATTTGTTTTTATCGTTTCCGCTGAACCGGTGCGTACAATGACTCACGTTCTATGCAAATTGGTCTACCCACTACTAGTTTTCATAGAGGGAGCATATGGCGGTGTGTGCTTTTGCAGTTCTCCAGAGAAGCCGGAGGATGGGTAAATATTGCTGATGAGATGTGATAACATCGAAACTAGTCCAATGTTCCTGTCTGGCTCTCTGGGGAATAGAGGAAATGTGTTTCCTTGAAAACTCGTATGACTCTAAAACCCGGTCCGTCTGTGTGGTTACATACAGACTAGCTGACACTCACTGTAAAGTGTCTAGTGAAAAACTCAGTGCATGTACATATGTATACATGTGTGTATTTATATGCATACTAATACTTCCGTATACATATGTAGATGTGCACTTTGACTTAATTGTTTAAGCGTCAGTCATACAAAAGTGAGGTAGAAGCGAAACGAAATTTAATTTCGTTTCGTTATTTGTTTTTATATATATATAGTTATATAATAAACAACATAAGATAATTATTTCATTTACCAGTGGTTTCTTGAACACATAAGTTGTATCTGTCTTGAATCGTCAGAATGAATAAAAAATATGGCGTTTTATTAAATATGGATTTGAAAATAAAATTTAGAAAATGTGAAAGTGAGGCGGAAAAAAACTGGCGAAACGGAATTAGAGGAAAAAAATAAAATATGTATATATATATATATAAGAATAAAAATATAAATATAAATATCTAGAACGTAAACATACACACAATCAACTACGCGCATATACTAAATAGTATATACACAAACGTATTAGCGTCTACAAAGAAATATGGACAGAAACATATATACATACACATACATATACACAGATATATACAAAAATACATGCACATACATATACACAGATATATACACTCAACTTTGGGAGGTGGTAAGCAAGCAGAAATAACTAAATATAAAAAAAATAAGAACAAAATATATATATATATATATAAAAACGAAATAAAGTAAAAGAAGGGGGGACGTGTTGACAACGATAGGTGTGTGTGGGGGGGGAAATAAAAACAACATGAATATAAGCAAATACAGAAGATATGTATATACATATATATATACACGTACATACATATACATAAACATACATATATACCTATATACACATGGGCATGCATATACATATATATACACATATATAAACGCATATTTACACACACATACACACACACAAATATATATAAACACATACATACATACATACAAAAACACACACATCCACATGCATACACATACAAAAAACCCTTACAATCAATAAATGAATTTCAAAGGTACATAACCCAAGTACATACGTTCACATACGCGTTCGCACACACTCACGCAATAAGAAATTAACGCACGCATACAAATAAACATATACGTAATTCCATACACGCATATATAAATATATATACAAAGATATATATACACAAACACATGCATACATAAATACAAGTACATATAAACAAATATATACATACATATCTATAAATACATATATACACACAAACGCACACACACACACATATATATATATATATATATATATATATATATATAAGATCAAAAGATGGTTAAAAGTGTTCCATGTATTTTATTATGCGCATTTCAAAAACAAATATCATCATGCGATGACATTTGCGTTTTCGGCAGATAAAATAGGG
>OZ024751.1:6441923-6489423 GCA_964016885.1 Eledone cirrhosa
TTGGTTACTCTTGAACTGTATATATATATATATATATATATATATATATATATATATATATATATAAAATGTAAAGAACACACAATATAATTACATACATACATACAAATATACTGATAACAAATATAAAAATAAATAAGGTTATACATAATTACATATTCATAAATAAACATAGACATATACTTACATATATATGTATACACACAGAGAAACATATATATATATGTATATATATATATATATATATATGTATATATATATACACACACACACATATATAAATAAACATGTTTCATACACAATTACGGAAAAGCATGCAAAAAACGCTTGCGTAAAAAGGCAATAATAACAAAAATTACAGTAAATGCTTATATTATCATATGCGCACAAAATATACGAAAACCTTTGTATGTTTATGTGTACACACATATATAACACGCAAATACAGATATACACATACAGATGCATAACTACATGTATAAACACAGGTACACGTGCTCATATGTACACACATATATGGTTATATATACACATATATACAGACGGTCATAAACGTACGCATATATACACATAATCACCCACATAGTAACATGTATGAGTGGGTTAAGCTTTAAAAATAAAATGTTGAGAAAGGTTAAAGTGTGCAATTATATATAGAAAGGCGATGTGTTTGACGCATGTGTAAAAAACCTCAGTAAAGGAAATGAAGAAGTCAATAAGTGAATAATATAGTTGTAATACAAAATAAGTGTTGAATGTGTATCATGATTTAGTGTTGGATATGAACCCAGGGTGGTTAGTATAACAGAGAGTGTTCAAGGTGGATGAGTGTCCAAAATTGTGTTATGATTATACAGCCGGGAAATGAGATGAGTTCTTATATGTAGGCACATTTTTAAAATTTCACAGAATTTGAATTAAGACAAGTATTGGGAGATTCCATGTTTGTAGAATCCTGTATATTTCTGTTACACACAAGGTACAATTTCTAAGTGCGTTCTATATATTCTTTTGATTGGTCTAACATAGAGCAATTAATTTCAAGGGGATCCCAGGCTGTTTCACATCCCACACTATATTTGTCGGCGCCGTAGTTTTCTTTTTTTCCTGGTGTCGAAAGGAAGCGACATGTGCATTATATCTTTTTTTAAAGTATCCTGGGTCATGCCCCCATATCTTTCTCTGGTAGCAGGCTGGTTGGTTTGTGTTAACAGGTCTTATAGTGCCTCGTATACAACTTTCTACCAACATTAGTTATAACTGCTAATGAAAAGGCTGGTTTTAAACAGATTATTTTTCTCTTCTTATTGTTATGTTTAAAAGTATTTGTAGGGTTAGAAATATATTTAATTTGTCCACTAAATCCACTATTTTTAAGTACCTTATTATAGTAATGGGCTGCTTTATTAAATATATCTTCAGAAGAAGAGAGTTTAGATAACGTTCGGCTAATAGGGATGAGGTTTTAAATGATATGGGGGGATGTTTATTTATATATTTTAAATTTTCATTAGGTTTATGGTAAGGTTTAAAGGAAGCAGTAAGTAAATCAAGATTAATATCGAGGAAATGTACGTTGATTAGATTTGTATCTATAGTAATTTTAAGGTTTAGGTTAGAAAAAGTTTTTATTAAATCTTTACGAAATTTGTCAAGATTATGGCCATTGGTGGTGTGTGAGACTGCTAGTCCGTCATCTCGATATAAACTGATAGCATGATTTCGGAATTTCTGTTTTAGTGTGTGTAGGAGGAATACACAGAACAAATCAGATACATCGACACTATCAAGAGAACCTATTGAGACATGAAAAGAATTTTCCGGGTTTGATATTTTTATGCAGGTTTCATCTGTGGCAAAAAGTAAAGTTTTCCTAGCATGCAAAATTACATCTTCTAGTTCCGATATATTAGCATAATGTTTAGCAAATTCTAATGCTTTGGTTAATAAGGAGTGAGTGAGAGGAGGGTAGAAGTCTACTATATCAAATTGAGTGAATCTAGATATATTTTTCTCTAGTATATCATTAAACCACCAAATCACTGAAGATGTATTTAATCATTGATAAAGTTCTGTGTTACTTCTTATTTGTTTGATGATATTTCTTGAGATTTTTTACTGGCAACCCAATTTCTGATTTAGCAGGGTTAATAAGTCTACAACTAGGTCTGTTTTTGAAATCTACTTTGTGATCTTTCAGTGTAATATAGGATTTACGTATTGTTAGGCTTTCAATTCGATTGTCTATTTTTAATTTACTTGCAATGTCTTTAGCTTCATTATTTATAGTAGTATAGGTATCAGTTTTGGCTTTTTGATATTTGGTAGTGATACTATCAGTTAAGAGTTGGTTATATAAATGGTTATTTACTTCATATAAGTTTTTATTTTATCGGAAAATGCGAACATATTATTAGAAGACATAATATTAGAAATATCATTAGCAAGTTTAGTTTGAAAATTATTATTGTACTTACGAAATTTTAGTTAGTTGATCATATTAACTAAGGTTTATTCAAAAGGGGCCATATCTTTAACTCTTGGTGGGTATTTGTATGATTTGATGTTAAAGTAATCCTTTGAATCTATGCCGAACTGTGCGTTAAAAATCATAGCCTCCCATCTCACTCTTTGTACGACATTCTCAAATTACTCAATTAAAATGTTGGTGTCAGAAACATTAGAAGGTGTCGGAATGTTTTTAATAGAGTAATCCATATCATATATTTCCATAATTAATGTTGGTTAATTTCCTTATAATCCTAGAGTGCTCAACCTTTCGGGCTGGAAATTGCCAATCATATATATGCAGAATTTGCGTCGATCATTTCCGTTGGGAGCAGTTTAAATGTTAAGTATTTCCGAATAAAAACAAAGGAAAAAAGAGTGCTCTATGTATAATACAGAGCATTTTATTAGAAAGTAAACAATACAATATATAGCTACTCCATTACCAGAGGTTTCAGGAACCTAGACAAATACGAAATGAAAGTGAAATTCTAATAAAATTGAAAGTGAGGCTGGAAAATATAAAGGAAAACATACATAAGAAAGAATATATATCAAAAAGTATATAAATAATTATATAAAATGATGTAAAAATTATGAAAATTATAAAAATGTAAATATATACACATGTAAACATATATATGGACGTATTCAGACATGTATATATATATACGACAAATACACATTCGCGTGCACATACATATATATGAAACAGACACATACGTATAAACACACTCACCTACATACGTATAACAAATATATATATATTAAACAAATATTAAGATAACGTCACGAATCGCTGAGACAAGGTGATACAAATCACACGAAGGCCAACTTTGTTACCTCTTCAGAGTCGATAAAATTATTCATCAATCAATTACTGTTATCGATTTAACTGGACCTCCCATACCTCAACATTGCAGTCTAATGCACCGCTTCAAAAATTAAGGGTACAGATGATTATGCAGGCTCAGGCATAATGTATCTCAGAGATTCTCAAACGTGTTGCCCCCCTCCCCCCCCCCCACGGTCATGTAATATCCTTAGTGCTCCCAACCCTATTTCCAGTGAGACCTGCCTAAATGCAAATTGTAAATCATACATAATAGATAAAATCGTTAATTTATATATTATAATATAATATATCCTATATATAAATAAATATTATATATATATATTTTTATTTTAATATCTATATATATAATATGTATCATTTGATATTTAATATACTATTATATCATATTTACCACCTCCTAGATATGCTAAAAACCCAGCGGGGCGGTAGCGCCCACTTCAATAACCTCTGGTGTATTTGAATAAAAAAAAAGATGCAATAGCCATTGATAAGCGTGATAGTTTTAGTATTTTACCGTTTTAGACTGACGTGAGATATAACAAAAACAAAATATCAAAATGTTATTAAACTTGTACCAGCCCTGATCCATTTCTGTCGGCGGGCTGTGTCCTTGAGCAAGACACTGTATTTCACGTTGCTCCAGTTCACTCGGCTGGGAAATAGGGGAAATATGAATTGTACCTGCAATTCGAACGGCCAGCCTTGTCACATTAAGTGTCACGTCGGATCTTCCCTCAGAACAACGTTAAGTGTACGCGTGTTTGTGGAATGCTCAGTCACTTGTAAGTTAATTTCATGAGCCGGCTGTGCTGTTGATCGGCTCAACTGTAACACTTGTTGTCGTAACCTACAGAGTGCTTTCTCTTCCATTCCACCTGGCTCTGATGTTTGTAGGAAACTGTCATGAAATGAAATCGATAATTATTAATACTGTTTCCTGCAAATATCGTTTGGCCTAATTCAAAACCAGTCCTTGCAGAAATTGAACTTAGAACGTATGATTATAAGAAAACTGAACAGTGCAACGGATTCTGTCAGTCATTCATTAAGGGAAGACATTTTAAATACTATAAAACAAAAATACATAACCAATCCAAATATCGAAACATTTACAAATAGAGTACATTAAAATCAACAACAACAATTGCAACTATTTCAGCAGCAGCAACAACTACGACGAAAATAAAAGCATCAGCAACACCACTAACAACAATAATAGTAACAACAAAAGGATCACCCATATGAGAGACAGAAATTGATGATCACTTCAACCCTTAGACATCTTTGCTTATTTATTATGATTGTTTTGTTACTACTACTACTACTACTACTACTACTACTACTACTAGTAGTACTACTACTACTACTACTACTACTACTACTACTACTACTACTATTATTAATGTTGTTGTTGTTGTTGTTGTTGTTGTCACCATTATCATTGTTAGTTCGTTTTCTTTCTTCTTGTCTTATTATAACAAGATGCATTTCTCTTAAAAATGGAGACAAATTTCTTAGACCTAATGTGATGGAATTCCGACAAGATTCGTAGAATTAAGTCAAAACGGCACCAGTTAGAGCGACGGAAACTTAATGTCTATAGAATGACAGATTCGTATTTGATTTCTTGCTTTTTTATGTCTTACTCATCTCATTTCTATTTTCATTTTTATTGTGTAACCTGTGCGTGATTTTAAGGCATTTTAAATTTCAGAATAGAAAATATACTAATGCAAAAATGAAAAAATAAAACCAAATATAAGAAAACGTCGATAGGTTTAGAGAACTCTTCTAAAATGTAGAAGTATTTATATTTTATGAAATCATATCTTTAGTTTGCTACAAATACTTATAAACACAGTCTATCTATCCATCTGTAGGTATATATAAATGTATAGCGTTTGTGGAATATATATATATATATATATATACATATATCTATATATATATAGTGCTTGTGGAATATATATTTATATAATGTTTGCGCAATGCACCCACACACACACATCTATATATAATGTTTGCGGAATATATACACACATATATATATATATATATATATATATATATATATATAGCGTGTATACATATACATTGTATACGCATATATATAACATATATAAATATACTCCGGAAAAAGAGTAAAGACATGTTTTTATATGTTCCAATTTTGAAACACTGAACTAACCGTAACGATGTACTAACTCAACTAGCTTCATCTTTCCTTTTATTTAACTATTTACACATCCATACTTTTAAAATAGCAAAATTCATGATTCATTTTGAAATATGTTTACATTAATCCATACACAATATATCGCTATGGAAAAGGTGCTTCCTTCTTAGAAGCTTATAGATTTGATATACTCGTTTATTATTCATTCAAAAGGGTTACTGCCTCTCGCTCACCCCGTCTCTCACTAATATATGCAAATGGGAGCCCATTTACTGTCCTCCATATGGTCTTGGCGGACAGAATATAGAAAGCATTTCCCCGGCGGATGGTGAGAGAGACGCTTTGGAAGAGCTTTTCCAGCCTTCTCTGCTTACACCTGCAGGCAGCCAACTTCCTGCCAATGGTGGTGACTAGGGAGATTGTCCTAGGACCAACGACACCATACGTCTCCACTGCTACCGGCTCCAATGTAAACCCGTCGGAATGTGACAGATATTTGGTGAGTTAACCCTCCTGGGGCGAAGTGCAGTTGGGCATGGATTAGAAACTTAGAAACTAAATCGCGATGTATTACGTATTTAAGAAACAACGTTGAACGTTAGGTCCCTTATGTTTTTCAATAGCTCATTCAGTGGTTTGATACTATATTCAGCCCTATATTCCGAACCTCTGCCAACTACCGTAGGGCTGTAGTCACGCATTATACATCTCTTTTTATTTTGACATTTCCGGTAACTTATTCTCTAGGTGTTTACATTTGAGAAGAATTTCAAACGCCTTTATTTAGAATGCGTTATTATTCTGTCATTCCAAATCAATTATGATACAGAACAGTATCAATATTGTGATTTGTACGAGGCCTGTTACCAGACTACTAACAAAATTGACAGGAAGTCTCAATAAAAGTGTACCAAAGAAGGACATTATCGATGACTTCCGCTGCTGGTTCATCCTGGCATTTACAGGTAGAGAAGGAACATGAACAATGACCAGATAAATTATCTAAAAGAGAAGGGAGCTTGCAAATAAAGAACCAAAATTCAAAGCAGTCTATTGGGGTCATACAATAGGGAGGGAAAATCGATAGGAGAGGTGGTCTATTGTATGAGTTTCCACCCCCAAGACGCGTCAAGAATGGTTTTGAGGAGCATTCTCTTTACAGTAGAAACGAATAGTAAATCTAAAACCAACTACGAGGTTGCTCAGAAACCCCTGTTTTTAAATACCCACAGATTGAGGCTCCTTATAGATCGAACGAGATCATAATTTGTTCAATCACAGAAGGCAACCATCTGCATGGAGCACATAATTATCGAAGATAAAGATGAGATGAATAATCAACAAGGATGATGTATTGGTCGAGGGAGAGGAAGGTTTTAGAAAAACGAAAAATGTTACTCGACAACAAATACGAAATGTGAGAACAAGTTGAAGTAACAAGCATGTGAGTTGATTTACCCATCGTACAGCAAACAACGGCTTTACAGTCATTCTAAAGTCCAGCTATATTTTCGTCGAGATGGGCCGTGGGGGCGGTCATTTGCTCATAAAATTGAGAAATGGGGAGAGCGGGAAAAATGGGAGCAGTGACAGTGGAAGTTTGGCTCCTTTGTGTTCGGCCTCGTTTATATGGATATATTTATTTACAGCACTTACACACACACGCACCCAAGCATAGTTGACTAGGTTTGGCACTTCTTGTTTTGACCACAATATATCTCTTTTAGAGTACTATCATACCAGTCCATAGGTTTGATCAATCATGAATGAAAAGAGTAGTGTGCTAATTATGGTGGTGGAAATCAGGCCGGATTTTAACTGACCGCGGAAATGATAGTTTCCTTGTGTAATCTATTCTAATAGAGCAGAGATTCTCAAACCATTTGGGCCACCGCCCACTAACGGCCACGTAATACCCTCAGCGCCCTTCAACCCTATTTCCAGAGAGACCTGCCCACACGCAAATTGTAAATAATATATGATTGATAAAATCATTAATTTATATAGAATAAATAATATAATTGTTTCTACTTTTGGCACAATGCCAGCAATTACACAGTGTATTACTGGTACTTTATGTTATCGACCCCGTAAGGATGAAAGGCAAAGTTAACCTCGGCGGGATTTATATAAATAATATAATATACACTATGTATAAATAAATATTATATCTTTCTTTACTTTACTATATTTATACATATGTATGATTTGATATTTAATATACTATTACATCGTCTCTATAGTGGAGGCATGTAGCCTAGTGTTAAGTGTGTTATGATCATAATGCCTGGGATTCGATTCCTGGATTGTGTGTTGTGTTCTTGAACAAAACACTTCATCTCACGTTGCTCCAGTATACTCAGCTGAAAATGAGTACTTGTCCAGGAGGAAGTATTGTACTATCAGTCGCTTCACGCCATGAAACCGGGAGAAGCCCCGACCAAATGAGCCTTCTGGGTTAAGTCTCTACCACGCAATCTCCACAGCCTCCTTAGGCTGCAGCACTCACTGGGCCTCCTCAACTCCACCAGGGGGTGATAATGCCCACTTTGAGAATCTCTGCAATCACCACCTAAAGACTGCTGGCTCAGCAGCCGTAGAATATTACTGATCCATCAAATTATATTAGACGGATCAGGTAATGTTCGGTTCCAATAGGAATAATAGCGGGCGTTCAAAATCATGTAGATCTGTAATCCAAAATAAGTGACAGTATCTCTTCTTGCTGTACATGGGATATATATTTTCGTATCTCATTTCATTATGAATATTTAAAATTTAAATAGGAAACGAATTGGCAGCGTCCTTTGAACGGCTCCCTCTGCAATGAGTCCTGAATGCCCACGGAAGTAAACTTTGGCTTTCGACATTTTATGCTCAATGAAAAAGTACCAGTCTAGTAACGGATTAGATTCTCTCTCTATTTATTTCTCACTTCTGCTCTATCACGTTCCTCTATACTCTGAAAAAATCCTTCTTTTTTGAGAGTGAGAGAGACAGAGAGATACACAGAGACAGACTGAGAGAGAGAGAGAGAGAGAGAGAGAGAGAGAGGAGAGAGAGAGAGAGGAGAGAGAGAAAGAGACAGATAGAGTGAGAGAGAAGGGGCTCAGTTAGATTGTTCAAAATGTGTATAACACTACAGCGTTCTACTATTTAATCGGAAATTAAAATTCAATACATACATAGATTCATTATATTAAGCATAGTTACGTCCCTTTACAGTCTGAGTTCAAATCCCGCCGAGGTTAACTTTTCCTTTCATTTTTACGGCGTCGATAAAATAAAGTACCAGTAATATACTGTGTGATTGCTGGCTTTGTGCCAAAAGTAGAAACAATTATATTATTTTGAGTAAATGAAAAGGAAAATGTTAATGAAGCGTACTATATATTACAATATTTCCATCTATTCTCTTGTTTATAAATAATATAATTAATTTAGTTAGAACCGTACTATTCTCGACAAATATTCAATAATGTAATCTGAAGGGATTTATGCTTAATTAAAAACATACATATATTTAATTACTAATTATAATTGTTCTACATTAGGCACAAGGCTAGCAATTATTCAGTGAATTACTGGTACTTTATTTTATCGACCTCGTAAGGATGAAAGGCAAAGTTAACCTCGGCGGGATTTGAACTCAGAATGGCAAGGGCCGTAACTCTACGCGTCAAAGCATGGCGTCCGACCCTCTACCGATACTGCCAATCCACCGCCCTATAATTACTAATTATAATGCCACGTGATATGCAACACAGAACATCGTCACGTTCATATTTTTGTAATAGTTATGTGATGTGTCTCTATGGATGTTTCCAGCGATAACAATATATTTCAATTCCGTGAATCCATTATATTCTAGCGTGTGGTTTTATGATAAGTGCACACTATGAATACAGATATGGGAATCTGATTTGTCTGTCTTCATTATTTGTATCCGTAAATGTGACATATTGCTCATCAACTATTATTACAAATTGAATACGTTAACTAGCGAATGTTATAACCTTTGCTTATTACTAAATTAATTTCGTTGGTAGTAATGACTAAATTGAGCCAGCATATATTGACGTCACTAAACAGTCTTCGCCTGTCTAATTAGTGTCAAATCAAACGAGAAAAGATCAGAGTTTATCGTGTTAGTTTAATATATTAAAATTATGTCAGTAGTTTAATACAGAAATTTATTTCAAAATTCTGAGGATTGTAAATAAAACTAACCAACACATGTATTCCATCCTCTCCACCGTGGCGGATGCTATTTAATTCTACTAACGTTCAGTATGTGTTTGGTGATATATTTTGGTAGCTTCGATAAGCAGCAGTTCTAGAATTTGAATTTCATTCATTAATGACATAATCAAAGTATGAAGAGTATAACAACCCTTCCAGAAAAATAACTGTAATATATATATAATATATTTTCGATTTTTGTTTGTCTTTAATCGGACCTTTTTTCTGTTTCTCCAGTATGATCCTATCTCTATTTTGTTCTCCCAAAGAAGGGCCCGACACGTCGGACTTCCTTTCCTCTTTCCAATATAAAGCGTGAAACAAATAAGACTTTTTGTACTTGTTTGTTGTCACATTGATCTCTATCTCTCTCTTTATCTTTGTCTCTCTCTCTCTCTTTATATATATATATATATATATATATATATATATATATATATATATATATATATATATATATATATAATTGTTTCTACTTTAGGCACAAGGCCAGCAATTATCCAGTGCATTACTGGTACTTTATTTTATCGACCCCGTAAGGATTTAAGGCAAAGTCAACCTCGGCGGGATTTGAACTCAGATCGTAAACGGACGTAACTATGCTGGAAATACTGCCAATCCATATTCATATATCATTTCCTCTGCTGTGACCCGTCTGTTTCTTTCTTACTGCATCCTCTTTTCTCTGTATGTCTCACTTCCTTTTACCACCTCTAACAGTCACTCTCTCTGTTAGCCTCTTCCTCACACGTTCACTCACTCACTCTCTGCTACTCCCTCTCCTACTTCCACCCGTTTGACCTGTGCGAGATTCTTTCCTCACGCACACTTCGACCAGATCGTATGGTCTTTATTCTCTCTCGTCTACGATTTCACAGAACTTATGTTCCTCGATTTCAGGGACTTGACTCCTACTTCCTCCCGTTTGACCTGTGCGAAATTCTTTCCTTGCTCATATTTCGACTAGGTTTGATGGTCTTTATTCTCTCTCAACCACGATTTCACAGAACTTATGTTCATCGATTTCAGGGACTTGACTCCTCCTTCCTCACTTTTCGTTGCATTACCATCTTTGATTGTTTACTGCCACGCTCGTTCCCCCTATTTACGTGTTCCAACGACTTTCTTTAGCCGTTGATTGCACCAACCGGAGGTATATGGTCTTTAAAGCCATGAAATGCCAATGAAGGTTGGAAGCTCACTAATGAAGGACAAAATTTATTCGTATATATATATATATGTATATATATATGTGTGAGCAGGTATGTAAACATGAATGGACCTGTTATTTTTATCTAAAGACATTCTTTCCAAATCCATCCCGTCCGAAACTTTAAGACCCTCTTCCTGCTATATCAAGTGTTAATCTAATATATCCCTTCTATATACTGTACCGATTGTGTTGTTATTTCTGTTTACCCTTTACATATATATATATATATATATATATGTGTGTGTCTGTGTGTGTGTGTAGAGAGAGAGAGAGAGAGAGAGAGAGAGAGAGAGAGAGAGAGAGAGAGAGAGAGAGAGAGAGTCTGTGGTGCTAATGATGGGAGTATCCAATACATGGGGAACGGTAGAGTAGGTATAGAGCACGGAGCCAAGCCATTTCAGCCTGTCTTATTTTCCCCTTTCCTTCCTCTTCTCACTCTTTATCCGTATTTTTAACTGTATTTTCTGATGAAGAACAAGTGACCGATTCGTTAAGGCTTTTTTCCTACAATTTTAAGCTTTAAACTAATATATTTCTTATATATATTGTGTAGTTTGCTTTGCTATTTCTGTTTATATTTTAACACACATACATATATGTATGTGCGTGCGTGTGTGTGTGTGTGTATTCGTATGTAATTAATATTAAAGTTAATACATAATATACTAAGTATTAACTGTTAATCATTAGTGTGTGTGACTATGGAGAAGTTAAGTAGTTTACAAATATATATATCAGATAATTATTTATTATATAATCATTCATGTAGTTTCATTTATCAATATTTGAATGTTCATGGTAGAAGATTGTGTGAATAGATTTTGCCTCGCAGCATTTTGCCCGACGTCCAATTTGGTTTTGAAGTAAACATCCACATAAGTTACGTTTAACTTTCACTGTTTCATGGTCGTTAAGATAAAGTATCTGCTATTCTCACAAAAGTGAGGATTCATGTGCAAGTTAGACCTGCATTCAGTCATATTGAACCTTATAGAAACACATTAGATATAGTATTTTATGATGATAGAACGTTCTATATTCTGAGTTCAAATCCTTCTCTAAGTGAGATGATAACATACTTTCCACTGCTCAAAATACACTTAACTAAGAATGGGTTGATGAAAGCGTGTTTATCTTCAATTTTAGAAAGTAAATTAATATAGACATTTATGTCGGACGTCATGCTTTGATTCATAGAGTTACGGCCCTTTCTATTCTGAGTTCAAATCCCGCCGAGGTCAACTTGGCCTTTCATCCTTACGGGATCGAGAAAATAAAGTACCAGTAATGTACTAGGTAAAGGCTGGTCATGTACCAAAAATAGAAACAATTGTTTACAGTAACAATTATTTACGTACAGGGACGTAACTGTGGCAATAATAAAAAAGGGAAACAACAGGAAGGAAATAATAGGGATATATATAGAAAAAATAGAGAAAGTAAGAAGAAAAAGAACGGGAAGGGGAGAGGGTGACAGGGCTCTGGTTTCACAGAAGAGATGGGAGGTGT
The DNA here is from genome assembly GCA_964016885.1 of Eledone cirrhosa. NCBI lineage: Eukaryota > Metazoa > Mollusca > Cephalopoda > Octopoda > Eledonidae > Eledone > Eledone cirrhosa. Next base: position 6,454,428 of record OZ024751.1, read on the forward strand.
GAAGGGGGGGGGGGGTGATTGGGCTTTGGGCCTAGGTCAAGAAGGCAGAAGTGCTGCTCCCCGTGGACCAGACGGCAAAAGAATTCACGCGGACGCTGGCCAATGACACTCGCTGCAACAGCGACCCAACCTCGCGGAGCTGCCTCCTCAGACGGACGGCCGAGGCTCCGATCTCGCGGAGGAGCTCGGCAGTACGGGGTCCAAGTACGCATGAGGTCTCGACGGCGACCAGTATAATATATATATATATATATATATATATATATATATATATATATATATATATATATATATATATATATATATATATATATATATATATATATATATGTACATATATATAAATATACATATATATATATCTATGTATGTATATATATATATATGTATGTATATATATATATATATATATATATATATATATATATATATATATATAAATACGTATTTAAGAAAGCCACAACAATGCAAATATATATATATATATTTCGTTTCTGAATTTGTTTAGCAGGATTCTTTATCTGAAATCGTGTGTTGAAACCGATATTGTTATACTTTGGGAGGGTCATGTTGCCAATAAGAAACACACGCACCAGATGTTTTCACTTCAATTTATTATATATTTATAAATTTATAAATTTACAAATCTACAAACTTATAAATTTCTGGTTGGTTGGTTGGTTCCACAACCAGATAGTTGTTTATATATAGTCATAGTCCTTTCGTCACACACTCTGTGACCTCTTCAGTGACTGGGGATTCCTTTCTTTGTTTCTGTGCCTTTCCTTTCTTCTATCCTACGCCATTTTGTTTCTGTGTGTGTGTTGTGTGCTCAGTTTGCGCATGCGCCACATCTGGGTGTCTGTGTGTGTTTGTGTTCATTTATCTATTTGTTTATTTATTTATTTATTTATTGTTGGTTGGTTGTTTGTTCAGACACAAACAACAATAACAACAACACACACATCAACAACAACAACAATAGCAACATACCCAGATACAACAACAACAGACACGCAGACACAAACAAAAATAACAACACACACAACAACGATAACGCACACGGAGACAACAACAACACACATCAACAACAGCACACATCAACAACAACAACACACACGCATTCAATGCCTCTCACCACCACCACAATCTTAACAAACACACAGACCCAGAAAACAAGTAATGACAGTAGCACAGAAATCAGAGAAATAAGGGAAAGTAATAGGATTAATAGGAAAAGGAGATGGGAGACTAAGGACAAAGAGAATAACCAAGACGAACACACAGACACACAAAATAGGGTAGATAACAACATTGAGCCAGTGGAAAGAGACAGGAGTAATTATGAGAGACATAGAAACAACCATGAGGCTGTTGGTGGAAATAGAAATAGAAACAACACAACTAACAATAACAATAGCACTAGTACACATAAAGCAGCAGCCTGGAACTCTCCGTTTTATAATCCCTCCGATAAATCATTCGACCTGCGACGAGTCCACGCCACGACTTTGCCATTTAACAAACGCACGCAGTTGCACAATTTAGTATAGCTAAATCCGAACTTAGAAATATTATAGAACAGTATAGCAAGAAGCATAATAGAATAGAGGCCCAGCAACTGGGAGAAAAATCTGCAAATGGCTTGCGTAAGCTCATGCAGCGCTCGCGTAATGGAGAGATAGCATGCTTTCCAACAGACAAGTCTGGCAGAATGTCGGTTGACAGCCTGCCAAACTACATCCAGGCAATGCAACCCCACATCACTAACACAAGAGAGGTAACACCACAGGAGCATGAGGATAGAGAAAAAGCCCTCAATGCCCATATGGTGATGTGGACGAATATAATGCGGCCCAACAAAAGGACTGCCAACAACTTCCAGGCCTGGAACAATGACGTGCCGGCATTGCATGGGCTTCGAAAAGACCATAAAACGGGATGGGACCCTGTCGCGGGACCACCAACACGGCCAGTCTGTGGAGCTAACATTGCTAGTAACTACAGACTGTCCTACTTCCTCTCCCTGATCATACGCCCCATCATTGAGATGTCCCCAGATGTATGTGACAGCACGGAGGACCTCCTCAGCAGAATCGGCGCGGGTAACCGATCTGGGGACCTAACAAACTGCATAATAGGCAGTATAGATGTTGTGTCCCTGTATCCATCTATTGACGTGGATTTTGCTGTGGAGAAATGCGTAGAAATGGTCAGCGAGAGCAAGGTTGAGTTCCGTGGGATTGATACCAGTGAGCTGGGACTTCTACTTAAGCTTACCCATAGTAATAGTTACCTAGACACTTATGACCTTAGCAACCTGTGCCCTACAAGACCAGCAAGAGGCAGACCACCTACCATTACCTCAATGGCCAAGAAAACCCACACAGATAGATGGAACGGGTGGACCAGAGCCATACGGACACCCGAAAACGACGATGAACTGAAGAAAATGATTGCACATGCGGTAGGGGCCAGCATAAAATTAACCCTTAAGGAACATATGTTCAAATTTAATGGTAAAACATGTGCCCAAGAGGAAGGAGCAGCCATTGGTGTTAGCATTGCAGGCGACATAGCTAACTTATTCATGGTATGGTGGGACAGTAGACTTAAACAAAAACTTAAAGAACAATTAGAAGACAGCTTAACCCTGATAAGGTACTCCCGCTACGTAGATGATATAAACATCGTAGTTAAGACACCCCCACTAAAGAACAGTCAGGAACTAGAGAAAAACACAATGGAAAGCATCCAGCAAATAGCAAACTCTATTCACCAGAGCATTAGAGTTACTATAGACTACCCAAGTAGACACCCCAACCATCGATTACCTGTACTAGACACAGAGCTCTGGTTAGATACCATTAACAACCAAAAACAAATCCTCCATTCCCATTATGCCAAACCCATGACTTCCAAACATCTGATCCACCGAAACTCGGCCATTTCGGACCATACCAAAATCAACATACTGATTGCGGATTTGGTACGGGTGATGAGAAATGTGTCCCGCATGTGCAACCCCGAAGAACTAGAGAGACACATACAGCACTTCATCCACCGTATGCAGTTCTCTGGCTACAATCAGAGAGATAGAATCAGAGTGTATAAAGGGGCCAGAACCAAATGGGAAAAAATGGTAAATAATGACATAAATGGGACCTGCCCCTTGTATAGGAGCAAATTTTGGAATAGAATAGAAAGAACTAGGAACAAGGCCAATAGAATAAACTCATGGTATGATAGCAATAAATACCAGAGTGTAATGTTCATCAATACAACCCCTAGAGGCGAACTAGCCTACACATTTAGAAGGGCCCTAAATAAACATAAACTCAATATTAAGATAGTAGAAAGACCAGGTACCTCCGTAAAAACACTTATTAGCAAGACATACCCGTTCCAAAGACCCTCATGTATAGATAAGAAATGTATAACCTGTAAAATAAGCCCCCATATTAACTGTAAAACTAGAAATGTAGTGTATAGCATCAGATGTACTGAAGGACAATGTAGAAACAAAAATATAGTGTACATAGGTGAGACAGCTCGTAGTATAGGGGAACGAATAAATGAACACTGGCGAGACCTTCAAGATAATAAAGAATCATCTGTGCCCTACCAACATGCTAAGATAGAACACAGGGGTATATTAGAGAACATAGAAATAAAAATAGAATCCACACACAGAAAAGATGCAATGTTAGGCAAATTACAGAGGGAGTAAGCATAAAAGAATTACAACCAAAATTAAATAGAAAATATGAGTGGTACAGCAACATCACAACTTATAATTAAGGACAAAATGAAAACACACACAGGACAAAATGAAAACACACACACACATAGAACAAACAACTTACAATTAAGAACAAAATGAAAACACACACAGGACAAAATGAAAACACACACACACATAGAACAAACAACCAACCAACAATAAATAAATAAATAAATAAACAAATAGATAAATGAACACAAACACACACAGACACCCGGATGTGGGGCATGCGCAAACTGAGCACACAACACACACACAGAAACAAAATGACGTAGGATAGAAGAAAGGAAAGGCACAGAAACAAAGAAAGGAATCCCCAGTCACTGAAGAGGTCACAGAGTGTGTGACGAAAGGACTATGACTATATATAAACAACTATCTGGTTGTGGAACCAACCAACCAACCAGAAATTTATAAGTTTGTAGATTTGTAAATTTATAAATTTATAAATATATAATAAATTGAAGTGAAAGCAACTGGTGCGTGTGTTTCTTATTGGCAACATGACCCTCCCAAAGTATAACATTATATATATATATATATATATATATATATATATATGTACATATATACATATATATATATCTATGTATATATATATATATGTATATATACATATATACATGTATATATATATACATATATATATATACATATATATATATTGTTATACTTGGGGAGGGTCATATTTTTGTAATAATATTGCCAGAATTAATAAGAGAACACACTCACTGTTTGGTTGGTTTTCACTTCTGTATCTTTTATATCAGTTAATTTATTCGGTCCCCCAAAACCTCGCAAATCTAATATATATACATATATATATATATATATATATATATATATATATATATATATATATATATATATATATATATATATATATATGTATATATACAGATATATATACATATATATATATATCTGTACATGTATATATATATATACATATATATATGTACATGTATATATATATATATATATATATATATATATATATATATATATATATATATATATATATATATATAAATATATATATATATATATATATATACATATATATATATACATATATATATATATATATACACATATATATATATATATATATATATACAAATATATACATATATATATATATATATATATATATATATATCTATATATATATATATATATATATATATATACATATATATATACATATATATATATACATGAATATATATATGTACATAAATATATATATACATATATACGATATAGAAACAAATGGAGACTATATTTATAAAACCATATTTAATTCATTATACATATTTCAAGGACAACAAGTTAAATTATCGTGTGCTTTCATCAGATAAAATATAATATATTGTAATATAATATGTCGCATTTTTTAAGGGTATGTCAATATTTATTTATAAAATTGATCTATATTATATGTTATGTGATGAAAGTACACTATGATTTAACTTGGTGTCCTTGAAAAAAATATGGTTTTATAAATGTAGTTTCCAATTGTTAATATATCGTATTTTTACTCCAGCAATTTGTTGAGTGCTTTATATCAGTCATAAAAATATTTGCTTGTTGTATCCCAACAATTTAAATAGAACTTCTACATATACACACACACATATATATATATATATATATGTATATATATATATATATATATATATATATATATATATATATATATATATATATATATGTACATATAAATATACATATATACATATATATATATATATACATAATTATATATATATACATATATATATATTTAAAAGAATAGAGGTGTAACACACGAGTTATGATATATTGGTAAAAGGAAAAGAAAATGCTGATAAATTGTTCCCAGTGAAAAATAGTTTAATTAGGAATAAGTAAAAATTAGTAATAGTATTGGTTAGTATTCAGTTTTGGTTTTAAGTTTTACCGGTTGCGCATTTCTAATTCTTTTCAAAAATAGTTTTGTGATAGAGCGCCCGTTATGTTTGCTCTAATCTGATTAGTTTTGGAAATTCTACCTGTTTTATGTAAACAAAAGTGGCTCCAGATGTATGAAAAAATTCTTGTGGTCAAAACAATTTTCATTGGTCGGTAGAGGTCATGTGAATGTTAAAAATTGATTTTGCGCCAAATGTAGGTTTATCTCGGCTGATTGAGAAGTCACTGAAAAATAAGTCTTTCAAGACAAATATGTGTGTGTGTGTGTGTGTAGTAGTAGTAAATATATTCATTGTTGTGATAATGGTCAGCAGGGATGTGTGCGAACCGCAGCTTGTTGACAGTTCAAATGCCTATTAAGACAAGTGTGTGTGTGTGTGTGTATATATATATATATATATATATATATATATATATATATATATGTATGTATATATATGTATATATATGTATATATATATATATATATATATATATATATATATATATATATATATATATATATATATATATATGCATGCTACTGTACGTCTGTATACATATATGTATGTACGTGTACACATACTTACATTTAAGTAAGTGCCGTACCAAAGAGTGAGAAATGAAATTTCGTTTTCATTTTATTTCAACTTATCGTTTTCGGTATGCCTGACCGACTTAGCTCACTCGATATGCAAATTAGGCTGCTCAGCCGTTAATTTTCATAGGGAAAGTATATACTTTCGAACGTTCAACTATCTGGCAGATGGGTATACGGTGCTGATGATAGCTAACAAGCTTGAAACTAGTACATCTTTCCTGTGTCAGTGTTGAACAAAAAGGTGACGTGGTTGCCTTAACACCGTACGGCATGAAAATTCAGGCTGTTCAGTTTGTTTACAAACGAACAAAGCGGCGTTATAATAAGCGTCCACTAAACTGATACGTGCATATATGTATGTGTACCTGTATGTATATATATGTATATATATATATATATATATATATATATATATATATATATGCATGCTACTGTACGTCTGTATACATATATGTATGTAAGTGTACACACATACTTACATTTAAGTAAGTGCCGTACTAAGAGTGAGAAATGAAATTTCGTTTTCATTTTATTTCAACTTATCGTTTTCGGTATGCCTGACCGACTTAGCTCACTCGATATGCAAATTAGGCTGCTCAGCCGTTAATTTTCATAAGGAAAGTATATACTTTCGAACGTTCAACTATCTGGCAGATAGGTATACGGTGCTGATGATAGCTAACAAGCTTGAAACTAGTACATCGTTCCTGTGTCAGTGTTGAACAAAAAGGTGACGTGGTTGCCTTAACACCGTACGGCATGAAAATTCAGGCTGTTCAGTTTGTTTACAAACGAACAAAGCGGCGTTATAATAAGCGTCCGCTAAACTGATACGTGCATATATGTATGTGTACCTGTATGTATATATATGTATATATATATATATATATATATATATATATATATATATATATATATATATATATATATATATATATATATATATGCATGCTACTGTACGTCTGTATACATATATGTATGATATATATATATATATACATATATATATATATATACATATACATATACATATATACATATACATATACATGTACATATATATATATATATATATATATATATATATATATATATTTATATATATATATATATATATATATACATATATATATATATATACATATATATATATATATATATATATATATATATATATATATATATATATATATATATATATATATATATATATATATATATATATATATATACATATATATACATATATATATATATTAGAAAGTGAGTTTTTTTTACAAAATGAAAAATAACCGAGGTGTCCTACACGAGTAAAGGTATAAAGAAAAAGAGATGAAATCGAAAATGCAACTCGAGTCTTATTTTTTTTTAAATATATATATCTATTTGGTTCCTTTACCGGTTTCGCAGTTCTTCTGCTTTTCAAAAGGTGAGTTGAGATGGAGGGTCTGTGGTTTTTCTCACATCTGGTTGGTCTCTGAATGTTACTTGTTTTATATGGAAAAAGTGGCTCGAAATGCCAGGTTTTTCGAGAAGTAATTTGATTGGTTTGTCAATAATTATAATAAATTTCGCACCAGTTCGCGTTACAATAGTTCTTCAAATAAGAGGGGGGGGGGTTGTCACAGGTTGTTTTTTCATATATGAGTGTTTGAATTTCTTTTTACTTGAAAAAAGGAGGCTCACGAAGGCTTTTTTTTTGGTTGTTTATAAATGAAATTATGGCTGTCACGTGAACAAATTTTCATTAAATTTGTTTGCCCTTATTTGGAAATCCATTCTGTAGCCTTTTTAGAGAAATGTTTGATAAGTGAAAGATAATGGTCAAGAGAAAGGGATGGGAGAATTGTTCTGGTTCAGTGAATATGGTTAGTTCGCTGGGGTGTCAGAGTTCAGATTTTCTATTGAAGTGAAGATATGTATGTTTATGTGTGTGTGTGTGTGTGTGTGTGTGTGTGTGTGTGTGTGTGTGTGTGTGTGTGTGTGTGTGTGTGTGTGTGTATTGGAAGATTATTCTATTAGTAGAAATGGGGGAGGGAGTTGTGTGTGTGTGTATATGGGTGTTATGTGTGTGTGTGCGAGTATGTTAAGATGGAGAGAATATATATTTTGTGTGTGTGTATATATATGTGTGTAGGAAAGTGGTTCTATTAGTAGAAATGGGGAGGGAGTTGTTTGTGTGGGGGTTGTTATGTGTGTGTATGGTTGTTATGTGTGTGGCAGTATGGTTAGCATGTTAAGATGAAGAGAATATATATATATATATATATATATATTGTGTGTGTGTGTGTAGGAAAGTGATTCCTTTAGTAGGAATATTTTTGAATGAACATATTTTCCTTACTTATTCGTGTTTGCTGTTGTATTGTCAGTGCAAACGTATGTTAAGGTTTATTTAGTTCGGGTTTTTATTTTCTAAAGTAGAAGGTGTTATGTGTGTGCGTGTATGTTATATTATGGTGTTGACATAATGTATATTAAACCATATTTAATGTTAGTCTATATTTTTGAATAAACATATTTTCCTTATTTATTCGCATTTGTTCTGTTGTATTGTTAGCGCAAAGGTAAAATGGGAAGACTTGGAATTTGGGTGTCTTATTACTTGCGCAAATGTCTAGATGTGCACTTAGTGGTATCTGTCTCGTGGTTGGATCTCGTAATTGTTGGCGATGAACTGTCATTCTGTTTCTGAGTGTGAGTTTAGTTTGTCCTATATAATCTTCATTGCATCCTTTACATTTAATGGCATCAAGTAGATTTTTTTATGAGCAAGTGAAGTGATTTTTTACAGTAAAATTTTGTCCTGAGTTAAATGTATACGTGTTGCCTTCAATGATGTGAGTGCAGGTTCCACAATTAGAGCGACTACATTTTTTGATACTTGGTTGTGGGTTTGTGGTAGGTAATTTGGCATTGGTGAGTAATGTTTTCAGTGATTTTGGTTGTCTTTTGCTTTTGATTATTTTGTGTGTTTCAAGGGCTTTTTTCATTCTTGGGTTTTGTTTTAGTAGTGGGATGTTATTGTGAATAGTGTTGTAAGCTTCCACATTTCTTGGGTTGTGTGTTGAGATATATCAGAGAATATTGGACGTACCTTGAATTTGTTTCTGTTTCCGTAATTCATCAATGCCTATTGCTTTAGCCCTTTCTATTCCATTATTTATTAGTAATAGTGGGTACTCTCTCTCGAGTAGAATTTCCTTTAATTCTTGAAGTCTTTTATTTCGCGTTTCATAATTGGAGACAATTGTGCAAATTCTTCTTGCTAGGTTAAAAGGAATGTTCGTCTTCGTGTGCTTTGGATGGTTGGAGGTGAATAGCAGATATTGTTTGGAATCTGTTGGTTAGTAGTGTATGTCAGTTTCGATATTTGTGTCTTTTTTTAAGATTAAGATGTCCAGAAATGGGAGTTGATCTTGGCTGTATTCCATTGTGAATTGGATGTGGTTATTGATGCCGTTTATTAAGTTTTTGAAATCCTTCAGTTGGTCGAGTGTGTGGGACCAAAGAATGAGGCAATCATCCAAGTAGCGTTTCCAATTCTCTGATAAATATTTGTGGAAGTTCAATCCGTATTTTGATTTGGACTGTTCATATATCTGGACTTCTAAGTATGCCATGACTAAGTTGGCATAAGTTGGAGCGGCTTTTGTACCCATCGCAGTCCCCGATATTTACTTGTAAGTATTGCCATCGAAATCAAAAAAGTTGTTCTGTAGGATGAATTTTAATCCCTCGGTGATGAAGCTTTTTTCTATTCTGTCAGGTATCTCATTTGGATATTTCTCTAGCCAGAATCCTATTGCTTCTAGTCCGTATTGGTGTGGGATCGTTGTGTAGAGATTCACTACATCGAAAGACACAATAATAGTGTCGTTGTTGACATGTTTGGGGAGGTGGTTTAAGAGGTCTAGATCGTCTCTTACAAGGCTTGGTATGTGTTTCAGTATTGGTTTCAGTAGTATGTCTATAAAGTTGCTCAATCTGTGTGTTTCACATTGTGGGCCCGCTACAATTGGTCTTAATTTAAGGTCTGTGGGGTATTGTGTGTTCACGCAGGCTGAGGTGGATTGTTTACAGGCATCGTTGATTATTTTACACTTGTGGATCTTCGGAAGTCCGTAAAGGTTGCTGGTTTTGTATTCAAAATTTGTTAAATAATCGCGTTCCTTTTTAATTAGGTCTTCCTGGTATCGATAAATCAGTGTGTTTAATTTGGTCATTATTTTTGATTGCTGGTAGTTTTTTACTCTTTCATAGTAATTAGTATTTTGTAAGAGAGAGAACATAGAATTTTTATATTTTTCAGCCTCCATAATGACAACAGTACTTCCCTTGTCTGCTTCCTTAATTATAATGTCCGTATTGTTTTTTAGTTCATGGATAATCTCCCATTCCCTTCGACTCGTGTTGGGTTTGGGTTTAGGTTGCGGTAGTTCATGGTATGGGAAGGTAGCTATGTGGTCACAACATTTGTCCAGAACTCTGTTTCTACCTTTTGTTGGGTTGTAGCTGCTTTTATTCCGTATAATTGATTCGTCGTTATTCTCCTTGTCAAAGAATTCCTCTGTGAGACGTAATTTTCTACAGAAGTGTGAGATATCGTCATTTATCTCGTTGGGGTTAGGGTATTGTGGTGTTGGTGTGAATTTCAGACCTTTGGAGAGAATTTTTACTTGTTAGGCTGAGAGGTTTGTATTTGAAATGTTAATTATTTTCTGTTTTTCAAAATCGGTTTGTGCCACCGGGTGTCGTGAGTCCTGTAGCCTTGGTCTAAAAAATGATTTTTCTGGAATGTTTTTTCAATGGTATTATTATATTATTATATCTATATCTATATATATATTATATCTATATATATATATATATATATATATTATATCTATATATATTATCTCTCTCTCTCTCTCTATATATATATATATATATATATATATATATATATATATATATATATATAATAATAATAACATTTATACTTATGTATATAGTATAAACAACTATAAACAGGAATGTCAGTAATTTCTTAATTACCTTATTACCAGTAAGTGAAATAGCTCAATTATTAACAGTAAGAGAAATAGCGCAGTTGTTTTACAGAGCAGTTAAATAAATAAATTATACAATTATTCAAGTTGTGTTCAAATCATATAATAGCTGACAATCGTTTCTTCCAAACTCTCTTTTGGGGTCATCGGAGCATTATCAATGTTTGCACATATAATTAACTTCATATTCAACTGAACAATAATATAGATACATATAAATTGATGTTGTGAGCAACAGTTTCGTATTTCCAGGGTGGAATGGATGTGACAATTATTTTACGAGAATTGTATTCAAGTTCAATTTCAAATCAAAATAAAAATAAAAATTAAAAAAACGGAGTGGAATACATGCAACAGTTAAAACAATGTAATAGTCCAAATATTAAAGAGGCATTGAAGAAGCAGTTTTGAGAAAGGAAGAGTGCGATAACATTTCATATGCAGGCGTGTGGATAGTGTGACTGCGAAAGTCATATACATGAGAAGGAGACAAGCAAAGCTATTATGCATATATAGATGAATAAATACTGCAGTTGAAGCAAATATGTTAACGTATTAGAGTCTATGGTGGGTGTTGAATGTTGATGGTGTTTGAATTAGTGTGTTGAGAAACATACAGTTTTTGCAGACTTTTCCATGACATATGTTGAATTAAATTTTAGTTAATGTTTATATTGAGTGTTTTAAGTTAGTTAGAGCAATGGATTGTAAATTAGTTTTAATGAATTCATATTCATAGACTATATTTGATCAACCGTTAAATGTTCAATCGTTAATTTCCGGAAGTGAATAAGGGGAGCTAATGTGTAAGGGGCGGTAACTAGCTAATTAAGTTCAATTCAGTTATTCAAATTCTTTGTTCTAAGACACAATATAAGGTGATACCATTGGATCTCTGTTACATAACCTTGTATATTTATGCCTGATTTTAAATACAGTGCATTCTACTATCATACATTAAAGGTTTCTTTAGATTGTTATCTATTCATTATTGGACAAGGTATATGTTATGAAGGATTATACAGCTCTTAATATGTCATAATAGATATGATATATGTGTAATAATATTTGTTTCTACTTTAGGCATAAGCCCAGCAATTACCCAGTGCATTACTGGTACTTTATTTTATCGACCCCGTAAGGATGAAAGGGAAAGTCAACCTCGGCGGGATTTGAACTCAGATCGTAAAGGGACGTAACTATGCTGGCATGTATGGCGTCCGACCCTCTACTGATACTGCCAATCCACCGCCCTTTATAGAATGCTATTACATTTTATATATAATTATAAGTGTATATATACTTTATTATTATTATGTTGTGTAATTTAAGCATTTAATTATACAATTACAAATGCACACATAGTTTATCATCGCACATTACATTAAATGTCTCTACATACCAAGTGCCAAATATCCATTACTGTTTAAGATATAATTAATCTATTGTAGTTATATCACAAGGTGGTAACTCTATGTCTATACACACATATACACACATACATATATATATATATATATATATAAATATATACACAAAAATATAAATATTAAAATAAACATCCACGTAGACACACACAAGCGTGCAAAAATACATATACACAACCACATACAGACGTTTACACACGTAAGAAAATAAGCATAAAACCAAATGAGCGTTCAAACGTAACCACATGCGTGCGCGCACTCGCGCGCAAAGAACATAGGCAGACTAAACCATACGTAAAACTATACATACAAAAACAAAGGCCTATAATCACCGTATACACACAATTAAAAACGTAAACACTTATAGAACCAAATAAAAGTATAATATAAACATAAATAAACTCACACACATAAGTAAATATACATACAAACACATAGACACACATATATATATATAAATATATATATATAAATATATAAATATATATATATGTATGTATATATATAAATATATAAATATATATATATACACATACACGCATATATACAAATAGATACGCACGCACATATATATATATATATATATATATATACATATATATATACATACATCTACACACATATATATATATATATCATATATACATACATATACACACATGCACACACACACATATACACTCATATACACACACATATATACACTCACATACACACACACACACACACACACACACACATATATATATATATATATATATATATATATATATATATATTTATATATACACACACATACATACACACACATACATACGTACACATACATACATAAACACGCATACATACATATACACACATATATACATATATATATATATATACATATATGCATATTTAAATATATATATATATATATATATACATATAAATACACGCACACATACAGACATACATACAAACGCACACTCACACACATGTACAAAAGAATAATCAAAAACCTATAGAAGTAAGTACACATGAGTCTGTCTGCGAATGGGCCCGCACACAGCCCTATGTGAGAACATAAAACCTAGTGGGTAAGTGAAGATAAGAGGTGCGTAAAAATGAAATAATAAACACAATTATAAAGAATAGGTAAGGGAGAAATGTAGGCGAAGAGATCTAGATAAGAGTATCTGGTTAAAGAGTAAACTGAGTGAAGGATAAAGGTGGTGGGTGTGTATGTGTAAAGGGTAAGGTAGAAAGTAGGGTGGAATATAAGTCAACAGAAAAATATTTATATTAGGAAAAAATAATTATAAGGACTTATAGAAGGAGATGAGGGAGAAAAAGAATATATGGGTAAGGTATGTGAGTTCAGAGAGTAATAATAATCGTAGTGAATGGAAGGCGTAATGAGTAAAGAAGAAGCTCAAGGTGGTTGAGTCATCGTAGGAATGTCAATCCAGTTACGAAGTAGATGCGATTTCAGGTGTGGACAACATCTGAAGATCTCGGTCTCGGAGTTGAGGCAAGTGGAAGGGAGTTTCAAATTTTGGAGAATTCTAAATTTTTCCGTGGTGCACAAAGAACATTTCTTTGTGCCCCTTTGGTATTCTCTTGAATGGTCTAAAATAGACCAACCGATCAATAGTGTACGGAATGTTTTCGTCTTTGAATTCCCACACTTTATTTGCGAGAGCCGTTGCTGTTCTTCTTTCAGGGTGTTTAAAAGAAGCGACATGTGCATAATACTGGATTTGAACCTGTCCTGAGTCATTCCAACATAACGTTCACTCCTGGGTGGCTGGTTATTAATCAACGGTGCCAATTTGGCCTAATACAAAATGGATTTAGTATTATATTTGCACTGTAATGGGCATTCTTCCGGCTTCCTGAAACTGCATCATGGATTTACTCTCGTATGATTACAGTTGGTAATTTTAGTCTCCATTGATGGACAGTAAGAGTAAATGATTTTGACTACATTTCTATTAAATATCTTATTATATCTATGATTATATCTATGATTATCTTTGACTTTTAATATTTTTTTGTTCTTATTCATTTATTTATTTATTCTTATAACTTCATGTATATGTATGTATTTGTCCATGCCCGTTGATACATATACGCTTGTGTGACAGCTTATGTCTACGTAATTTTAAGTATATGCGTGATGTAGTGTGTGTATGTTTGTTTATTTATTTACTGTATACACATATATATATATATATATATATATATATATATATATATATATATATATATATATATATATATATATATAAATCAGGAAAGAAGAGTGACACGGTTTGCTATACAAAAAAGGTTTTTAATCTCATTGCTGACAATTGTTACTCTGAACTGGTAGGTCGAGAGATCGCTACCCGCTTATTTTCACGTTATTTGATCACCAATACATAGTTATAACCAGTCAATTCATCGGAGCTTGTGAGAATGAAAAGAATATACAGGCATGGCTACTATATATAGTAGTAATGGCATTCAATCAGAACAATAACAACAATACTAACAATGCTAGCAATAAATTATTTGAAATAATCACATCAATCTAGGTGGGAAGTATAGTATATCTACGATTTTAGCGTGTAAACTAGCTGACATGAGGCAGATGTATAAAATTGAGATGTAAAGGCTGTCATGGGGTGTATTATATCTAGTGTAAAGATAAGCCGGTGGCTTTAAACAATATAGGTCTGGTGGCCGTAAGACTCATTTATTATCTGACAGATGAAGAATTTATCACCGTAGTGAGGATAGTAATATTTGTGTGGTCTATATTAGATGAAAGGGTTGTTTAGCTTTCTCATCATCAATAACATACATGTATAAGACAACATTAACAGAGTAGCGATAAAATGGGCAAGTTAATACCGAGGTTAAGGAGGCAATATATATATATATATATATATATATATATATACATACATACACACAAACATATATATATATACATACACACATATACATACATATAAGGAGAAAACATGCTGACTATAATTATAACAGGAGGAAGGTAAAGTTCTGTTGTAGTAGTATTTTAAAATGTTCTTGGATTTAGGTTCATGTGCTGAGAGCAGCTGAGAAGAGATATATTTATGGGTTGATGAGGTACTTACAAACATTAGTGTGGTATAGAACTAAGAAGCCTAGAATGTACTTAATGATTATATTTCTGTGGTGGTTCGTGCAGTGTAGTGGGTATCCTAAGTTGAAAGTTAAGTTACGTCGGTTCGATTCACGGAGGTTTAAATCTTGTGAATTTAGTGGCGATCCTGTGTCTGGAGAAGATTGATTTTTCTAACTTGTTAAGTAGCCTTTTTACATTTCTAAGAATATACAGTAATTCTAGATCACATAGCCTACAGTGGGACATACCGGTACTGTAGGTCTTTGCGGCCGACAACCTCGACCAGTTGATACTGTATTTGGTGTTGTTGTCCTTAAGTTCCTAGATTTCTTTGGCGAGGGTTGTAGAACCCATAAGTGTACTATTTTTCATCGAGTTTCTGTGCACATACCATCTTTTTTTAAAAGTACCCGCGGTGGATCCAATGTAATGCCAAGTGGAGTTGTCTGAGTTGACCGTACACATGTACACTATGCTCGAATCGAGGCATCTATTCGCCAATGGGCACCTATCCGGTAGGTGACAGTTACAGTTTGAGGTGTTATTTCGTGCAGCTTCTACACTGCTGTTTTGTACACTGCTATAAGTGGATTGTGATTCATGCCCGTTGGGGTTTTGCTACTGCGTGCTTGTATGAGCTTGCGGTTGTGATACTGTGATGCGTTTATGCTTATAATTTGGTGCTATATTGCGCATAGGTGAGGTGGATTCCCTAGAGATATTTCTGTGGTTGATCTTGCGTATGTGCGATTCTATATTTGCTGCCGTAGTGTATGAGAGTGTGATAGTGTTTCTATTGAGTATTTTATGATATCTGTGTGAAATAGGGAAGTGTTTATCTATTAGTTTAAAGAATGTAGAAGGTAGTCTGGTTTTTACAGAGGAGTTGAAGACTGGGATGAACCATAGGTATTTTCTTTCTATGATTCTTCTATTGTTTCTAGGGTTTACATTATTAGTGTTTGGACCGCTTACTCTAGGTGCTACGTGCCTAACTCCATCTCTAGTCCTGTTGCCTCTATTTTTGTGTGAGCGGTTGGTGTAATTGCTATTAGGTTCGTTTAAGTTTTCTTTATTCGCCATATACTGTAGTCTATCTTTATGTCCAGCCCTATGTAATGCTGCGTTATAATAATTAGCATGTTCATTAAAAATTTCTAGGTTTGAGGATAAGTGGGATATTCTAAGGGATATACTACGTGCTATGGATCTGATTATGGATTTGGGGTGGTTTGAGTCATAACTAATGTAGGCCAGATTTTCATTATTTTTCTGGAAAGGTTCTATTAATCCCGTATTTAGATTTAGAGTCACATCTAGAAAGTGTACCTTCTTATGGTTCAGTTCGTAGGTAATACTTAGGCCTAGTTTTTTTAAGAATGTTCTAATATTTTTTCTTAATCTTTCCATGCTCTGGTTGTTTAAGTTCCTAGCTATAAGTAGCGTGTCTTCTCTATGAATCCCTCCTTGGAGGTTACTGAATTCTTTATGTAAGTTGTGTGCTATAAATAGCCCCACGACATAAGTATTTGCGCAGAGTCATTTGATCCCATTGTGATATTGAAGTTGTTTATCCTATCGCTTCTTACCCAGTAGCTATTTTCAAATTTTATGATAGTCCTTCTAGCCGCTATTATTATTTCAATTTCCTCAGGGGTAAGATCGGAGTTATTTTGGGCAAATATAATCGCTTTATCTAGGGTGGCTGGGGATATGGATGCATAGTAGTCGTTTATATCAAATTGTATGAAGTTACATGTCTCCCTATTTCGTATTTGATTGAACCATTCAATCGCCTCGTTAGTGTTACCCCATAAATTGATTTCTAGTTTACCCTTTATTTGTGCGATTACCATATCTAGAATGTTCTTGCTAATTTTACCTATATCTGACTTAGATGGGCATATTAATCTAATAGTAGGGTTTGTTTCAAAATTATATTTGTGATCCTTCAGGTTAAATGTGGGGTTGCATGGGATTAGCGGCTCGGTCCTATCAGGTATCCGAGTTTATTTACTATCCTAAGGCCCTCCACGTTAATGCTGGTGAGTGTGGATTCATTGTTTTTTTGTTTATTTTATGTAGTTCACGCTGAATATGTGTTTGCGTGTATACAAATAAATAAATAATTAAATAAACGTATATAAATAAAAAATACGTATATAACAAGCGCACACACATACCTACATGTAAATGCACAAATGTTCGGAGACGTAAGTCAACCAAAACCTGAAGTACACATATACACACACCCTACATACGTACGAACCTGCATACTCACACAGACGCAAAACTCCCGTATACACATAACCAAATCATATGTACCAGAATATATAAAATTATACGCCATAACATATACAATTAAATATACGTACGAGAAAGTATACGTACCTTCACAAAACATACAGGTAATATATAACTACCTATACAAATAAGTAATGGTATAAACATAATATATACTTAGCTACCACATCAAGACGTAAAATATCCACGTATAGATCGTACTATCCGTTAGGGTATAACGTGGGGCTGTAATACAGGAAAGTTTTTCTAATTTATGTTTACAAGCCGAAATTGCCTCAGATTTTTTGTTTAAGATGTGGTCTGTGGCGTAGACGATTTCCAGGGCCTCAGCGGCGCAGAGGTAACATGGTCTTTTATTTCCGTTATACGATCTAGCTCTAGCTAGGATCTCCCAGTGTAACATATATTGGGTGTGGTTGTCGTTTAGACTCCAGATATAAGCTGAAAGTGACGTCATATTCCTTCTTAGAGGATAACGAAAAGAATGGGTATGCATGTAAAGACGCTGCTTGAATCTATTGGCGGTTAACCCTATGTAGGCCCTACGCGACGTGGGTGTTTCAACCTTACATTTGTAGACAATGTTACTTGAGAGGCATTTCCCGGAAAGGGGGCAATCAACTCGATTCCTACAATTACAGTTAGTACTAACTACAGGGTAGCACGTGTTCCTACGGTTAGGTAGTTTAGCTAAATTTGAAGCTGTGATGTTATGTGCAAGGTTAGGAGTCGTAGAGTAAGAAACTTTAATAGTATTTCTATTAAAAATGTTACTATATTTATGTGTAGGGGGAAAATGCTTCGTAATAAGGGAAATAAAGATCTTAGCTAATGGTGTGGCCACCTCCATATTATATGGTGGGTTATACCAACAAATGCGACAGGATCTATTTCTTCTAGGTCTATTTTCGTACTCTATATATGCTCCCTTATCGATAAATCCACTCCGAGCAAGAGCTTCATTGTAATAAGTGGAATGGTGGTTGAAAATATGCTCGTTAGTAGATAGGCGGGAAAGCCTCAACCAAACGTTTCATACCAGGTTCTTGGTTATGCTGGCAGGAGGGTTGGAATGCTTACTTATGTAATTAAGCGTATCATTCGGCTTTCTATACGGGTAATACAACCCATTCGATACATTGAGGGTAACGTCGAGGTAATTATCGACCGAGAGATTGGCCTCAACCTGTATAGAGAGGTTGAAGCGTTTAAAGAAGGCTGTGAGTTCTTTTCTGAACCTGTCGCCAGCACGAGGTCCGCTCTTAGTCATGGTTTTTTTCCGTTCTTTGCTAGGGAACGTTTCCACGAACCAAAGTATCGTCTTCCTGTCTTCCTCCGGTTGCAACATTTTTTGAAATATCCACTTCTGCGTTTACAGATTGACTTTGTTAGTTTTAGAAGATCCCGTTAAGGGTGAAAGCAGCGATTCTTTGCTAAAACTTTAATCTGTTATTTTAATAAATATTTGCACTACGGTTCTTATATATTTGAAATATATTTATTCTTATCGAGCCCTCTTTGGATTTTAGTCTTCAAATTTATTATTATTACTATATATATATATATATATATATATATATATATATATATATATATATATATATATATATATATATATATATAAAACATACAACTTTAACTTTAACTTTGATAGGTTTGGGCCAGTATTGGCTCAGGCCATGTCTAACTTAATAGTACCACCTGGCGAAGTCTTTCAAATCAGGATTTGGGCACCATGGCCCACTCAAGTAGAGAGTTATTGTTTACGGAGACATATCCGGGTGTAGGAGGTTTATCCGGAATGTCTTGAAGGAATTTGTCCAAAGACTTCTTGAACTTCATGGGGTCTGTTCGTATTTAAATGTGTCTTGGGGTAATCTTAAAGAGAGCGGGGACAATTGATGTGAAATAATTGTGCCGTATTGTTGTTATGAGATGAGAATGTAATTTTTGTCGTGGGAATATTTTCATGGGACCCAAGCCTTGGGTGTACACTAAAGGTGATGTCAACATCATTTGGGCAAAGCTGATGGAATATTTTCCACATAATGCAGATCATGTAGTGCTCACGGCGACGTTGGAGAGAATAAAGTTTGAGCTTTTCAGATCGATTCCAATAGTCAAGGCCTGTCATGTCATGTATATTTTTTTGTAATTGACCTTTCGGGTGCTTCAACCTTCATGATACTTTGTTTCGTGTGGGGTGCCCACAGTGGACAACAGTATTCATGGTTTGGTCGGGCAAAAGTGGAGAAGAGAAGGACAACAGTGTGGATATCTCTCGACTGGAACGTTCTGCGAATCCAGGAACACATTCTGCGGGCCATATCAACATAGCTGTTTATATGAGTGGGCCAGCTTATATTGTTGTCCACAATTACTCCCAGGTCTCTGATGTTACAGTTTCAGCCGAAGGAAGAGAGTATGCTAGTTTCAGGGCATCCTTTTTTCCAAAGTGGATAAGCTCAAATTTATCCTCATTCAACAGCATATTATTCTTTTCTGCCCATTGGATAACAGCCAGTAGGTCTGACTGAAGGCAAGTCCGGTCACCCACCTCATTGATGACCCTTTGGAGCTTGGAATCATCTGCGAAGATTCTGATGTTGCTGTGTTTGATGATGTCAGTAATGTCATTAATGTAGATGATGAAAAGAAGCGGGCCCAACACAGTGCCTTGTGGGACACCACTGCTGATTTTGGCAGGGCTTGATTTTACTCCTTCGACTACAACATCTTGGGTTCTGCCTGTCAGGAAACATTTGATCCACTGTAGTAACCTTCCAGAGACACCAACATTGAATAGTTTTTTCGGGAGAATCTTATTATCAACCCTGTCGAAGGCCTTGCTGAAATCAAGGTAGATGACATCAGTGTTGGAGCCCTCTCCCAAGGCTCTCAACATATGGTCAAAGTGATGCAGGAGCTGCGTTAGGCAGTCCCTTCCATTACGGAACCCATTTTGGTTGGAGTTCAGCAGGCCGTTGCTTTTAAGAAAGTGGGTTATTCGTGATCTCACCACCCTCTCAAATACATTGATAATATTGGAGGTGAGTGAGATCGGAGGGTAGTTCACTGCAAGGGACTTATTGGCCTTTTTGAAGACTGGGACAACGGACTGGGACAGAAAGTTTTCAGGAATGTAGCCAGTGTCCAATGAATTCCACCACAGATCAGCAAGTTGGTGTCGACGCACCTTCAGGACACAAGCAGGGAACCTGTCGGGGACTACTGCTGAATTGTGCTTAATTTCGTTTATTGCCGCTAAGAAATCAGGGGCGCCAAACGTTATGTCTGATATAGTATGTTGGGGTTTAATATCACTGATACGGCCCAGATCGGCCATATCAGGGCTGCAAAACAGATCTGTATTGTCTCTGCAGTATCTCGCCCATGGTTTTGGCATTGTCCTGGAGTGTGCCATTTTCATCAACTAGAGGGCCAACAGTGGAGACGGTTACCTTGTGTTTTTTAGCGAATGAGAAGAACACTTTGGGGTTGAGTTTGATTTTCTCAATGGCCCACCTCTCTTCAGCTATTCTCTGGTTATTGATGATGGTCATCATGCATGGCTGGAGGTTATATTTTTTTGTTTCAAGCAGGGTGGTAGCCATTGAATGTGTGTGTTGCTGTTGACAATATTTTAGCGTGTTGATATTTTGTTTGTTCTTTTTATTTTTCTGATAATTGTTTTTCTATTTTGGGGGATACTGCACTTGGTTCTGTTCACAGGTTTTGGTGGGATGTGTTTTGTGACAGTGTCTACAAAGATCTACCAAGATGTTTTGATGTTGGTGGAAGTGTGTGCGTGTGTAAAAGACCAGTCGACATGTGATAGTTCGTTCATAATTGCATCCCAGTTGGCATTGTAGAGATCTATGTTATCAGATGGGAGGGCTGGAGAGGGGACCGTGGGATTAGCTTTCGGCTGGTGGAATCTCAGGTTACAAAGGACCATGTCATGGTCTGAGAGAAGGGTTTTATATGTACATATATATATATACCTATATATATATATTTATATATATATATATACATATACATATATATATATACACACATATATATACACATATATATATACACATATATATATATATTTATACATATATATACATATATATATATATATATTTTTTTTTATTAATAAAAATATAGGTGTAACACACGAGTTGTGATATATTAGTAAAAGGAAAAGAAAATGCTCTAATCGATTAGAGCAAACATCACGAGCTCTCTATCTCAAAATTATTTTTGAAAAGCATTAGAAATGCGCAACTGGTAAAA
Source organism: Eledone cirrhosa (assembly GCA_964016885.1). Taxonomy (NCBI): domain Eukaryota; kingdom Metazoa; phylum Mollusca; class Cephalopoda; order Octopoda; family Eledonidae; genus Eledone; species Eledone cirrhosa. The sequence goes on from OZ024751.1 coordinate 6,476,953, forward strand.
GCTTAAAACTAAAACTGAATAATAAGCAATACTTATTACTAATTTATACTTATTCCTAATTAAACTATTTTTCACTGGGAAAAAATTGACACCATTTTCTTTTCCTTTTACTAATATATATATATATATATAATGGAAAAAATTTAACAGGAACAAAACAGAGAGGCAGTACAACGAATGTTTATTAATTTCACGCTCTGGAGAGTGGAGTGGTGGTGGGGAACGACGTTTCGGGCATAAGCTCTTCCTCAGGTGAGAAGTATGTGGGAACAGAGTTCAAAGGGTGTGTAGTGGAGTGGTGGAGAGACATATAGCGAAAGGAAACGGTGAGAATGAAATTAAAAATAAAAATAAAAATAAAGCATGATCAAAATAAAAGGAATGAAATAAAAATAAATATAAAAGCATGATCAAAATAAACTGAAATTAAAAAGGGGTAAAACAGGTGGTGGCAGGGTGTGGGGTGTGCAGGGGTGGTGGCGGGTGGAGTGGGGAGAGGGAGACGGGGTGTCCGAGCGGGGAAGGCTGAAGGTGGTGTGTGTGTGTAGGTGTGCGTGTGTGTGTGTGTATGTGAAAGTAAAGGTTGGTGGAAGAACGGGGTTGCATGTTCAGGAAGAGGTGTATGTGGGGGGGGTTGTAGGTCGAAGTTTCTGTGCGTGTGTGGATAGAGGGGTGGGGGGAGAGGAATCAGGAGGCTGAGGGTGTAAATATGTGGTGGAAAGCACGTGTGTGTGGGGTTTAAACGTGTTGTGGGTGTAGGTGGCGTGTGGGAGAAAAAAAATGTTTGGGGTCTGTGTGTGGGTGAGTTATATAGGTGATTCCGTAAGAGGATGGTTGAAATGTTGGTAAATTCCTATGATGTTTAGTAGATTCCGTGGTGGTCAAGTTCCACATACGAGTATTCCATGAAGAGATGGTCGGAAGAGGAGAGATGTGGGGTGCGCGCGCAACAGGAAGTGGTCAAGCGGGGGGAGTGCTGTGTGTCTGTTTGTGCTGGGAGGTGGTCAGAGGGCATAGCAGCAGTCAGGTGTAATGGTAAAGGGGCGAGGATGGGTAGGTGTGAAAGTTGGAGTGAGGAGGGTGTGTGTGTGTATTTGTAGAGGTGTTAGTGGGATGAGTGAGTGTGGAGCGAGGGTGTGGGTGGAGCGGGGAGAGAAGGGTGTGTGTAGTTCTATGGAGGGAGTGTGGTGTACTGGTGTGTGTGTAGTTTGATGAAGGGGGTGTTAGTGGGTGTTAGTATACGGGAGGTGGGGAAGGGGTTGAATGCAGGTGTGAGTGGGGGTTAGTGGATGGTAGTAGGGTGTGTGTTTAGTGTGAGCGCGTGTATATATGTGCCGGTGGGTGTGTACGTGTGATAAGGAGGGGGGAGAAGAAGGGAGGGATGTTAGTATGTTAGTTGGGGAAGGATGGTCGGATGAGGGGTGGAGTGGAGGTGTTAGTATTGTTAGTTGTGGGGTGGGCGGTGAAAAGGAGGGGTGTGTTAGTGGTGTTAGTGGGGGATAAGTATGGGGGGAGGGGGCGGTCGAAGGCTAAAGGAATAAGGGTGGGAGTTCAGGCCGGGGGGAGTGTGGGTCTGTAAGATGAAGATAGTTCTTTGTTCGACTCTAAGGCGATTGGCGGGTGTTCCGTGGCATTGGAGTAGGCCACAGACAGTTAGATGGCGTGCGGAATGTCCAGGGCCACCAAAGTGGCGGGCGATGGGGGAACTACCACCGAGACGAATATCCCGGAGGTGCTCAGTGAATCGGTCCGCCAGGCGACGTCCCGTCTGTCCGACATAAGTCCGTAGACTAGGTTGGAGGAGGTGCAGCGGAAGCCATGCCGGACAGAGAGAGAGTGGGCGTTGGGGCCCTGGAAGGTGGTGGTGTTGGTGATGTGGGGACAGGTGTTGCAGCGGGGCCTAGAACAGGGAAAGGAACCGGGGGACAGAGCGTGGGTTGGGGGGTAGGGAGCTGTGGACGAGGAGGGTGCGGAGATTGCATGTGCGTTTGAAGGAGGGGAGTGGTGGGGTTGGGAAAATGTGGGAGGTGGAGGGGTCGGACTGGAGGCGTCGGAAGAGGCGGCGGATGGTGCGGTGGAGGGGTAAGGTGGAGGGGTGGTAGGTGATGAGGAAGGGGAGACGGTGGGTGGGTGTGCGGTGGCGTGAGGTGAGGGTGGTGGAGCGGTGGACAGCACGGGCGCGGGTGAGAGCGGTGTGGACGAGAGGGGGGGGGGGGTAACCTCTGCGGATGAAATGACTGACTAGGGAAAGGGCCTGGGACTCGAAGTCAGCATCGCGGCTACAGAGGCGGCGGATCCTGAGGAGTTGGGAGTAGGGAATGGAGTGTTTAGTGTGGGTGGGGTGGGAAGAGGTGAAGTCGAGGTAAGAGTGGGAGTCGGTGGGTTTGAAGAAGGCGGACGTGACGAGGGAGTGGTTAGAGGGGTCGAAGGCGACGGAGATGTCTAAGAAGTGGACGTGGGTGGTGGAGATAGAGGTGGTGAAGTGGAGGGAGGGGTGGAAGGAGCAGAAGAAGGAGAGAAAGGAGTCGAGCTGTTCTCGGGTGAGGGTCGTGGCTCCGATACAGTCGTCAATGTAACGACCGTACAGTTCGGGCGTGGGGCCGGTGTACTGGACAAAGATTTGGGCCTCAACATGGCCAACTAAAAGGTTGGCATAGTTCGGGCCCATTCTTGTACCCATGGCTACACTCGTGACCTGTTGGTAAAACTCACCCGAGAAGGAGAAACAATTGAGGGTGAGGACCAGCTCGGCGAGGCGAAGGAGGGTGGGGTGGAGGGAATGGGGGAGGGGCGAAGGTCGAGGTAGTGTTTGAGGGCGCGGAGGCCGTCGGCGTGGGGGATGACGGTATAGAGGGACTGGATGTCTAGGGTGAAGAGGAAGGGCTGTGGGCCGGGTGGGTAGGTGAAGGAGTCGAAAAGGCGCAGGGCGTGGTTTGTGTCGGAGATGTGGGAGGGGAGGGTGGTGACAAGGGGGGCGAGGATGGAGTCGAGAAAGGCGGAGATGAGTTCGGTGGGGCAGTTGCGTGGAGTTTGGGGAGGAAGTAGATGGTGGGGGTGCGGCGGATGAGGTGGCAAGCGGTGGGGGGGAGGAGGGAGGAGGCGATAAGATCTTGGATGGTGGAGGAGACTTGTTGTTGGTAGAGGGGGGTGGGATCGGAGGGTAGAGGGCGGTAGAAGAGGGGGTTACAGAGCTGCCTGAGGGCTTCGGCCGTGTAGAGGTCCGCGCTCCATACCACCACGGCGCCTCCCTTGTCCGCCGGTTTGATGACGATGTCATCTCGGCTACGGAGGGAGCGGAGAGTGCGGAGTTCGCCCCGTGAGATATTGTACCGTTTGGAACGGTGGCGGAAGTCGAAACGATTTACTGCGCTACGGTTGGCATCGACGAACGCGTCCAGGGTGCTAAATTGCCCTGGGGCCGGCGTCCAAGAAGATGGTCGTCGGCCCAGGGCGAGAAACGGGTCTGGGGCGTCCAGAGCCGGTGGCGTTCGGCCGAAACGTGCCTGTGGCTTAGTGCGTCGCACGAATTGCTCGACTTCCGTTCGGGTGCGGAACTCGTTGCTGTGCGGAGTGTGGGGTATGAAGCGAAGGCCTCTACTAATGAGTGAGCGCTCAGGTGCAGAGAGGGGGAGGTCAGGGGGTATGGTGACAACAAGTGGTGGGGTTTGGGTGGGGGTGCGGGGTGGAGATTGGGTAGGGGTGTGGGTCGAGGGAGAGGTTGAGAGTGGTGGGGGTATGGGGATGGGCGGGTGGTGGTGGATGAGGGTGGTTGGGAGGAGTGAGTGTAGCTTGCGGGCTTTGGTGGAGCTGAGGAAGGAGAAGAGGTTGTGGTTGAGGTTTTGGATGAAGGAGAGGATGGCTTGGGCGAGGAGTAGGTGGCAGGTGGAGTTAAGGCGGAGGAGGGTGGGGGTCGGTTGGTGATCAAGTTGGCGGAGGGTGGAACGGAAGGCGCAGATGGAGTTGCGCATCAGGAGGCGCGAGTATCGGGTGAGGATACGTTGCGTGGAGGGGGAAGCGGCGGGGGAAGGGTGGAAGTGTAGACGGAAGCCGAGGGGGATAAGGTGGAGGCGTAGGCAGTGGCTGAGGAAATGGATGTGACTGGAGTGCCGGGTTTTGGCGAAGAGAAGGTAGGAGAGTTGATGGGCAGAGGGGAGATAGCAGGGTGGCAGGAGGAGGGTGAGGAAAAGTTTGAGGCGATTATGTAGTTGGTGGAGAAAGGATCTCAGGCTGGGCATGATGGGCGTTGGGTGAAAGCAGGGGTGTGAAGCGGGGTGGAGTGAACGAAGGAGTGATTGCGAAGGATAGGCAGAGACGGGGAAGGGAAAATAAAACAGAAAAACGTAAGGAGGGGGGAGTATACACAGGAAAATTAAAGACAAAATATCATAAAGGTAAAAACACAGGCAATCGTGAACAAAAAAATCATAGAAATAAAATTGTAAGAACACAGGCAAAGAATTATATACGGAAATAAACAAGTACAGTAACAAAATCAAACAAAGGTAATGCGTGGAAGGAAAGACCAAGTGTGGGAAGGTGTGTAAAGTTTGGAGAATGGTCACGGCGGATTAGATCGGGGTTGAGCCGGTAGTTAAGCTATGTTCCAAAGGAATGGAAGCCGTGTGAGCGTGTATTATATATAATGGAAAAATTTGAACAGGAACAAAACAGAGAGGCAGTACAACGAATGTTTATTAATTTCACGCTCTGGAGAGTGGGGTGGTGGTGGGGAACGACGTTTCGGGCATAATCCCTTCCTCAGGTGAGAAGTGTGTGGGAACAGAGTTCAAAGGGTGTGTAGGGGAGTGGTGGAGAGACATATAGCGAAAGGAAACGGTGAGAATCAAAATAAAAATAAAAATAAAGCATGATCAAAATAAAAGGTATGAAATAAATATATATATATATGTATATATAAATATTTGTATATACAGATATATATATATATATATATATATATATATATATATATATATATATATATATATATATATATATATATATATATATATATATATATATATGTATATATATATATATGTATATATATATATATTTGTATATACATATATATATATATATATATATATATATATATATATATACATATACTCATATATACATATACATACATACATATATACATACCTATATATACATATATATACACAAATAAATACATATATATATACGCAGATATACATATATACATACATATATATACGTATATATACATATGTATATACATATATATATATATATATATATATATATATATATATATATATATATATATATATATATATGCAAAAGTTCTATTTAAAATTGTTGGGATACAACAAGTAAATATTTTTATAACTGATATAAAGCACTCGACAAGTATTTGGAGTTGATATACAATATTAATAAATGGAAACTATATTTATAAAACTATATTTATTTCATTATACATATTTCAGGGATACCAAATTAAATTATGGTATGCCTTCATCAGAAAAAATACAATATATAACAGTTTTACAAATAAGCTTTGACGTACCCTTTTAAAGTGCGACCATTATTTTTGGAAGCCATCTGGATAGTGAATTGTTTATATTATTTTAATAAGTCTTACATAGCCCACATACTACATAATACATTTAGTAATCTACAGGGGGTGGGGAATTACAGAGATGACGAGCTCTTATTAGTTAATAACTTTTATAACCAAAATCTTGAAAGGCTACGGACAAATATTAGAAAATCTTTTAGTGAACTGGGTCTAAAAATAACATACGAATATAATCTTAAAGTAGTAAATTTTCTTTGACGTAACTCTTAATTTAAATACCGGACTGATACGACCCTTCCACAAGATAAATGAGAACCTTACGTATATCAACTTTAACTCAAACCACCCACTCTCCATGATCAAATCAGTTCCCCGGAGTATTTCTCTTAGAATCTCTCGCCTATCGTCTGACTCTGAAATGTTTAGTGAACACGCTGAATACTATAATAATGCATTAAGGAATGCTGACCACCGGGATACAATAGAATACATTGATAAGAATCTTCATAACACACATAGCTCTACACGAAATCAAGGAATACGTAACAGGGGGACTAAAATACAAGCGCACACACACAGTACCACCAGACATACTAATAATAGAAAATCACCACCAAATAAATCACGTAGAAAGTATATCTGGTATAATCCTATTTTTAATGCCTCGATTAGTACAAAACTATCTCTTTCATTTTTTAAGTTTATCAACAAGCATTTCCCTAGTTCCCATAAATACAGTAAAATTCTGAACTCTAAAACTATCAGACTATGATATCCACGGCACCAAACCTTGAAGCATACATAACAAAACTTAACTTAAAGCAATTAAACAACACTACAAAACAAAATATTTTGGTAACAGATGGACAGAACGTAATATCTGCCTCCCAACCACTAAATGGGAATCGGGTATTACACAACCCACCTGTACTGCTGTCAGAACCTATCCATGGTATACCCACTACCCACAACAAAAAATGTAACTGCCATCTACCTGAAAGATGTCCATTGAAGAATGAATGCCTAAAGTCCAACATTGTTTACCAATGCACGGTTGAATCGAACGACCAGAAATGGTATTACATCGGATTTACCACCACCTCGTTTAAATTTCGCTGGTACCGTCATCGATTCTCAATCAAACATCCTGATCACCGTTTTGTGACCACGCTCGCCAACAAGACCTGGCAACTCCGTGAACGCAACCAACAGTTCACCTTAAAATGGGATATACTTTCCAGCGCAAGTGCATATCGGAGTGGATTGAAGTACTGTAGGTTGTGTAACCTTGAACTCTTGTACATATTAAAATCCAAAAATAAACTACTTAACGATAGAATCGAACGATCATTATACTGCAACCACAAACTAAAAGCTAAATTCTCTCACTATAAAATAACTTAACATTCGAAACCGTAACTATAACATCGCTTTCTAGCTAACCACCTTCTCTTCCCCCACACTACAAGACAATACCCTGCTTATCACTATAAATGGTAACCCAGTGTAATTCGCAGATTACTACTACGAACCCAAAGTTCACCCACCTCATAGACTTCGTCTGTCCCCTCTCTATCTCTCCCTCTATATCCATTCCACTCTCTCTGTCTCGCCTTTGGCCTATCTCCCTCCCTCTCTACATCTATGAACCTGCCCTCTGGGGCAATAAATAATTCCAACCTTGACTATCAACACATCTTTCTGAAAGTAACCAGTATAATAAAACCCCTACCATAACATTTTCATTAAGATATCTACAAACCACCCTCTCCTATTTCTCCAAGCCCTGCATATCTTTCTCTCTCTCTCTCTCTCTCTCTCTCTCTCCCTCTCCCCTACTATTCTCTCTTCCTTTTCTACTCTATCTTCTCCAATAACCTCACTTAGGGGTATTTACATTGTACATTTTAACCATTCCGCTCTGATGATACAGTGGTCACAGCATTTGATATTTGAGTTCTGCAAACAGTTGTAAATTTGCACATAGCATAACTAGGCTGTATTACCACCGTGGAAACATTTGTAAGCACACGGAATAAATTACCTTTTAATGATGTCTACCTGTTATTATTCATTCAAAATAAAGTACCAGTAATGCACTGTAATTGCTGGCCTTGTGCCTAAAGTAGAAACAATTATTCATTCTTTATATATATATATATATATATATATATATATATATATATATATATATATATATATATATATATATATATATATATATATATATATATGTATATATATATACACATATATATGTATATATACATATACATATATATGTATATGTATGTATACATATACATCTATATATGTACATATACATATACATATATATATATGTATGTATACATATATATATATACGTATATATACACATATATATATGTATACATATATATATGTATATATACATATATATAACTATATATATGTATATATATATATGTATATTTATTTGCAAATAACAAAGCCAGATGATTTCTTTGATGCCACAACACTCCATGAAGAAATGGCGACCATCAACCACATAGAGATAACGGAGGAAGATGTGGTATACGCCATAGATCAAATTAGAACTGACTCAGCTGCTGGACCTCTTGGATACCCTGCAATCCTCTTAAAAACATATAAGTGGTCCTTAGCAACTCCACTGACGGCGCTCTTCAGAAGCTCCTTGGCTAGTGGCAGACTACCCAGGGAGCTGAAAGAAGGCACAATATGCCCTATCCATAAAGGAGGTAGCAGAGTAGAGGCCAAAAACTATAGGCCAGTCCCTCTGACGTCACATATCAGTAAGGTCATGTAGCGAATCATCAGAAAGAAACTGATCACTTTCCTGGAGGAAAATGACCGCCTGACTAGCACGCAGCCTGGCTTTCGCCCAGGAAGAAGCTGCCTTACACAGCTGCTACATCACTACGACTGGGTACTGAAACAACTGCTACATAGTTCACATGTGGACGTGATATATCTTGACTTTGCGAAGGGTTTTGACAAGGTCGACCACGGAATAATATATCACAAACTACACAGACTCGGCATAACTGGAAAAGTAGGTGAGAGCTGCATGACTTCTTAAAGGACAGAAGCCAGACAGTCACTTCAAACGGGGTCCTCTCAAAGGAAATATCAATAACAAGTGGGCTAGCCTAAGGCACAGTCCTGGGACCACTAATGTTTTTGGTGACCCTCTCAGACATGCCCTCTGTAGTACATAGAACAACATCACTCACTAGCTATGCTGATGACACTAAGGTAGCACGGGCAATCGAAAACCCGACTGACGCTGCCCTTTTACAACAAGATCTGGATGCCATATACAAATGCGTGGAAGACAACAACATGCAGTTTAATGCTGGCAAATTCCAAGCCTTACAATACAAACCTGCAAATACAAATAGAGTAGAACACAGTTACACCGGACCAGGAGGGACCGATATCCCCGTGTCGAAACCGATACGAGACCTGGGTATAGACATGAGCGACGATGCATCTTTTTCCTCACACATCATGAAAGTGGGGACAATGTGCAGACGACTCGCTGACTGGATTTTGAGGACTTTCTGGACAACAGATCGAGACACTATGTTGACACTATGGAGGATATTTATCCTAAGCCGCCTGGACTATTGCTCCCAGTTGTGGTCACCCCATAGTGTCAAACTAACCACGGAGCTTGAGGTAATCCAGCGAAGCTACACCAAGAGGATTGCCACGATGAAGGAGATAAGCTACTGGGAGAGGCTAAAAGAACTGAACCTCTACTCCTTGGAACGAAGACGGGAGAGATACGCAGTGATATACATGTGGAAAATCCTGGAGGGACTAGCACCAAACTTTGGCATTGGCAGCTGGACAAACCGTCGAACAGGACGTCACTGTGTGGTGCCAAAGGTCCCGTGTTCCACATCTATGTTAAGGAGCATATATTGCTATAGCCTGGGTTTCAAGGGCCCTCAACTCTTCAACAAGCTGCCGAGAGATCTGAGAGATCTGTATGGTGTGGGTGTGAATATTTTCAAGAAACCTCTCGACACCTTGCTACACAGGATCCCGGATGAGGCCACAGCAAGGCACGAGGGAAACCTAAGGGCAGCAGCAACGAACTCCCTCTTGCACCAGTGGCCAACCAATACAGGCTGGAGATAAAATGTGTAGCAACAAGGGCGGTGCCTCAGTATGGCCTTAGCCGGATGGCTGGAACAGGTAAAAGAGTAAAAGAGTATAAATGTCTGTTTCCTCAATTGTAAAGTTAAAGGTAACTCTAATATTATTTGCTAACCATTAAATTTGATGAATGATTTTCTTATGTAGAGAAAATTATATATTATTTTGTATGAGATTATAAGGTATTTTATATTATATGTTTTTCAAGGATGAGAATTTAAATTATATATTATTTACGTCGAAAGATGTGTGAAAAGTTTGAAGATTAAAAGAAGAAAACATGTATTATTAGATAAGTCAAGAGTGCATGTAGAAGAACTATCGTAAAGAGGATATCTTTCAGAATGTCAATTAAAGAGTATCAATCTAAATCTAAAAATTAGATTAAGAAGAATATCATTAGGAAAAGAATATCAAATGTTAAAAATATTGGAGTTATCTTTTCCTTTACAATTGAGCAAACATAGACATGATAACATGTATGATAAATTATATAATTTCGCTAAATTAACAATGTTTTGAAAACATTTTCAATGTTGGAGGAAGCTATTTGAGTCTACAAATTGTTCTTCTCTTACAATTTGAACTACGTCTTTTTCGTAAATATTTATGTAAAATCTAAAATCAACATCCTTCGTAACTCATATTAGAAATGTAAACAATTAATAAGTGGTTTATTTCTATAAAATCACCAATAATACTTATACTTGCACACTTATTAATCTATAGAGATATTGATATACTTACAACCTGTTGTAATGTAATAAGATAACATGTACTTACAACCATAATTCTTCATCAAATCTAACTGATTATATATATAATATTATAACTCATAATATAGCTAAATAATGTTTTTAAATTCTGGAATCATATTCCACCATTCCTACAAACTGTTAATTCATTTTAAATTCACGTAAATACAAGCTTTTCTTTTTTTCTCTTTCTTATTCCTACACATACAGATATATATATCCTAATAATTATTTAAATCTACCTAGCGTTTAATATAACGTTTTATTTTATACCTCAACCTCATTTGCATATTCATCTTAATAATTTGAAATATTTGACTTTTCCTCTTTTTCCCCTCTTTCCTTTTACTATCCAGGAAAAACTTGACCCGTTATGATCTCCCTCCTGGGTATGTCAATATTTATAAAACAAACTTTGTATTTTATCTGATGAGTGCGTTCCAAAGTTTTGGTACCTTTAAAATATATATAATAGAATAAATACTTTTTTATAAATATAGTTTCCATTTATTTAATATCATATATATATATATATATATATATATATATATATATATATATATATATATATATATATATATATATATATATATATATATTTCGTTTCTGAATTTATTGGCAACATGACCCTCCCAAAGTATAACAATATATATATATATATATATATATATGTAGGAGGTGAGTTTTATTGTAGTACAATAAAGCAATGCAGATATCGGATAAGAAGCACTCTACAGTTTGTAGGACTGGAGTATACATAATATAAGATCAAAAGATGGTTAAAGGAGTTCCATGTATTTTATTATGCGCATTTCAAAAACAAACATCATCATGCAATAATATTTGTGTTTTCATCAGATAAAATAGGAGAACATGATATGAAGGCTAAAAAACACTTGTGGATAGTGCAGTTTTAAATCAACATATGATATGTTGATTTAAAACTGCACTATCCACAAGTGTTTTTTAGCCTTCATATCAAGTTCTCCTATTTTATCTGATGAAAACACAAATATTATTGCACGATGATGTTTGTTTTTGAAATGCGCATAATAAAATACATGGAACTCCTTTAACCATCTTTTGATCTTATATTATATATATATATATATATATATATATATATATATATATATATATATATATATATATATATATACATATACTTTATATATACATGTACATCTATATATATATTTTGTATATACGTATTCATATATATATATATCCCATATATATATATATATCCATATATATTCATATATATATACTTATACACACACACACCCACACACTCACACATACGCACTCACACATACACACACAAACACACACATATAGTAGTACAGACAGAGTCTGTAACTTATCAACTTTTTCCGGGACTGGGGATTTAAAATCACCCTAGAAACGTCCCTAACCCGAGTAAATTTCCTGGACGTTACCCACAACCTCAAAAATGATCTGTACTACCCATACAGGAAACCAAACGACAACCTGCGCTACATCCACCGCCGCTCTAACCATCCTAGAAACATCACAAAAAACCTGGTTAAAATCATCTCCCTCCGCATATATCGTTTGTCCGCTAATGAGCAGATATTCGACGAATATCCGCCTCATTACAACTAGGCCCTCAAGCGGAGTGGCTTCCGGAAGGAAATATCCTTTTATCCAGCTTCCGTTAGCGGAACCAGCAGGCGACGCCGCCGCTCTCGCCACGTAACGTGGTTAAATCCTCCCCACCATGCCGAGGTGGCAACACCTATCGGGAAAATCTTTTTAGGCTACTCGAAAAACTCATTCCACCTCCAGACCGCTACCACAACATAATAAAAAAAACACTATCAAGCTATCCTACAGCACCGCACCTAACTTCGCACAAAAGATCGTCTCCTCAAACAACAACAAACTCAACCCCTATGGAAGAAACCACATAGAAATTAGTGGAGAGCCGATCAGGAGGTGTAACTGCCCTGATAGATCTACGTGCTCCCT
>OZ024751.1:6496923-6524423 GCA_964016885.1 Eledone cirrhosa
TCAAAATTAGAAGGTCTATCTTTGCGAACCCAGTAGCTATCATCACATTTAACAATAGTTTTCCTCGCTTCCATAATAATACTAATTACATCATCCGTAAGGTTGGAATTAGCCTTAGCGAACGAAAGAGCTTCATGCAGAGTATCAGGTGAAATTGAAGAATAATAGTCATCAATATCGAACTGAATAAATGTTGATTTCTTCTCATCAGTAATGCTATTAAACCATCTTATTGCCTCGTGGGTGTTACCCCATAGTTTAATATCTACTTTAGCCTTAACGTGGGGGATAATTCTGTCTAGTATATATTTGCTAATTTTGCCTGTATCAGATTTAGAGGGGCATATATGTCTAATTTTAGGGTTAGTATCGAAGTTTACCTTGTGGTCCTTCAGGTTGAAGGATGGTGTAGCTGGTGTTAAGGGTTGCGTTCTATCGTCAATACAAAGTTTTTTAACAATTTCACATGCCGAGTTGTTGATGTTTTTAAGTATAGCTTCATTAGTTTTCTTGTATTTTTTATACAATTCCTTATGTATGAAGTTATTGTAAGTGTCCACGTAAAACATCGGCTATAACATCACAAAACAACAAACAACATCCCGTCCTGCCTAAGCAACCTCATCAACCCATCCATGGCAATACAACAACGCAAAATTATAACTGTAACTGTGTCCAACCAGGAATGTTTCAGTTGAACAATCAGTGCCTTGAAGGCAACATCATACACAAATGTACTATCGAATCGGTTAGGCAGAAGTGGGGTCTACAGCTACCTCATTCAAATCTCGCCTTTATAGACATCGTTACTCGATAAAACATGAAAACCAGCGTTATGTAACAACACTCGCAGACAAGGCTTGGCAGCTGCGCGAAAATAACCAACAATTTAACCTAACATGGGATATAATAGCCGGTCGAAAGGACAGCATGGTCGAAAGGACAGGAATTTTGTAAATTGTGTAATATGGAATTATTTTGTATTATGAAATCCAAAAACATTTTATTAAATAACAGAATAGAGCGATCGTTATACTGTAACCATCGCTTGAAATCTACATTTTCATATTACAAACGCTACCAGGATTGAACGCCTGTCTCCATCTCCGTTTGATTGTCAAAATACATATTAACATTCTCTATTAATCTTAATTCCATCAAATCTTCTATTCTTTACCATTTAATATAAACTGCTATAGATAAAATGAGATTTCTGATTTCTTAATTCAATTCCCTAATGCATATACCAGCAGGCTACCAACATTGTTGTTATACAGTAGCAGTGAAAATCTCCCTCTTCCCTAATTAACACTTTATATCTATTCATACTACTACACCAAACGACCAGCCCTGGCCATTGTTCAATTGGTCAAGTATAGATTAAAATAGGCACTCCCAAAAATTCTTATTTAGATAAAATAAGCCATATACTCATTGTATTCTCATTAGAAACCTTCTATATACTTGTTGACCAGTAAATTGAATTGCCATCTGTCATATACTATCCCCTCTCTTCTTCCTTCCTTACAACTAATATACATACTTCAATTTTTCTGATTTTTTCCAATTTATCCAGTATCTCTGAAGAAGTGACAACTGATTATACATTTGCTATCGAATACTTGCTAACATTATATGATTACGCAAGCAGCGATACATAGGTATTCCGTCTGTTACAGAAACATATGTCAATACCTAATAAATTCCTTTATAAAAGCACTTTCATTTTATGTTCATCTTTTATATATATATATATATATATATATATATATATATATATATATATAAATATGTACACATATGTATATATATATACATATATATATACATATATATAAATATATATACTTATATATATATGATAATAATGGAGCTGCGGCGTTGCAAATGGGTTACATATGAACAAGTTTGTCCTTCATCCAACCGTCGTAGGCATTTCATCGCTTAAAGGCCATATACTTCAGGTTGGTGCGAGCAACGGCTAAAAAAAGTCGTTGGGACACGTAAATAAAGGGGACGCTAGGGTAAACAAACAAAATGGTTTAAGCAACAGAAAGTGATGAAGAAGAAAGAAACAAGTCCCAGATTTCTATGAATATAAATTCAGTGGAATCGTGAACGAGAGAATAAAGACCATCAAACCTGGTTGAAATGTGAGCAAGGAAGGAATTTCGCACAGGTCTAACGGGAGGAAGAAGGGATCTGGTCTGCGAATTCGGTGAACATAAGTTCTGTGAAGTCGCAGACGAGAGAGAGAGAGAGAAAAAAATTCATACTGGCTTGGTCAAGAGTGCGCGAGAAAAGGATTATGGACAGGTCAAACGGGAAGAAAAGGGAGGAGGAGAGGTAGTGACAGAGAATGAGTGAGTGAAAGGTGAGGAAGAGGCTAACAGAGAGAGAGACTGCTAGAAAGGGTAAAGATACACAGAACGAAACAGACGCGTAGCAGCAGAGGAAAAAATATATGTGTAAATATGATAATAATGGAGCTACGGCGTTGCAAATGGGTTACATATGAAAAAGTTTGTCCTTCAACAGTGGCCTTCCAACCGTCGTAGGCATTTCATCGCTTTAAAGGCCATATACTTCAGGTTGGTGCGAGCAACGGCTAAAAAAAGTCGTTGGGACACGTAAATAAAGGGGACGCTAGGGTAAACAAACAAAATGGTTTAAGCAACAGAAAGTGATGAAGAAGAAAGAAACAAGTCCCAGATTTCTATGAATATAAATTCGGTGGAATCGTGAACGAGAGAATAAAGATCATCAAACCTGGTTGAAATGAGAGCAAGGAAGGAATTTCGCACAGGTCTAACGGGAGGAAGAAGGGGTCTGGTCTGCGAATTCGGTGATATAAGTTCTGTGAAGTGGCAGACGAGAGAGAGAGAGAAAAAAAAAGTCATACCGGCTTGGCCAAGAGGGCGCGAGAAAAGGATTACGGAGAGGTCAAACGGGAAGAAAGGGGAGGAGGAGAGGTAGTGACAGAAAATGAGTGAGTGAAAGGTGAGGAAGAGGCTAACAGAGAGAGAGAGAGACTGGTAGAAAGGGTAAAGATAAACAGAACGAAACAGACGCGTAGCAGCAGAGGAAAAAATATATGTGTAAATATGATAATAATGGAGCTGCGGCGTTGAAAATGGGTTATACATATATATAATATACATATATATATATGTACATATATATACACATATACATGTATATATATATATATATATATATATATATATATGTAAAAGTTCTATTTAAATTGTTGGGATGCAACAAGCAAATATTTTTATAACTGATATAAAGCACTCAACAAATATTTGGAGTAAAAATACGATATTAACAATTGGAAACTATATTTATAAAACCATATTTATTTCATTATACATATTTCAAGGACACCAAGTTAAATTATGGTGTGCTTTCATCAGATAAAATATAATATAGAGCTGTTTTATAAATAAATATCGATATACCCTTAAAGAATGCAACCATTACATTTTTGCTCCAAATATTTGTTGAGTGCTTTATATCAGTTACAAAAATATTTGCTTGTTGCATCCCAACAATTTAAATAGAACTTTTACATATATTCTGCTCCTTTATTGTCGAGCGCTTTATATTATAACTGAAAAATGGAATTCTTTAAGATCTCTTCTACTCTAATAAATGAAGATATTCACATAATCAAAATAAATGCTTTATTATATATATTCTTTCGAAGGTAATATGTTGTTTTTTCAGTACGTCCTCATCAGATAAAATACATGATTTGATATATGACATACCTTTACGGTCTTGATAGCTCAATTCCTGTATTAGCAGTGATTTATTACATCAAATCTCAACATTTATATACCACAAATAATACTATGAAAAACTTAAAGAAGAAAAGGACGTGGAGCGAATTATAGATATAAGTGAGGGTGTAAACAAGAGCTCATTAGTTTGGACTGGATGTTATGGTACCAGCATAATACCAAAACCTGCCAGATAGTCCTATACGAGCGAGACATGGTCACCCGGCCAATCTTGCCTCAAGTGGGACAATTCCCGTCTAACCCATGCTAGCGTGGAAGATAGACGTTAAACAAAGAAGAGAGGGAGATAAGGAGGCAAAGCGAGGTCGGGTAGCTAAATTAGTGGTAGGTAGGGGTGGTTAGTGGATAGTGGTGTCAGTCAGGGGCTAGAGGCAGAAGGGTGGGGAGTTCAAACCGAGACGGTGCATGATTATAGCTGGAGAATCGTGTGTTGCTCAGCCCGCAGTTGAGCATCAAATGATCCACAGCATGCAATCAGGCGGCAGACGTTCAAATTGCGAGCGGAATGTCCGGTGAGGACGTACTGAAAAAACAACACAGTACCTTCGAACAATATATATAATAAAGCATATATTTCGATTATGAGAATATCTTCATATATTAATATTTTGAATAACATATATATATATATATATATATATATATATATATATATATATATATATATATAACAAAGGAAATATGGTAAGGAACCAGGTGGACCATAACGCACCAAAGTACTCAATACTTAGGGTAGTAGAGTGGGTAATAGGAACGAGTAGGACCCCGACGGCTGAGCTCAAGCCGTTTTGACGGCTAATTCTGGACTAAATAAAAATTTAGATTTTTTATATTTGAATAGCCGAGCTTCTTAGGGAGTAATTCCATATATGGTAAAAGTGATTGTCACAAGGATTGGTCAAAAGTTTTTTGTTGAGACATAATAATTCTATCATGGCAATTTGTGGAGGGAAGAGGTAGCTGAACCTGCAAGTAGAAGAAAGAGGGAGAGGGGGGTGGAGGAAACCCAGTCGTGGTGTGTTGATAGGGCCAACTACAGCTGGGCATGAGGTCAAAGAAGATACTAGGGGGGGGGGGTGGAAGTCGAAACAATATGTAAAACAATATCGGGTAAATATATAGAGAAATACCGGGAGTGTTAAAAAACAATTAAATATAAAAATAAAAATAAAAAATTGTGCTTACTATAACCTAAGGACAGCTATCAATTCTCTCACTGGTACTGCTAGACTAAAGAAAGGTTTACTAGGTGGGACGGAATTATAATAAGACCCTTTTAAGAGGTATAAGTAAACAACCGAATATATCTTACGGTGACGGGTCAACAAGTGGGGGGCCAAAATACCTAAGAAACTACCACGAACTAATAATTCAGAGTCCCCAGACCAGTACGAAATAAAGGTTTCTACCCCAGGCACAAGGCCAGCAACCTCCCAGTGCAAGAAAAAAAAAAAACTAATACGAAATAATAATTCAGAATCCCGAAAAAGAAAATGAATACTATCTCTAAGGGTGCCGCCACGATACAAAAATTCTAGTGCAAACTACATACATGCTCGTACGAAGTATATGTAAAATTTGATACGGAAAATTAATTCAGAATCCCCCCCCCCCAAAAAAAAAATACTGATATACGAGAAATTAAAGCAAAGAAATATAGAAAGCACGGAAAAGGGGCTGCCATCGGATAAGAAGGCAAGTATCCGGGGTCTAACACATCTGTTATAAAAAGCGGCATCGGCCAAATCTATCATAGAATAGGGCAAGGGGTGGGGGTACTGAGGCTACAAAGGACCGAGGGGCTGCCTCGGGTGGGCGAGAAAGTAAAAGGACGATGACAAAGAAAGAGGATTGGGGTGGAAGGACTAGGGAGGGATGGGGGAAGAAGGAAATATAGAGGAAGTGATAAAAAGATATAAAAGAAGATCTTAGGTCTACCTTTGCAAGCAGGGCTTGCAAAATCGGTAAGTGGGGTGTTATAGCCCTAGTCTACCCCCCGGGTCATTATGGGGTTTGAGGGCGAGGTAAGTCTTACGCAATCTGTGTTTACATGCAGTTACCAGTTCATCTTTCTTGTTTAGGAGTTGGTCCGTCGAAAACAGCATTTGTAAAGTTTCCTCCGAGCATAAATTGCACAGACGGCGCCCTCCCGTGTAAGTGTTGGCTCTGGACAGTAAACTCCAAGTGAGATCAAAGGTAATATTGTTATCCTTGAGGTCCCATATGTGGCCCGAAAGTGTAGTGGCGTGACGCCAGGCCGGGTTTCGGAAGGTATGTCTGTGTTGGTATAGCCGGCACTTGAAGTCACATGCGGTTAATCCTATATAAGCTTTGTTGGAGGTGTCTGTCCTCACGTTGCACTGGTAGATCACATTACGATCTCTGCATCTGTTGTCGAGGGGGAAAATGGATCCATCAGGACAGTTGCACCTCCTGGTCGGCTCTCCACTGCTATTTAGGTTATTTCTTCCATAGGGGTTGAGTTTTTTGTTGTTAGAGGAGACGATGTTTTGTGCAAAGTTTGGTGTGGTGCTGTAGGAGAGTTTGGTGGTATTTTTGTTAATTATGTTGTGGTAGCGGTGTTGTAGTGGGAAGTGTTTTTCAATGAGCCCAAAGAAGATTTTCCCGATAGGAGTTGTCACCTCGGCGTTGTGGGGAGGATTAAACCATGTTACGTTGCGTGAGCGGAGGTGTCACCTGCTGGTTCCGCTAATGGAAGCTGGACAGTAGGATATTTCCTCCCGGAAACCACTCCGCTTGAGGGACTGGTTGTAATAAGGCGCATGTTCTCGAATATCTGCTCATTAGCTGACAAACGAGATATGCGGAGGGGGATGAATTAATTTTCCGTATCAAATTTTACATATACTTCGTACGAGCATTTATGTAGTTTGCACTAGAATGTTTGTATCGTGGCGGCACCCTTAGAGATAGTATTAGGTTTTTTTTTCTGGATTCTGAATTATTATTTCGTATTAGTTTTTTTTTTTTCTTGCACTGGGAGGTTGCTGGCCTTGTGCCTGGGGTAGAAACCTTTATTTCGTACTGGTCTCGGGACTCTGAATTATTATTTCGTGGTAGTTTCTTTAGTATTTTGGCCCCCCATTGTTGACCCGTCACCGTAAGATATATTCGGTTGTTTACTTATACCTCTTAAAAGGGTCTTATTATAATTCCGTCCCACCTAGTAAACCTTTCTTTAGTCTAGCAGTACCAGTGAGAGACTAGATAGCTGTCCTTAGGTTATAGTAACCAGAAATTGTTTTTTTTTGTTTTTGTTTTTTTTACATTTAATTGGTTTTTAACACACCCGGTATTTCTCTATATATTTACCCCATATTGTTTTACTTATTGTTTCGACTTCCTCCCCCACTAGTATTATCTTCTTTGACCTCATGCCCAGCTGTAGTTAGCACTATCAACGCACCACGACTGGGTTTCCTCCACCCCCTCTCCCTCTGTCTTCTACTTGCAGGTTCAGCTACCCCTTCCCTCCACAAATTGCCATGATAGAATTATTATGTCTCAACAACAAACTTTTGACCAATCCTTGTGACAATCACTTTTACCATATATGGAATTACTCCCTGAGAAGCTCGGCTATTCAAATATAAAAAATCTAAATTTTTATTTAGTCCAGAATTAACCGTCGAAACGGCTTGAGCTCAGCCGTCGAGGTCCTACTCGTTCCTATATATATAATTTTTTAAAAACCATCTTGCTACGGGTTCTTTCTTTTCCTTTCTCCTTTCCTTTCGAAATATGTATGGCGGAATGTATACGAAGGCGGTGTCCTACTAATGTTACGCTAAATATCCCCATGATTGTTTTTTTTTTTTAATTCCCTCAATACATTATTTATGATGAATGCCGCATACAGCATAATTGCGGGTGTGTACCTGACCGATGTAGACTAAGGCCCCTAGGGGCAATGAAGACGACGAAGTGATGCTAGAGGTTCAACATTACATACCCTCTCCCACCACAGTAGTAATCCTGATACATGAAGATGTTTTGATTGACAGGTGGAGAACGAGAGGAAGCAAGAAGTGGGCAACCATGAGTGGCTAGAAATACCGGTGACGTGTACAATTCTTCACCACTCATGGAATGACAACAACAGAATCTAAATCAATAAACGAAGGAATTCGATGTTAAAGGACTATAGGAAAATCTGCTTCGTAGAATCGAGACATATCTGACGACTGTGTTGATTTCAGAGTCAGGTTTGATCACCATATCGATCCTACCTCGAGCTGATCGACCGAGAATCATTTGTAATGTGTCCAATAAATTCCTTTCGTCGCAACACTGATTCGCCTATGTGTGTGTTATATATGTATATATGTATATATGTAAATATATATATATATATATATATATATATATATATATATATATATATAGTGCATTTTGCAATACACTGTATGCTTAATAAAAAGCATTTTGAAGACCTTATGCTATTGTTTTAGACTAGTGACAGCTTTTTATCCCCCTGTTTGCTGAAATTAAGGTAAGTGAGTCTGTCACTACTCTAAAACAATAGCATAAGGTCTTAAAAATGCTTTTTATTAAGCATACAGTGTATTGCAAAATGCACTATATATACATTCATATATATATAGCTATTTCAGAGCAACAATTCTAATTTATATATATATATATATATATATGTATATAGTAATAATAATAAATTTGAAGACTAAAATCCAAAGAGGGTACGATGAGGATAAATATATATCAAATATATAAGAACTGTAGAGCAAATATTTATTAAAATAACAGATTAAAGTTTAAGCAAAGAATCGCTGCTTTCACCCTTAGCGGGATTTTCTGAAACGGGTTTCAGAAGATCCCGTTAAGGGTGAAAGCAGCGATGCTTTGTTAAACTTTAATCTGTTATTTTAATATATATATATATATAAAATAATTGTTTCTACGTTAGGCACAAGGCCAGCAATTACCCAGTGTATTACTGGTACTTTATTTTATCGACCCCGTAAGGATGAAAGACAAAGTTAATATGAAATAATAAAATGTGGAGAGGAGGCACAGGAGTTAGGATATATATATATGTATATGAAAATAGGGAGAGAGAAACACAAAAATAAAACATTTCGTTTTAATCATTTTCTAACACAGAAAAAAGCGAGAGAGAAACAAAAAAGGAAACAAATATATAATCGTTTCTCTCTCTCCCTGTTTTCATATATATATATATATATATATATATATATATATATATATATATATATATATATATATATATATATACATTTTGAGTATATGTAGGTTGTTTACCTGTCTCTAGCACACCAATTCGAACTGCCTGTAGAGGTTAAAGCCAATGATGGCTGTCACCGAAATATATATGGCAGTACATATTTAATAAACGAAGCCAACTCTTCTACTTGCATGTTCAGCTACCCCTTCCCTCCACAAATTGCCATGATAGAATTATTATGTCTCAACAACAAACTTTTGATCAATCCTTGTGACAATCATTTTTACCATATATGGAATTACTCCCTGAGAAGCTCGGCTATTCAAATATAAAAAATCAAAATTTTTATTTAGTCCAGAATTAGCCGTCGAAACGGCTTGAGCTCAGCCGTCGGGGTCCTACTCGTTCCTATTACTCACTCTACTACCCTAAGTATTGAGTACTTTGGTGCGTTATGGTGCACCTGGTTCCTTACCATATTTCCTTCGTTATATATATATATATACATATATATATATATATATATATATATATATATGTTATTCAAAATATTAATATATGAAGATATTCTCATAATCAAAATATATGCTTTATTATATATATTGTTCGAAGGTTGTGTGTTGTTTTTTCAGTACGTCCTCACCGGACATTCCGCTCGCAATGTGAACGTCTGCCGCCTGATTGCATGCTGTGGATCATTTGATGCTCAACTGCGGGCTGAGCAACACACGATTCCCCAGCTACAGTCATGCACCGTTTCGGTTTGAACTCCCCACCCTTCTGCCTCTAGCCCCTGACTGACACCACTATCCACTAACCACCCCTACCTACCACTAATTTAGCTACCCGACCTCGCTTTGCCTCCTTATCTGCCTCTCTTCTTTGTTTAACGTCTATCTTCCACGCTAGCATGGGTTAGACGGGAATTGTCCCACTTGAGGCAAGATTGGCCGGGTGACCGTGTCTCGCTCGTATAGGACTATCTGGCAGGTTTTGGTATTATGCTGGTACCATAACATCCAGTCCAAACTAATGAGCTCGTGTTTACACCCTCACTTATATCTATAATTCACCCCACGTCCTTTTCTTCTTTAAGTTTTTCATAGTATTATTTGTGGTATATAAATGTTGAGATTTGATGTAATAAATCACTGCTAATACAGGAATTGAGCTATCAAGACCGTAAAGGTATGTCATATATCAAATCATGTATTTTATCTGATGAGGACGTACTGAAAAAACAACATATTACCTTCGAAAGAATATATATAATAAAGCATATATTTTGATTATGTGAATATCTTCATTTATTAATATTTTGAATAATATAAAAAATTCCAGGAAAAAATACTGTTGAGTGCTTTTAATCTATTGTAAAACTATTTATTTAGTAATCAATGAACCATATTAATATTTGGTTATGTATATACACCTATAGATATATATAACTATATATACATGTATATATATACACACACATATATACTTATATATATATACATATATATATATATATATATAATCATACTTAATTTAGGTTTCAATCTTTAGTAATTAAGTAATTTCAATATTTAGTGATTAAGTATCATATGAGTTGAGGATAGCCGGACGGGTCTGAAACCCCCCGGTGAGTTAGATAGGGGATGCCTGCCCTTGCATGCGAAGACTGGACCCGGCGGAGTGAGTGGTCGAGGATAACATCGTCCCAACAGTCACAAACGCGGCAACAGCAAGCGGCGTGGAACGCTAGGGCACGGCAAGGCACTACAGACGTCGTGGCCATCCACTGCAGCCAAGGAAGTCTCTGATCGTGACAGTCCTCCGTACCAGCGAATTCTGGCTTCTGCTTCCGAGTGAGTGGGACCGTCACTCTGCATTGGCCCTCCCACTATAAACCTTTCCCGCACAGGTTTCTTCTTTAGCGTGCACTCCCAAAGCCCTGCAGCGATCAGCGAGCGGTGGAGGCAACCTCTTCCCCTCCCCCACTGTCCCCGGACCTTCAAGTCAAGTATCGGCCTCCACAGCCACCTTCGTGCTCACGGCAGTCGGGAACAACAATAAAGAAGATGTCATCATCGTTTACAATGGACAACCAAGATTCTATCATAGGGCATATAAACTGAAGCATGAAGAAGACTGTAAATATTACGACCTGCTCGTCATTGCCGTATATTTCATGGGTGACACTTTAATCTCAATAGGACAACATTAAATAAATATATAGCATGTTATTCGCAATATATTCTACACAATTCGTGGATATTCAGGCGTTTGAAATACTGATGATTAAAATAAATTAATATACGATCTCTAATACAATTAGATTTTCAATCAAACCAAGAAGATAACTAATACACATATGGCTATACTAAATACATTTTAAAATGGCATATCTATAATACCGTAAAGGGAGGAGTGCGGTACAGCGTGCGGTTTATATCTTTTAATCGCGTTAGTAAAATAAGTAGGATTATTTTGAATAAATAATGAATGAATAATACATAATTTATGTACTAAATTTCGTAACACATGATTAAACATAAATAATTGTATTGTTTATTTCAAGATTCAGTTCTTTTAAAAGATTCAAATTTCAATACTTCCTGTATATCACCACACACACACGCACACACACACACAGATACATACACACACACACACACACACATACACACACACACACACACACACACATATATATATATATATATATATATATAGATTCGACATACATGTTTATATATATATATATATATATATAGATTCGACATACATGTTTATATATATATATATATATATATATATATATATATATATATATATATATATATATATATATATAGAGAGAGAGAGAGAGAGAGAGAGAGAGTGAGAAAGACATGAAGAGATGAGCATGTTTTCAACGAGCTGTCGTGTATATGTGTATGTGCATATACATACATTTATATGTATGAGTGTATAACTAATCGTGCAAACACAAACACACAAAAATATAAACTCACAGACATACACTCACACAAATATACATACTTACACACAAACACACACATACACATTCACACAAACACACATTTGTAGTTACAGTTGTATAAAAATGTAATAACATAATGATTACAGAACAAAACAGAAACAAATATAATATATACAAAGGAAAGGGAAAGGAAAAAAGAAAGAGAAAAGCACAGTAGCAGGTAATACACATATCTAGGATCACATACAACACACAAGCAGGTAATACGCTCATCTAGGACACATACAACAAAAGGCAGGCGAAAGGGGTGGACAAACGAGCAAAAAGTAACAATATCACGGGGAGCACAGGGAAATATCTAATAATTTTGAGGCACGCCAGTATACTCGCAGCTCCCTCATGAGTATCACCACTTACCTCGTTTAGGCGGGCTACCAGTGAAGATAAGAATCTCGCTGTCAGTAGCCCGACTCCCCCAAACATCTCGAGCACCACAGCCTGGAAAATGTAGTTAGCCGGTAGATGGCTGTATTTTAGGATTTTCTTCTGTTCAGTTGCGGATGCTGTAGTTGTCACCCTTACCCCTGCGCCAGGATGTGGGAAGAAGCAAAAGAATCACTAACTGTGATGTCCCACACAAGGCATCTACCTCTTGAGCAGGGGTATATGGTAAGATCGTGAGGTCTTTTCCCATCAATTCTGGACAACCCAGTTAGTTTCAAAATTGCGGGGATGTTTGCCCGGGCGAAAGCTCTTAAGTGATAATAGGACAGAGTGTGTATGTGCACGCGTATGAGTTTGTTGGCATTCTTAAATTAGAGACGTGTTATATATATATATATATATATGTGTGTGTGTCATATATATATATATATATGTGTGTGTGTCATATATATATATATGTGTGTGTGTGTCACCGTTTTAAAGTTAGAGACATATATGTGTGTATCCCCTTCCTTCCTTTTGCACACATACATACACACAAACACACACATACATTTCATGACGGACGGATGGACAGAAGTTGCTCAAATTTATATACATGTGAATGGAATTCCACTGAAGCAGTTCAAGTATCTCAGGGCCTTGTTCATGACAAGTCGCAGGTAGGAGGCTGAATTAAGTGCAAGAAATGCAAAAGCTGATGCAGATAGCTGGATAACATCCATGAGCTTGGCTGGTCACGCTTTGGGATCCAGCTGGATCAGTTAGATATGTTTTCTTCTGACAAACTCGCTGGAAGGAGTGTTTGAGAAGGACTCTGCCCCCACGACCTTCTCAGAAATAAGTTGGTGAAGAAGAAGATATTGTCAATTTACTTTTCAATTTACATATCATATCTGTAAGCATATATATTTGCGTATAAAACCAATACGCACACTACATATGCTAGCATAAAACCGCCTGAGGGCGGTTTTTCTGCTAGTTAACTAGCAGAAAAACCGCCCTCAGGCTGTAAAACAGCCTCCTTGCGCTATAACTAAGGTTCCACAGTCACATAAAAATAACAATCGTGTCACAAATAGACGCTCTATATATTTATACGCGTTGTTGATACTGTGGTTGTCGTTTCTTAACTCCAGATCATCTCGGATCTATAGGAACTATGATCAATGTTCGATCCCGTGTCATTCTCTTTCAAAGATAAAGAATCTAGAAATACACAGCAGCTTCGTTAATTTGTTTAACCGTTTATCATTTAAACCGGTTATATCCGGCGCGAATTCTCTCACATCTTTTTGTTCACATCAACTGTAACCGATCACTCATTCCAATGTTAAAGTATGGTTCTCAAATAAATAATTGTTTCTACTTTTGGTTCAGGCCAGCAATTATCCGAGTGCATTACCGAAGTATTGTGTCTGGCGCTCTACCGATACTGTTAATCTACGCCTCAAAATAAATAATACCAAAATCGCATAGATTCGATATTATGTGATAGTATGACGAAAGATAAATGCTTTAATGTGAAAATACAATAGTAAATATAGAGTAATGTAGATGCTAAATGGTTAAAGATACTGTTCTATGATATGAGGGTGGTATGGTGGTTGTTTTTAAAACGTCGGGTGGTCATACAGAGTCTTCTTCGGTGGCACATGTTTACAACGTTAAATTACAGAAGATCCGAGGGAATATATTTTTACGATTTAAGAGAAAAGGCGTAATATTTTTGGCGCAATATAATCGTATATAAACTGCTATCTAGATCAATATGTCAAAGGCGGGTCTTAATGTACACAATGAACCAGAATATAAATGCAAGCACCCATAAATTAATGGGGCGTTCTCGTGGCTATTTAATCCTGGCGGATTATATATATATATATATACATCAAGATGGAATCTGTTAGACCAGTACTCAAAGGAATGCTCGATACTTGGGGTAGTAGAGTATATTATAAAGAGTCGGGATCCGTCGGTTGAGCACTTGTCATTGGAACAGCTAATTCCAGAGTCTAGGTGTTGAAACATCAAGAACTTAGCCATCGGGGGCAGGGAGCTTTAAACACACACACACACACACACACACACACAGACACATACACACACACACACACACACACACACACACACACACACACACACACACACACACATATATATATATATATATATATATATATATATACATACATATATGTTACGCCGTAGCCTTATATTTCTGTTTCAATTTCAAACTTCACTCGATGCTTTCTAAACATACTACCATTGTGTGTGTGTGTGTGTGTGTGTGTATGTGTGTGTGTGTGTGTGTATATATGTGTGTGTATATATATATATGTATATATATGTGTGGTGTGTGTGTGTGTTTGGAGAAAATATAATTGGCGGAACGTGCATACCATTTCATATGTGTGTCCACCTGCACGAATGAAATGCCAGTTTATAATAAATAAGCTCTCTTGCAATAGATTGAACACTGTCTTTCTTGATATTTCATCTACGGATTTATACACACGGACATATATATACATATATGTGTGCGTATCTTATACATGTGATTATATATCCAAATAAACATGCACTTTATTTTAAACTAGTTACATTTTCTGTCGTCAGAAACTAGGCTACTATTTAACTGGATCTATATATTTTACACAGAAACATTTTTTCAAAATGAATTCATTTATAAATATTTATCTATTGATTTCATGCGAGTGTCAGAGTGTCTTCACTTGTTATAAATTCTATATTCCAGCTGTCTGTTACAGTGCTAAGAGATCTTTATACGAATCGGATATAAATAATTAATGAAATACGTCTGGAAATATACATCTATATGTATTGTATAAAATTTTCTTTAATAAATATTTACATCATATATGACGTCCACAAAAAAAAAAAAAAAAAATTCAAAATAATAAAAATAAAAACCATGGCAGTAATTTATTTCTATTCATTTTGTTGTTGTTTATGTGGTTTGTATTATTATGTTGCAGTCATTGCTGGTCATTGGTGCACGTGATCAAATATTTCATAGCTATGTACAGTCATAAATTTCACTTTTTCATGACGAAATTGTTGTAGTTTTCGGGTGATTTTTTTTTATTATTCCTTCACCTCAAACGTGAACGTTGAAATATAATTACCGTTGGCTCGATTGAACCTCTTTTTCTGTTAAATTTAATTCATCTTTCACCCAGGTATTGTAATTTACACACTTCTACAATCTCATATATAACCCTCTTATATGTGAGACTACAAATGAAAAGGAAATCTTATCATATTCGTCCTAGGTACCATCTTCACTAGCATCAATTTGTCTATCCTCTCTTCTATTTGTTGTCACAGTCATAAAATCTAACATTTCCTCTCTAATTATTATCATTCTTGTTGATCGCTTAAGCCAATATATTTGAGCTATTGTTTGCTTGATTTCATAGTTTAAACCAATATATTTGAGCTGATGTATGTGATTCCAAGGTTTGTATCCCTATATTTAAGCCCCTGTCTATGATTCCATGGTTACCCCTACATGTGAGCTGCTGTCTGTGATTCCGTGGTTTATAACCCTATATTTGAAGCGCTGTGTGCGATTCCATGGTTTATATCCCCATATTTGAGCCGTTAAATGTAATTCCATGGTTTACACTACTAAATCTGAGCCATTGTGTGTGATTCCATGGTTTATACTACTATATCTGGGCCATTGTGTGTGATTCCATGGTTCCGAGAATCGACAGTCGATCGACAAGATCCCGGAACTTATTCGCTAAACGAGTGGGGTGGCGCTCGTCAAATCAGACCGAGGAAACACTGTTTCCATTGGTCTTTCCTATTGCTAATACTATCTTCCGGTCGCAAATCCAGGCAAAAGGAACAACATGAAATAAAGTGCTTCGCTCAAGGACATAACGCACCGCCCGGTGCGGGAATCGAAATCACAACCTGATTTACAAATCCAATTCTATAACTACTCAGCCGCGCACCTCACGCGCCATGGTTTATACGCCTACATGTTGTCTATGATTCCGCGGTTTATATCCCTATATTTGGGTCATTGTGTGTAATTCCGTGGTTGATATTCCTATATTTGAGCCGGTGTCTGTGATTTCATTATTTATATCCCTATATTTGAATCGCTGTGTGTGATTCTATAGTTTATATCCTTATATTTGAACCGTTTTGGGTGGTCCCATGGTTTATATCCTTATATTTGAGCCGATGTGTCATTCCATGTTTTATACTTCTATATTTGAAATGGAGTGTATGATTCCACTCAAATAAAACAATGTCGCTGAAGCAGTTCACGAGAGTTACAATTATGAAATGGGCAATATATTTTATGATTAATAAAAGTGGTGTGCGACATCAATAAAATTTAAGTCTTATCTATGTCATGGTTATGGCTGGAAATCGAAACCTTAGGCCGGGTTCAATTTCCTATATTCTATGTCGTTTACTATAATAAATTGAAATGATATTTTTTCATAATGGTATTGATGATCTTTGCATGGTCAATTTATGATTATCTTCTTTATGATGATAGTGATGACTATAATGTAAATCATAAGGGGTGTTGGGAGGCAAGGTTGGGTTTGTTGATTATGAATATTATAAAAATAATAGCAATAAGAATCACCATTATCATCACACACCGTTACTTAATTCCCCTTCATTATCTTAATCCCTTGGTGGATTGGCAGTATCGGTAGAGGGTCGGACGCCATGCTTTGACGCATAGAGTTACGGCCTTTGCCATTCTGAGTTCAAATCTCGCCGAGGTTAACTTTGCCTTTCATCCTTACGGGGTCGATAAAATAAAGTACCAGTAATGTACTGGATAATTGCTGGCCTTGTGCCAAAAGTAGAAACAATTATCTTAATCCCTTCATTTTCATGTGGTAAGATGAAAGAGGTTCTATGCACATTACAATACTCGGTTCATCAGGTGTGTAAAACGTTTTTTCTAATATTGTATATATATATATATACATATATATGTAAATACATTATATGTGTGCGTAGATCAACCAACAGCGTCACTTATGATCTGGGCAGCCATTGCTTGTTGATATATAGAATGAAAATCATGTATGTATATATGTTCAACTCCTAATCTATAATGTTTGCAATGAAAATATTACAGAAATCAAGAAGCTCATATAATAATAGAATGAAAAGTATAAAATATGAAACAGATATCAAATACGAAAACGATATTAATTATCTTATAGAGAGCGCCTCTCTTTTCAGGTGTTAATTACGCTTTATTAATACACATAGTGACATGGAGTTGCTTAAGGCAGGCATCATTAAAGAAATCCATTTCATGTTCAAAAGGTAACGAACTTAAATCTGATGCTGCACCCGTGTAGAGATTACTTCTATCGAAAACATCCAGTTAATTATATTTTTCTTAGAGGTTATGAATACATTGTATGAAACATTAATGAGATTTCTTTTATATTGAACTCTTAACGTTAGATAATAAGCAAAAGAACGTTTGAAATTCTACGTTAATTAAAAAACATTGTTATCATTTTTTCTTCAAATATATTTCTTTCTAAATTTAACAAGCTCTGTAAAGAGTAAAGATCGTTTAGTTTATATATGTATGTTAGGCAATAATATGAATACATAAGTATGATATATATATATGAAATAATAAACTATACAGGTAATATGCGTTTGTTTATTTGAGCATGTGTACGCATGTTTGTGTGTGTATGTGTGTGTGCTTCTTTGAGTTTATGTGAGTGTTTCTGTGTTTCTGTGTGCGTGTGTGTTCGTTCTTTTCATGCTCACGTGTGTGTGTATGTGTGTGTGAGTGTTTGTGAGTTTCTGTGTCTCTGCGTCTGTGTGCGTGTGTTCGTGTATGCATGCGTGTATGTATGTAACTGTATAGTTACATGTTGACATCAACTGTATCTAATTCAAACATTATTGATAAACTTTCTCTTTGATATAATCTATTTAAATGCCGAAATAGGGACATTGTTATTAGGGGATTGTCACATATTTCAACGCTTAACATTGAACGTTGGTGAAATATCTGCATACATTGGAATCTAGACTCAGATTTAATACTACAGAATCTATAGCTGAAGTGGGTCATTATGGAACCAAATATAATGGGTGCTTTGAAGTGAAGTAATATAAGAAAAATTATTTCGGTATTGGAATTTATTGTAGCGAATATACTATAATCATACAGATTGCAGTTTAGATACATTCATAATACACACACGCACGCACGCACACATATATATAGTAATAATTGTTTCTACTTTTGGCACAAGGCCAGCAATTACCCAGTACATTACTAATACTTTATTTTATCGACCCCGTAAGGATGAAAGTCAAAGTTAACCTCGGCGGGATTTGAACTCAGACCGTAAAGTGACGTAACTATGCTGGAAAGCATGGCGTCCGACTCTCTACTGATACTGCCAATTCACCGCCCTTATATATAGTAATAATAATTGTCAAAACTAAAATCCAAAGAGGGCTCGATAAGGTTTATATAAAGAAAACCCATAGAGCAAATATATATTATTTGTACAGAACTGCAGTTTCAGAAGATCCCGTAAAAGGGTGAAAGCAGCGATTCCTTGGTTAAACTTTAATCTGAACATATATATCTAAACTATAATAAAGTAAGGAGTGGCTGACTGCATCCAGAATAACATATTTTATCCCGTTTGTAAAATAAGTTCGATTACTTTCAATAAATAATGAATGTATATTACATAATCTATGTACTAAATTTCGTAACTAAATTTCCTATTTATAAATAATTTAAAATTGACTTCTTTTCAAAGTTACACATTTCTAGACTTCCAGTATGTCGTCGCCACCACCACCACTTCAACTACTATATATATATAAAAAGAGAGAGTTTGTGATAACAGAGATAGAGTGATTTTGACTTTCTACACGCTTACGCGTATGATTGTGCACATACATACATCTATATGCATTAGTATATAACTATAATCGCGCAAACACACATTTATAAAATTACACCCTCACGGACATACATTGAGATAAATACACATACTTTCACACAAACACACATTCACACATACATTAACACAAACACACACATACAGTCATGATAGCGTTCGGCGAATTGGGAACGGGAGGGTTAATCAAGTATAATGTTTTATTTATTTATTTAACTCATTGCTTTTTTAAACACATTTGTATAAAAATTTAATATAATGCTTACCGAACGAAAGAACAAACAAATATAATATATATGCTGTAGCTTTCACCCTTACCTATGCATCCAGGATGTGGGAAGAAGCAAGAGTCACTAACTGTGACATCCCATTCACACAAATACATATACTTTCACACAAACACATACATATATTCACACAAACACACATTCACACATATACATTTACACAAATACACACACACAGTTATGATAGCGCTCGGTAAATTGGAAATGGGAGGGTAAAAGTACAACTTTTTATTTATTTATTAACAACACAGTTTAACTCTTTCTTTTTTTAAACTCATTTGTATAAAAATTTAATATAATGATTACAGAACGAAAACACTAACAACTATAATATATACAAAGGAAAGGGAAAGGAAAAAAAGAAAGAGAAAAATACACAAGCACGTAATACCCACATCTTCGACCCCATAGCACAATATGCCGGCGAAAGAATGAGAAAAAAGGAGACGCTACCAGAGCAAAAGATAGCAATATAGCGAAGAGCACTGGGAAACCATTCTAATAATTTTTTGAGGCAGGCCAGAATGCTCGGGGCGTACCTGGGGTGATGGCGAAGCTGAGGTGCTGGAAAAGCCAAGTGCGCTCACGAGCATCACCAGTTACCTGTTTGGCGATCCGCCAGTGAAGATAAGAACATCGCCGCCAGTAGCCCGACTCCACCAAACGTCTCGAACGGCAAGAATGGATAATGCAGTTAGCTGACTGAACATGGTATTTTAGGATTTTGTTCTGTTCAGCTGCGGATGCTGCAGCTCTCGCCCTTACCACTGTATCCAGCATGTGGGAAGAAGCAAAAGAGTCACTAACTGTGACGGCCCAGGTAAGGCACCTGCCTCTTGACCAAGAGTACACAGTAAGACCGTCAAGTCTTTTCACATCAATTCTGGACACCGCAGACAGTTCCAAAACTGAGGGGGTGTTTACCCGGGCCAAAGCTCTTGAGTGGTAATAGGACAGTGTGTGTATGTGCATGCGCGAGTTTGTCGGTGTTCTTAAATTAGAGACACGTGTGTGTGTCACTGTTTTTAAGTTAGAGACATATATGTGTGTATCCCTTTCCTTCCTTTTACACACGCATACATTCACAAACACACAAACACATTGTGAGATGGACGAGTGGAGGGAAATTCCTCAAATTTATTTACATGTAAATGTAGTTCTACTGAGGCAGTTAGAGAAGTTCAAGTATCTTGGAGCCGTATTCATGTGTGATGGAACGCAGGAGGCTGAATTAAGTGCAAGAATTGCAAAAACTGATGCAGTAATGTGCTAACCTCAGCATTCAGCATTCAGAAGAAGGGGGTAGGTGTAAAAGCCAAACTCGCTGTCTTCCTGGTCATCCAGCCAACTCTTATTGAGGATCGTGAATTTTGAGTAATGACCAAAAGAATACAATTGCAAATAAAATCGGCAGAAATGGGATTCCTCCGAAGGGTCTTTGGAGTAACATTACTCGATAAAGTGCAGAGACTAGAGAGTCACTCCTGGTAGAGCCTCTACTTCTCTGAATTAAGAGATCACAACTCCGATATTATGAGCATATGGCTAGAATGTCGCAGTAAAGAATCGTTGGACACATTTTACAGGCAAAACCAACCGTCAAGGGACCCAGAGGCAGATCCTGAGCAAGATAGTTGGATAACATCCATGAGGTTGGCTGGTCACGCTTTGGGATCCAGCTGCATCAGTAAGAGAAGTTTGCTTCTGACAGACTCACTGGAAGGAGTCTGTCCCCACGACCCTCTCAGAAATAAGTGGGTGAAGAAGAAGATATTGTCAATTTACTTTTCAATTTACATATATATATATTTGCCTATAATACCTATATGCACACTACATATGCTAGCAGAAAACCGGCCCAAGGGCAGTTTTTCTGCTCGTTTATTTAATTAAAGCTAAATAGTGGGCCTTGTGACGCTGTAGTTTCGCCAGTTTATCAGAGGGTCAGGTGATACTCCAGAATAACAAGATTCGATATTTAGCCTTCATAAAATGTATATTAAAATTCTACTTCGGTAGTGAGTACTCTTTTGTCTGTGGCCAACCACATATGGATATATATATATATAGTAATAATAATAAATTTGAAGACTAAAATCCAAAGACTAAAATTAATGACGTATTATATTCGTTTTTTCCCGTTCTTTGCCAGCGAACATTTCCACGAACCAAAGTATCGTCTTCCTGTCTTCCATCGGTTGCAACGTTTTTCGAAATATCCACTTCTGCGTTTACAGATTGATTTTGTTAGTTTAAGAAGATCCCGTTAAGGGTGAAAGCAGCGATTCTTTGCTTAAACTTTAATCTGTTATTTTAATATATATATATATATATATATATATATATATATATATATATATATAGAGAGAGAGAGAGAGAGAGAGAGAGAGAGAGAGAGATAGAGAGAGAGAGAGAGAGAGAGAGAGAGAGAGAGAGAGAGAGAGAGAGAGAGAGAGAGAGAGAGAGAGAGAGAGAGATGTGTGTAACAATATGTTGAAAGAAATGCATACATATATGTGCGTGTGAATATTTATAAATATAAGTCGAATGTAAGAAACAATATATATATATATATATATATATATATATATATATATATATATATATATATATATATATATATATATATATAACTCTTTTCCAAACATCCAGCTATATTCAAAATATTTATGTATATATTAAACAATTGTTGCTAATTACATATTATTTAGAATTTTCACTTGTCGTTCTTATCATCATCTTCATCAACACCATCAAGAAAATGATGATGATGATCATCATCATCAACAAAATCATCATCATAATCAACATCAACACCATCAACATTATCATCGCAATCATCATCAACATCAAGAACAACATCATCAATATAATCATTATTATCACCATCACCATCAACAAAATCAGCATCATTATCATCAACATCATCATTGTCCCCAACAGCAGCAGCATCATCACGATCACCCTCATCAAAATCATCACCATCATCATCAACAACAACAACAACATCAATATTATCACCATCATCATTACCATCACCATCATCATCATCATCATGCTAATTGGAAGCTGTGAGCAGGAATCGGAAGTGTTTGATAGTAGGTTGGTTGCGAAATTTAATTTAAATTTAGAATTATTGAGCACATTCCTGTGAGGTGACAATATTATAAATAATAACAGTTAATGAAATACACTATTTAACAATGCATTTTATTATATTTTAATTATTCCAAATTTTCACATTCATGAATTGAATAATGAAAATCATCTGATGTGTACTGTTAAAGTTATTTACTTTAAAACTTGTTCACCAGCGTGAACATAACGTGAACATAGCGTGAACATAGCGTGAACACGGTGTGAATATAGTGTTAACATAGTGTGAACATTGTGTTAGTATAGTGTTAACATAGTGTGAACATAGTGTTGAACATAGTGTTAACATAGTGTTGACGTATTGTTAAACACACTTCAGACGTTTATTTGAACCAGTACCCATTTCTAAGTTCATTTTGTCACTCGAGGTCCGCTAGAAGAGCTGATACAGAAGTGTGTGTGACAGATTTCACATTTTTTTTAGCCCCAAAATAATTGACACTTATTGCAAAGTATTCTAAAATCCACTAGCTATATTTATATATGTAACATGTATATGTCATACAACATGTAAGCCAGTACAACCTGTGCATGATGGGGTCGTCAAAACCAGCTACCCCAGCAAGATTGCTTGGTGAGGAGGGTGAATTTGGACACACGGCTGCATGAAAACGAAAACCCGTCAAAGGGAGGATGAAGCCAGAAGAGTTAACGGCCATCCAATAAAGTCTTTTTTCAAATATTTATGGAGCGAGAGACACCTAGTCTTCATTAATACATCTCTCCAGGAGGTCACTCTGATATAAAACCTATGACTTCGTTTGCATCCGATGATGTAGAGCAGTTCATCTTTTGGGGCAAATGCATTCGATGTTCAGAGAGTGGTATTGGCCCCGTGCAAAACCCTCCCTCACTCAAAAAAAGATTCAAGCACGGGCATCGCTTGATATGCGACATTTTTTGTGTTGCTTGGTATTGTTAGCAATAGGAAAGTCCCCAGCAGGACGAAAAGACGCCCGTGATGCTCATGCTTAAGTATCAAATGATGGTATTCCTCGAAATCGAGTTGCAGCCATCATATGTAACCGACGACATAGTTATACCATGAAGATTTACCACTTCAGGTCCGTTAGAAGAGGTAATGCAGAAGAGTTTGTGAAGAGGAAACTCCAGTGGTTATACAGTCGTGGAGACAGCGCTGTGTAAGCATTTGCAAGCACAATATTGGGTACAAGATGAGGTAGTTCTGATTACATTTTACATAACGAAACATGATTTTGAACTCAATGCATGTAAAATATGAGAATAAAGAAAAACTTTTCCTAATAAATATTTTACTTAAACCAGCTTTATACTCAAGACCTACAGCGAATAAAACTAAATGGCATTTATTTAAAAGCATCTTATGCCGTTTCTGCACTACGAAAGCGGGATCATATATAATCAAATATTTGACCTTAACATGTAGTGAATGGCATAATGATTAATTGTATGAAGTAAATATTTAATCACTGTTATAGCACACCATTTATCATGTCATCAAACCTATTCAATATCGTGTAGGAAAAGTGAAGTTCATCAATATTAAATATTCACAAATAATCCGTATCTGGCGTCCTTTTTTGCATTTTATTTATATCAAATATGTTCCCGACGTGTTTCTATCAACTCCAAATATATTAATATATTAACAACGTGTCAGACTGTACTATAGTACCAGTTACATTGCATTTTATAGAGCTTGATTGTCTTGCTGAAGAAAATCCAACAAATCAGTCAGGTATTTTATGCATGTGTAGAAAGAGGTATTCTATGCATGCGTATAGAGGAAGGTAAAACTTGAACATGACACTTAGAATCTTCGACAGGACTAGTGTCCGAAACGTTAGGGCTTGCTTCCTGCTATATCAGGCGTTAACCTAATATATCCCTTCTATATACTGTACCGATTGTGTTGTTTTTTTCTGTTTACCTTTTACATACATACATATATATTTTTATTTCAGTTTATTTTGATCATGCTTTTATATTTAATTTTATTTCATTCCTTGTATTTTGATCATGCTTTATTTTTATTTTTATTTTTAATTTCATTCGCACCGTTTCCTTTCGCTATATATCTCTCCACCATTCCCCTAAACACCCTTTGAACTCTGTTCCCACACACTTCTCACCTGAGGAAGGGCTTATGCCCGAAACGTCGTTCCCCACCACCACCCCACTCTCCAGAGCGTGAAATTAATAAACATTCGTTGTACTGCCTCTCTGTTTTGTTCCTGTTCAAATTTTTCCATTACATATATATATATATATATATTTCGTTTCGGAATTTGTTTAGCAAGATACTTTATCTGAAAACGTGTGTTGAAACCGATATTGTTATACTTTGTGAGGGTCATGTTGCCAATATGAAACACACGCACCAGTAGCTTTCACTTCAATTTGTTATAATTTAAATTTATAAATTTCCGGTTGGTTGGTTGGTTCCACAACCAGACGATTGTTCATATATTGTCAAAGTTATTTCGTCACACATTATGTGACCTCTTCAGTGACTGGGGATTCTTTTCTTTGTTTTTGTGCCTCTCCTTTGTTCTGTCATACGCCATCTTGTTTTTGTGTGTGTTGTGTGCTTAGTTTGCGCATGTGTTACATCCGGGTGTCTGTGTGTGTTTATATTTGTTTATTTATTTGTTTATTTACATGTTACTGGTTGGTTGTTTGTTCTATGTGTGTGTGTGTTTTAATTTTGTCCTTAATTGTAAGTTGTGATGTTGCTGTTCCATTCATGTTTTCTATTTAATTTTGGTTGGAGTTCATTTATGTTTATTGCCTCTGTGATTTGTCTAAACATTGCGTCTTTTCTGTGTGTAGATTCTATTTTATAGAAATAAAAATAGAATCTACACACAGAAAAGACGCAATGTTTAGACAAATCAACTTCCAGAATCACATATGGCAGAATGAGCATATATTGTTATAATACGTACACTACGACTTTTTGTGTTTACATTCAGAATACCGTTGTGTGTCAATAGCGAGAGACGAATCTTTGAAGCTTGGAGTTGTTTGAATTAGAATTCCGTCCCAGCTTTGATGAATTATAGAACCACACTCATGGCAAGGTGCAGCACTGGATATTGAACTCCCGCCGACCCAGGAGGAGTCACACCCGACTGTGAATGTATTGCACTCTTCGGGATTAATAATCTAAACGAAAACCACGTGGCGGAAATATAAATAACATGGCTCTCGTAGATAGATTTGGTTGTGAGTTGTCCCTTCTATATATATCTATATATCCTACAGAAACTTGCACTCACTATAATAAACCAGCCTATTATTATAACAATATATGCTCATTCTGCCATATGTGATTCTGAAAGCTGAGTTTCCTGTGTGCACTTTTATCTGTGTGTGACTGGATTGCCATCACGATTTGTATTTGCTGTGGTACAGTTCTATGCGGTGCGATACATT
The DNA here is from genome assembly GCA_964016885.1 of Eledone cirrhosa. Lineage (NCBI taxonomy): Eukaryota > Metazoa > Mollusca > Cephalopoda > Octopoda > Eledonidae > Eledone > Eledone cirrhosa. The sequence goes on from OZ024751.1 coordinate 6,523,200, forward strand.
GGTTGAACGCCAACTTGGACATACAGTGAATTTCACCTGGCACGTTGGATTGAGTGACGGAATGTTTTCCATTTCCTCACATCTGTGCCGGCTGTATGTGTGCCATACATTTCTTTATCTTGTCGTACCTTCTTTTATTTTTTATTGTAGATTTTAGGTGTATATTCCAGACCGCCTATGGTGATAAATCCCCTGGCTATAAGTTTTGGAAAAATAGTGTTATCTCACTTGGAGTTCGGAACTGGAACATATCGATGTGGTTCGTAGGGTGCGGATATGATAAGGAGAATCGACCTATTACAGGGCAATATATTTGGAGTATACCATCCCTCATATGGACTATCATACATGTAAGGATGCATTACTGCTAACCAACAATTCTTTTCACAGACTCATGCTTACAAACTCTCTTGATCTGCCTGTACACCCCCCTTTGCACTGCTTGTGCTTTGATGCATCCATGCTTTACTTTGTCTTATATATATATATTTTTTTTTGGGGGGGGGCGGTCTTTTTGTTCATTAATTGTTTTGTATTATTGTATTTATCTCTTTTCTTATCCCTGTATTTTTGTACTTTTTTATTTCATTATTATTTTTTTGTTCATTTCTTATATTTTCTGATTGATTCTGATCATGCTGAGTAATACACTCACTCATCCCTTGCTACCCTCTCCCAACCTCTTTATCATCTATTGTACCATCTACGTGATACATTTTTGGTGTAATTCTTAAATTTTTAAGACATTTAATGACATTATGTGCATCATGTATTATGTCTTTTTCCATATAGCGCTGGCCTCGGGACCCCCCTGCTGGTCATTTAACCTTGTTCTGATGACGCAGCTCGATGGAGCATGCAACCTCTAATATACTCATGTATATATGCTCTGAAGATACCTGCCATGTTGTATGGATGAAACACTGTTAGCTAATAAAACAATGTATTTCTAAACACTCATTGGTTATTCCTATAACTATATATATATATATATATATATATATATATATATATATATATATATATATACCAGCAGTATATATATTGCTCGGGTATTAAATAGCAGTCTTGTGTATGTATGTATGCATATGTATGTGTAAATATATCTGATCCACCGAAACTCAGCTGTTTCGGACACACCAAAATCAACATACTGATTGCGGATTTAATACGGGTTATGAGAAACGTGTCCCGCATGTGCAACCCCAAAGAACTAGAGAGACA
>OZ024751.1:6529423-6566923 GCA_964016885.1 Eledone cirrhosa
GTGATGATGGCGTTGTTGGTGATCGTGGAGATGTTGCTGGTGATGGTGATCAAGGTGGGTTTTGTCTCGATGGTGTCGACTCTATGGGGGATAGTCTAGGTTGTTGTTGTTTTTGTTGTCACTCTTGCTGTTGTTCTTGTTTTTTGGAGTTGTTGTGTGTTGCTGTTTTATTGTGGTGGTGGTGGTAAAAACGATCATAATGTTCGCATGTAGTATGAGGTTGATCGTATTGGCAGGGTTGGTTTGAGCCGTAATTATAGTGAAAATGAATCTAAAGTTGTTGATGTGGATAGTAATGATGATTATAACGGTGATGGTGGTGGTGTTAATGATGGTGTTATTTTTGCCTGATGTTGTAGTTGGAGGTTATGGTGGTGGTGGTGACGACTATACCAAAGATTATGACGATCATAACAAAAGCAAAATGATATTAATGATAATAATGGTAGCATTAATGATATAAATAAGAATTGTCATTTTTTATTATATATGATGAAGGAAGTTTTGTGTCTAATAATCATAGACGAACATTGAAATCTAATATTTGTGTAATAATGTCGTTGCTATTGTCACCACTTTTGTTGTCGATTTTCTATTATTCTTAATATATATTTATTGTATTACCCCGTGATAATGTTGGAAGTGAGACAAGAAAAAAAATCTTGCAGAAATATTTGTTGCTTAAAACCTCAATCAATATGAGCTTCATTTTATCGTTAACAAAAGCTAAACCAATAACATAGAAGGGAAACTATGTTTTATGGTTTGCATCGTATTGAACTGATAGGTGGAAGTGTAGACGTTTTGTCTTTCATCTACCCTGTCCTGGCCTTCATCTTCTATTTTTGCTTTTGTGTTTTTAATGCGGAACTACATCAAACTATTTAATATTGTCCAACTTGTGGAGATTTTTATTGTTGTTATAACAAACCCAGGTCATCAATTACTGAGCAAACCTATGATCAAAGGCGTATTCAGATGGTCAATCTAAGACTACATTATCCAATATGTCCTACATTGTTTTAATAAATAGCATATTATTTGAGAAATGTATAGCTGCTATCTCTAGTAGTAGAGCAACAATGGAGAGTCCCCTACATTGGCTCATGTAGCAATATTATGTTTGTGATTGTTGTTTAAGGGCAGATCATTTCTGATAGAGCAGAGCAATGTTATATTTGTGTTTGCTGTTTAAGGACATACTTTCCGATGGAGCGGAACAATGAGTAAATTTACAACAACGACAATACGGTATTTTATTGTAACTGCGTCTAGCACTGGATTATGCATTGGCAAACATATTTTATAGTCGATACAGCAGGATTAGATGGCATGTAGGCTGTCATTCCATTATATATATATATATATATATATATATGAATTAAAAGTGACAAAGGCGCTGCGTGGTTACCAATGAATATTGTTTAGAAAACGTAAGAGAACAGTTCCCGCTCTTCGGCTATCTGCTGTATGTCACTGATGTTTCGACGCATTAAATACAGAACATCTCACCACAGTGCGTTAATAATTAAGAGAGATAGTTATTGAGGAAGAAAAGAAAACAAAAAAAACAGAGGCGATAGCGAAAAGAACGACAGAAAAAGAAAATAAACAGAAGAAAAACATACCGATAGAGAGGGGGAAATACGAGATAGTAGTACATATAAGTTCCAGTAATCAATGGTAGAGAGAGAGAAGTTAAAATGGAGAGAAAGCGAATAGAAAAACGTCTGAAAGGAAGTGAGTGGGGGGAGGGAGTTGTAAAGCAGCAGAGAGAGAAGGGGAGAAAGGAGATAGATAGTAAGGAAGAAAGAGAATAAGTGAGTCGTAGTGTCAGAGTGGGGTAAATAAGTGAGTGGGAGAGAGAGAAAGTCAGAGAGGAAAGAAAGACGGGGAAAGGAGGAAGGAAAAGTGTTAATCCAAAATGGCAGAACTTAAGTCCAAAATCAGAATTAACAAGACGAAGCGAGAGAGGGAGAATAGAACGGAGGTCACAGCAATATATTAATACGAATTAAAAGTGACAAAGGCACTGGTTACTACAACTTACATGTACTACTGTCACGTGTTCGCCACCCGCCCCCACTGCGACCCATCTATCGATATGTTTTTCTTCTGTTTATTTTCTTTTTCTGTCGTTCTCTTCGCTATCGTCTCTGTTTTTTTTTTTGTTGTGTTTTCTTCCTGAATAACTATTCCTCTTAGCTTTTAACGCACTATAGTGAGATGTACTGTCTGTAATGCACGAAACATCCTCGACCCACTATAGACAGCGGAAGAGTGGGAATTGTCCTTATGTTTGTGTTTCTCCTACCTTTTCTAAACTATATATATATATGTATGTGTGTGTGTGTGTGTGTGTGTGTGTGTGTGTGTGTGTGTATTTGTGGGGAAGTTTGCATGTATATGTATATGTGTGTGTGCGTGTGTGATTGAAAATGCGTGTAAGTGTGTGTATTTAAAAAAAAACATGTACGGACATATTAGATAATGCAGTCTTAGATTGACTTCTCTGAATCCCCCTTTGTTTATTTGTTTGCTCACCATAGGGTTTCATGCTGATTCTACTCGGGAATTACATTAGACAAACAGATATCTGTGGGATACACTGTCACATATAAAATACAAGATAGATTGTACATATAATTCAAATGTTTAACTTTGTCATATATTTTATCAAGCTGAGATCGCTTCAGATTTACATTACGAGTATTTACAAATATTTACACGTTAATGTACGGGCTCGAATTTTAATTGATAGTACAACTAAATGCCCATCATTGAATCTAACCGAAGATCCATGAAATACATGAAATACATTTCTTAACAATGATCCAGCCAATATATACACTATAGATGTGAAGGAAATTGATAGCAGGTCAAGATTAAATGCAGTTTACATGACTGGATTCCGATATAGTAAGTTGTAATTTGTATGGACTCTATTCTAGGATGTTCTGCTCATATCTTCTAATTAATTCTCAACATTATCAGTTACGTCGATAATTTATAAAGTTAACGTCCGGTTATCTAAAATGGCGAAAGCAATCAATCATCCAACAATTGCCAGAGGCGTAATAAATAGCGAAGAAATTAAATACATAATAGGCAACACAATAAAACCACGTCTAACAATATAATGCATTGCAAATCACTTCAAGAGTTGTAAGTGAGATATCAGTAGTCATGATATAATCTAAACATATAAATGTTTATTTAAAGTTTTCGTGCAAGTCAGAAGAATGGCATCAATCATGTTTGGAAGTCAATGTTACTAACTGCAAGAAAGGAAACTTTCTGATGCAGTACTTTAGAAATCGGGTGATATGTATGAACTGCTTATTGGTAATAATGTATCCCGTAACAGTATATATGTAGCTGCAGAAATGTTCCAAGACGCAATGAAAGAAATTATAATAAATACTCCGTTTACATGATGTACCAATCGATACCCTTTGTCGACGTCTATCCCTCTTCCTTATCAGAGACTTTATCTATTCATACAATCACACCGTATTTCGGTCTATCCACTCGTCTCTCTCACTTTCTCTTTGTTTATAAGATATATATAAATAGAATATATATATGTATATATATGTATATATATATATATATATATATATATATATATATATATATATATATATATATATATATATATATATATATATATATATATAATATATATATATATATAATATATATATATATATAAATTATCAAATGAAGAAACGGAGTGAAGGACCATCCTTCTATGGGACTCCACAGGTGTCATAGTTATGAAGGTACACTTTCGATTTCAATCAATCTGTTTAATTATAATGTAATTCCTGTAACTTTCGCAGTTTTTTTATGTCTTTCACTCTAGTAGTAATATACACCCTGTAATGAAAACATGTTCTTTCCATGTATTCTCTCCTATATATATATATATATATATATATATATATATATATATATATATATAAGCAAGCGAATGAATGAATGAATGAGTTACAAGCCGTTAAAACAAGTTCTTTATATAGCTCTTACACATGTTTCGCCCACATGTGCTCTTCGGAGAGATAAAAGTTTGTATGATGACATCAGTAAGTACAGATGCCGTTGCGAATTTTCACCCCAACTTGATATCTCCTTGCATTATATCTGAAGTGTAAACACAATGGCGTCAGTGAAAGGGACATAATCCACTAAGGGAGGTAATTATACGGTGCTAAGCCCGTAGGTTCCCTAAGTTTATTTTAACCTATCCCAGCCAGGGGGAAAGTTTAGCAGGGTGAGACTCACTCAGTAGGTGCTGCGCAGTGCCTTGGTAGAAAACTGCTGGCTGGTTGATAGTATCATTATACACTGCACATTGGTATACATGTGGCAGGTGGACTAAATTGATGTGTGATCCAGAAAGCTGCGGGGATATGATGTTATTCAAGTTGTGAGGAGCACCTGTAAAAGGAATTCTGCAGTCTGTGGCCGCTATTGATAGTCGTTTCGGTCCGACTATTAATGAATTCCTGGGGTGCTTTCCCTATATAGTATACAATTCTCAACGGTATCTGTACTTACTGTCATCATACAAACTATCATCTCTCCGAAGAGCCCATCTGGGTGAAACATGTGTAAGAGCTATATAAAGAACTTGTTTTAACGGCTAGTAGCTCCTTCATTCATTGATTCATTTGCTTATTCCAGCTCTGCTTAACCATACGCTAAATATTAATTTCCTCTAATATGTAACTCTGCTAACCCAAGCATCGAGCACACCACGCTTCGGCTATTGGCATTTAGTATTCTGTATCGCACCCTTTTCTACTTGTCTTCTTCCTCCTCTCTTACGATATTTAAACCCTATTATTATCTTGTTCCGACTAGTTGAGCTCAACAAGCTACTTGCCAACATGTTTCCGATGTCTCTCACGTTTATACCGTTACCAAGCAGAAAAACACACCTCAAACAACTTATTGCTGCGACTAATTCGTTTATACGTAGGGTCAGATGGAAGGCCTACCATATGGACAAGGATGCTGATGAACAACCTGTATTTAAAGACAGGTATGGATTTAAGACCTACGAGAACACACCGCGTAACACCCCGTTGGACGCCTTTGAGGAGGACCTACTTAATATGATCAAGAATGTCAAATTTAAGAATAGACACACGTGCACTAAAAGCTTTCCTCATATCTCTAAACTCCCTAATCACTAAAATCAAGTATGATGAGCACCTATTTATAGCCTCTGACAAAACCAAGAACCTCTATAAGTTGGATGTAAGTAGATGTAGGCAATTCATCTCAAATGAGCTCAGCAAAAATTACAAAAAGACACCTAGGACATAAACAGGTTAGGTAAAAGCATTGTAACTAGCTTGGATATATATAAATACACAGACCCATACGTAAATATGACACCAACATTCTCTATTGAGGATCACAAATGTAACTTTAATGAAACCCCTCTGTTAGATTAATATGCCCCTCCACATCTGATATAGGTAGAATTAGCAAAGTGATCCTCGATAGGATAATACTCGTACTAAATAGTAAGGCTACGGTCCGTTTTTGAAATTTATTTAGTTCGACATAGATAATTACAACGCCTCTATCTCCCCTAATATGTCAGGTCACTCTTGAGTGGTACTGGTAACATGTAAACCAGTACAACCTGTCGCATTGTCGGGTCGTCGGCGACAACCCCCCCCCCCCCCCAGTTTACTGGGGTGGGGGTGGGTTCTAGTTTTGCAGGACAAAAAACAAAACCTGACAAAGGGCGGAAGAACTCATAAGAGTCAACAGCCATCCAAAAATGTGTAAATATGTATGTACATATGTATGTGTATGTATATACGTGTGTATGTATATACGTGTGTATATGCCTGGGGTGTCAGGGAGGGAAATGTACCTATGTGTGTGTGGGGGGGGGGGGCTAGCCATGCCCTTTTCAGGACAGCTCATCCTGCATTGGGTCCCACCTGACACTCAGCTCTCACCTGTGGCCCCAAGAAGCTGAAGCATGTGACAGCGGCCACACCCCGGCAAACCGCCTTGGCTGGTGGGCCGAACCAGGTTGAGGGTAGCCGGACGGGTTTGAAACTCCCCGGTGAGTTGGATAGGGGATGCCTGCCTCTGCATGCGAAGACTGGACCCGGCGGAGTGAGTGGAGGAGGACGACATCGTCCCAACAGTCACAAAGGCGACGACAGCAAGCGGTGTTGAACGCTAGGGCACGGCAAGGCACTACAGACGTCGTGGCTATCCACTCCAGCCAAGGAAGTCCCTCGTCGTGGCGGTCCTCCGTACCAACGGATTCTGGCTTCTGCGGCCGAGTGAGTGGGATTGTCTCTGTGCACTGGCCCTTCCACCATAAACCTTTCCCGCACAGGTTTCTTCTTTAGACTGCACTCCCAAAGCCCTGCAGCGATGGGCGCGAGGTGGAGGTAACAGGTGGAGGTAACCTCTGGGAGTTGCCAGACTCAAACCCACACGTGGGCGGCCTGGATGCGCAAGCCGTTCTCCTCCTGACCCTGGTATGACAGAGGAGATCAGGCGTTCCACCGGGCGACTGAGCAGCCCCTTTCAGGACTTTTCAGGACCCCTAACCATATGCTCGTCCCACACAAAGCCGGCCAGTCTTATGCCGCTGGTGGTTTTACCCTTTCAAGCGGTCGAAACCAACATCATAGAAAGAAGAAGAAGAACTTGATTCTTGGCGCATGGAATGTGTGCACCCTCATGAATAGGAAAACCTCTTTGAGGCCAGAGAGAAGACCCTCCCTCATAGCGAGGGAATTAGCTCGCTACGGGATCGACATAGCCGTCTCAGCGAGACCAGACTGGCTGAAGAAGGATCAGTAGCAGAACCGAAAGGAGGCTACACCTTCTTCTGGAAGGGCAATGCAAAGGACGAGGATAGTTTCCACGGGGTAGGCCTGGCCATCAGGACTTCGCTCTGCAAGCACCTACCAGACTTCCCAACACCTGTGAGTGGTACAGAGCGTTGGTCCGACCATCGCCTTGTCAAGACAATCCTGTCACTGCACATCACCCCGACGCATCGCAAGACATGGAAAGTCTGTAGGCCAGCTTTCGACGTCGCACGACTCAAGCACCCAGAGTATCGTGATGCGTTCGTGGGAGACCTGGACGGCCGGCTGATTTCCCGTGGACCATTGACCGGACGCCCAACTCAACAGTGGGACCAGTTAAGATCGCTGGTGACAGAGTCAGCCAAGGCAACCAGCGAGCCGAGGAAGAGAGTCCACCAGGACTGGTTTGATGAAAACGATGAGCGCATCAGACAACTCCTGGACGAGAAAAGGAGGGCTTTCATTGAGTGCCAGAATGACAGCTCCTCCACCTCGAAGTTCGACCGCTTCAAGCACCTCCAGAGGCAGACCCAAGCAGTGCTACGCAGAATGGAAAGAGCATCTCAGCAACCTGCTCAACATGCCCCCCACTGTCGACCCTGCCGCCCTCGACCAGATCCCACAGAAACCCCTAGTCGGCAGCGTCGACCTCCCCCCACGTTGGATGAAGTCACAAAGGCAATCAACCAGATCAGCTCATGAAAGGCCCCTGGGAAGGACGGGATTCCTGCCGAGATCTTCAAGTCGGCCGGTCCAGTTGCCCGGGGGGGCCTTCCTCACCCTCCCCGTCAGCATATGGGTGGAATAAGTTGTGCCCAAATACTTCAGAGATGCCACAGTTGTCTCGCTTTTTAAGAACGAAGGCAGCAAAACTGACTGTGGAAACTATCGGGCCATTTCTCTCCTGTCCATCGCTGGGAAGGTCCTGGCTCGGGTCATTCTCAACCGCCTCATCGCCAACATCTCGAAGGACAACCTGCCCGAGGATCAGTGTGGGTTCTTCCCAAACCACAGCACGATCGACATGATCTTCTCTGTACGCCAGGTGCAGGAGAAGTGTCTCGAGCAGAACATGGACCTCTTTGCCGTCTTAATAGATTTGACGAAGGCCTTCGACACTGGCAAAAGGGAGGCCCTCTGGTCGATCCTGTCGAAGTTTGGATGCCCGACCAAGTTCGTGAACCTGATACGGCAATTCCATGACGACATGACCGGGCATGTGCGCTAGGGCGGAGAGGCATCGGAGCCGTTCGGAATCACCAACGGCGTCATGCAAGGATGCGTGCTCTCTCCCGTCAACCTGTTATTCACCTGTGTGCTCAATCATGCCGTCAGGGACCTCGAGCCCGGACTGTATCTGCGATACAGACTGGGCCGCTCCCTGTTTGACCTCCGGCGCCTGACGGCCAAGACAAGGGCCGTGCAGAGGATCGTCCTGGAGGCACTTTTTGCTGACGAGTGCGCCTTCATAGCCCACAAGGAGTCTGATCTCCAAGTCATCGTCAACAAGTTCGGGGAGGCCTCCTCCCTCTTCGGTCTCACAATTAGCCTTGGCAAGTCTGAGATCCTGTTCCAGTCTGCAGCTGCCTCCGTCGATCACCCTCCTTCCATCTCCATTGGAGGCACCCAGCTAAAGACGGTGGACGACTTCAAGTACCCCGGCAGTGTCATCAGCAGAGATGGAAGCCTACAAAGAGATAAACGCCAAGATCTGCAAGGCCAGTCAAGCCCTTGGCCGCCTGAGGACGCGTCCTGAACCAGCACAACATCAGGCAGTCCACCAAGTTCAAGGTGTACAGAGCCGTTGTTCTCACCAGCGTCCTCTACGGATGTGATACATGGACCCAAATGGCAGGACAAATTGCTGAGACAACCAGTATCGAAGCTATGATACTGAAGAGCAGATTTCGATGGGTGGGACATGTCATCCTGATGGACGATCACAGGCTTCCGAAGCAAGAGATGGATGAGGAACTCTGTTCGGGGAAATGAAAGCAGGGCAGACCTCTCACGAGGTTCAAAGACTGCGTAAAGTCCAGCGTCAACAACACTAGAATTGCCCCAAAACAACTCGTGTCCCATGCTCAGGACAGGAATGAGTGGCGAGCCGTTACTAGACGCGCCAAAGACTCTCTTGAAGTGAAGAGACGGGCAGAGGTCACTGAGGCCCGTGAAAGGAGGAGAAAGGCATCGGCAGCTGCCCCAAGCAACTCTGGTCTCTTCTCCTGCCTCCACTATCCCCAGACCTGCAAGTCAAGGATCGGCCTCCACAGCCACCGACGTGCCCACGGTACAGGGTAACTAAAATAAAGAAGATGTCATCATCGTTTACGATGGACAACCAAGAAGAGATCTCCCCTATACTATTAAACAAAGCCTTAATATTAGCTAGATCTAATACTAGTTTAACTAAAAAAGAAATAGACATAGTACTTGCAGCGAGACGAATAATCATGCACTTCGAAGGCTCATACTGGACCCGAGCCAACCGTCCTGATAATTTCGATATCACGATGGGGGGGGGGGGGGGTGAGTGACTAGGCGCATGTAACCAACCTGGTTGGAATATACCTCCTACATAAACTCAGGGATGAGATCCCCGTACTACAAGGAGGTGTATATAGGGACGACGCCCTATTTACTGTAATGAATCACAACCACCGTAGGATAGAAAACCTCAATAAACGTATCCATAAGTTCTTTAAAACGTACGGCCCCTCAATTACAATAGACCAGAACCATTAAGTAGTTAACTTCCTGTATCTAACATTAGAGTGAGATACTGGCCAGGTGTGGTCCTGTCTTACATAACAAAGGATCTAACCACCCCAAATCTATACTTAACTCTATAGTGAGTATCATCTCACACAGAATCTCGAGGCTGTCGGCCAATGAGGACCTTTTCGACCAAAGTACCGACTACTACATCAAAGCACTGGCCGAATCAGGGTATAGCAGTAGGATTTCTTACATCCAGGATGCTGGCTCAACTAGCCCCAACCCTTCGCATATGAACATTTTAATGGTGTGTCGCACCAATAACTATCGCGGCATTGGAATTGTTAATGGGAAATATACGGATCGAACTAGTATTACGACTAGCCTTGGCCAACATCATATATATATATATATTATTTCTGGCAATATTATAACAATATGACCCTCCCCAAATACACCAATATATATATATCGCGCGAATCAAAAACAGATGCAGCGATCCCGCGAGTGGTATCACTCATACCAAGCGATTCCTCGAGGTGCTGGAGACGAACAGGTACCCTACGTCGCTCACAGACAGAGTAGGAGACACAAGACACAAGAGACAGAGAGGCACCCAAGGCAAGTGCTTCCTTAAAATGCCACTCCTGGGCGAGAATACCACCAACGCTATCCGCAAGGCTATACGGAGGGAGGGCCTCGACATCCACCTGGCCCACTCGGGCCCCTCCCTGCGAAGATGCCTCGCCAGGAAACCCGGGAAATCAATTAACGCGTGCTCCAGAGACTGCCCGATGCGCCATGCGAACTGTTGCCTACGCACATACGTCGTGTATAAGATAGAATGTAACAAGTGCAACCAATACTATATAGGTAGCACAATCCAGCCGCTGCACATCCGGATCAAGGAGCACACTAACACCAGGGCCTCGTCTTTCCGGAAACACATAGCCAAATGCGGAAACAAAGCCGGAAGGCCCATTGTCACAATTCTAGCGACAGAAAGAAACGTCGGCACATTACGTATCAAGGAAGCATTTTGGATCAAACGCCTAGGGCTACAATTAAAAACCGATCCGAGAGGAGCGAAATGAGTTGGTTGGTTTAAGTAAACAAACGATGCAGCAACACACGCACACACACACACACAAGCGAGACAGCAACACAAGCACACACACACACACGCACACACAGTAGCATTCCAGCATGCGAACCTACTACACTGCCAATACAGACAAACAAGGCAACAACACACGCACACACACACACACACACACACTCAAACGAGACAACAACACACGCACACACACACACACACAGTAACATTCACCAAGCAGGCAGCGAAACTATGGACTGACAGCTAGCGCCACCCCACTCCCAGAATTGAAAGAACTATTTCTGCCGCTGACCTCTGCTTGATCGACCCCATTTTACGCGCACGCGCGCGCGCTCTGCTGAATACCTCAGATATTCAAAACGAACAGCGGAGGACATTTCGCACCTTTCCGACAGACAACCAGCCCCCCCCCCCCCCCCCCGGCCGGAGAAAGCCCCCAGTTGAAATATCCGAAATATACAGTGACAATTAAATCTCACCCAAGGTAATTCTATCTCGTGTTATTATTTTTATTTTTATCCTTTACGCTCTTTCCTACATTCTTCTACACGCTACAGTCTTCTACACGCCACACATCTCAACGTACACCCACTTACATCTGTCTCTCCACCACCGGATCTTGTTACCCGGAGATTTACCCATATGCATTGTCGAGTCTTCCAAACGACTTAAAGAAATTTACCTTATTATTCCACAATGCTTCAAGCAAACTTCAATACTCTCATATATATATATATATATATATATATATATATATATATATATATATATATATATATATATATATATATATATATATTGTTATACTTTGGGAGGGTCATGTTGCCAATATGAAACACACACACAGGTTGCTTTCACCTCAATTTATTATAATAAATTTATAAATTTAGGAATTTATAAATTTCCGGTTGGTTGGTTCCACAACCAGATGGTTGTTTATATATTGTCAAAGTTCTTTCGTCACACATTCTGTGACTTTTCAATGTCTGGGGATTCTTTTATTTGTGTTTGTGCCTCTCCTTTGTTCTGTCCTATGCCATCTTGTTTCTGAAACAAGATGGCATAGGACAGAACCAACCGGAAATTTATAAATTCCTAAATTTATAAATCTATTATAACAAATTGAAGTGAATGCAACTGGTGCGTGTGTTTTTTATTGGCAACATGGCCCTCCCAAAGTATAACAATATCAGTTTCAACACACGTTTTCAGATAAAGAATCTTGCTAAACAAATTCAGAAAAGAAATATATATATATACATTTATATATATTAGTAATAACATTCGATTCGTTTGGAATTATGCAAACAAGCCTCAATGTTATAGCCATGTCAGTAGAATGAACACACTTCATTCTTGCTCTTGTGTTGGCATGCGAATATAACTGCAGACACTAATGTTTCTGGGTATCACCCTTCATCAGTACAGCTCACTGTTCACCTGCCAAACTGTCAGAGCTAGTGAAAATATATGCTATTTAACAAAAATACACAGTGACTGATCGGCTGATTTGCATGTCAGCAGACTGGTTGATCAGTCAGATCTGAATATTAGCAGATCAAATGTGTATTTTTGAAAATAGCATATATTTTCACTAGCTCTGACAGTTTGGCAGGTAAACAGTGAGCTGTACTGATGAAGGATGATCCCCAGAAACTTTAGTGTCTGCAGTTTTGTTCGCTTGCCATCACCAGAGCAAGAATGAAGTGTTCATTCTACTGACATGACTATAAAATTGAGGCTTATTTGCATAATTGCAAACGAATCGAATGTTATTACTAATATTCGAAAAACTCAGATTACATTTATTGTATTCAGCCATGTAGAGAGAAATTTTCTTTTATATATATATATATATATATATATATATATATTGATGTATTTGGGGAGGGTCATATTGTTATAATATTGCCAGAAATAACAACAGAACACACTCACTGTTTTGTTTAGGTTGGATTTCACTTCTGTATCTTTTATATCTCCATAGTTAATTTATCTGGCAATCACTATTTATCATTGATTGACCAGCTGTTAAAAATACAGATATAAATATATATAGTCTATCAAAGTTGTTTCGTCACCCATCTCTGACATCATCAGTGGCACTATTATGTTTCCTCCCGTTGTATTGTAATGTCTACGCCATTTTTTATTTTATTGATTTATTTCTTCTTCTCTCTGCCTCTGTTTGCTCATGCGTTTGCCTGTATGTTCTTATCTGAGTCTATGTGTGTTTGTATTCTACCTATGTTCACTAGTGTGTGTTTATGTGCGTTTGAAGTTATTGTACTTGTGTATATTTATTTATATATATTTTACTTTAGGTCAGTATTGTGTGTTTGGGTATGGTTTTTGATGTTATTCCATTCATTTTTTCTGTTCAACTTTGTTTTTCTTAGTTCTATTTCAGCTGCTTCTCTGATTTGTCTACATGCTGAGTCATTTCTATGCGTGGTCATATAGAACCGAATCGTCTTTTTGGCATTTTAGTTCCCCCAAGTGTTGGTATATTTTCTCACCTATGTATGTCAGAGACATGTTTCTGCAATCCCCTCTGTACATATTATATGCTATAGACTACATTTCTAGTTTTACAATTTATTTGAGGATTCATTCTACATATTAAACATTTCTTATTAGTACAATGGGTTTTCTTAAAGTGGTATGTTTTGCTGATCAGGGATTTTATGGTAGTTCCTGGCTCTTCTACCACTTTAATCTTTAGATGGGTCTTTCTTTGGGTCTTTCTGCATTGCTTAGATTATTTCTCTCCATGGGTAGCATCCATGAACATGACACTCTGGTATCTCTGGTTGTCGTACCGTGAAGTAGCTTTCTCTATCTTGTGTTTAGTCCTATCTAAGCTATTCCATGATTTGCTCTAGTGCAATGGGAAAATCCTTTCATGTCTATTTCTATGAGGGTCTTATATTTCTCCATGGCACCTTTGTATACTCTGATTCTGTCTCTTTGAGTGTAGCCTGAGAACTGCATGCGATTGATGAAGTGTTGGATGTGTCTTCTCATTTCAGTTGGATCGTACATGCGGGACACATTCTTCATCACTCTTACTAAGTCTGCAATGAGAATATTAAACTTAGCACTATTGGACATAGCTGAGGTTTTTAGTATAACGTATTTGAATGCCATGGGTTTAGCAATATTAGACACGGAACTCTGGTTAAACACTATAAACAAGAGGACCCAATTTTTCACTCACATTATGGATATAATCTTTTTCTCAATATCATCACAGAGAAACGATCCAATGTTCAGACAAATTACATACGCAACAAATATAACCGAACTCCTACCAAAATTAAACAGAAAACATGAGTGGAATATCAACATACAAACTAGTAATTAAGGACAAAATGAAGACATACAAAAAACAAACAAACTAACAAAACAAATCAGATGCATACAGATAGAATAAACAACCAACTAGAAACAAGTAAATAAACATAAATAAATAAACACACACACACAAATACGGGTGTATCGCATGCGCAAACTAAGCATACAACACACAAAAACAAGATGGTGTTGGACAGAAAAACCAAGAGACACAAAATAAAATAAAAACTGAGGAGGTCAGAGAATGTAGAAAATGCTAAAGGGATTTTCTCAAGGAAATACAGCAAGCTATATATTTACAAAAACAGAATTCCTTCTGCTTCTCCCTCCACTACTACCACTATAATCGAGGTGAACGCCAAAAAAACAGAACGAACTAATTTTTCTTTGCTCATTACACTATTAATAGTGACACAGTTATTACCAGCACCAGGAGAGAAAGACAGAAAACGATAAACAAAATGAGAACTTTTCTCTGTATATATGTGTATGTTACCTTTCTCCATTCTTATTAATACACATTTAATTTCATTATACACTTCCGCCGCAAAAACGATAAACAAAAATGTGAACCTTTCTCTCTATATATATGTATGCAAACCATGTTAATTTTTTTCCATATTCTTATCAATATACATTTTAATTTCATTACCCACTTCCGTCGCTTGAAGAAGCCCACAGGCTGCAACCGGTACGAAACATACGGTATGCTGCTTTTCCATGAGAAAATCCCTTTTGTATTTTCTACTGTTTTACTTTATTTTATTATATATATCGACTCGTGTGTCACTTCTCTACAATTTCTCTCTCTCTCTCTCTCTCTCTCTCTCTCTCTCTATATATATATATATATATATATATATATATATATATATATATATATATATATGCGCACATATATATATATATATTTGTCGTTGTATTTCCGATAAAGATCAAGAGTTGAGAACAGTTAAAATCGTTACCCAATGCGTTGATAAATCCTATGTAACTTTATTCTATATAGAATTAACATCCACATGACTAGAACTGTTTTATTTGTAGGATATCATCAGCCCTATTCCTGTAGAAGCCACTTATATATATAAATATATAATATAAATATATTATAAAATATAAAATATAATATATAAAATATAATAAATAACCTATACATAACACCTAATCACACACACACACATATATATATATATATATATATATATATATATATATATATATATATATATATATTTGTAGCGCTGTTTAAAACTTTTCGTTAGAAAAGAATACATGGTTATGGTTGTCTGATGCACAAATATTCCGGATTATTACAACATAATATAACTCTTTGAAATTATATAAGCCTGAAATAGACCGACTGCATTATCGTATATACGATAAAATTCAATCCACTTAGTCTGTCAAACTGTCAAATATGTAATGTATAAAAGCCTATGCAGAAATAGCATTCAGTTTAAATTCTTACAAACTATTTAGTGGCATCCCTGCAAATACATATCCTGAAGCGAAAAGATCCTTGTTACACTCAGTCAAAAAACAAAACTGAGCAAGAATGTTGATACCTCTCATTAGATTAGGATCGGTGCCATGACCGGTTGGATTGTTGTGTTCTTGAGGAAAATATGTCATTTCACTTTGCTCCACTATACTTAACTGAAAATGTTTATCAGAAATAGCTCAGCGGTCAACCCTTAATGAGCTTCCATACTTGAAACAGTCTTTGTACATTAGGTTTTTACATTAAGTTCATGAATAGGCCATGCCAATTACATTGAAAAAACTAAAACACCAGGAGGTAATGGTCACAACGGTTTGCAACATTATTCAATAGGGAGATGGAAAAACTAACACACACACAAACACACACACACATTTTTCGGGAACGAAAATATTTGTTTTCTAATTGCCTGACACCACGTAAATTTGTAAATCGGTGGCCGATCGGGGGACAGAGTTGTATCAGATTCCAGTTGCTAATCACTTTATTTTTTAGGCCGTCACAAGCAGCCATAGCCGGCATGGACTGGAGTTTGAATTGTGTCGATCGATTGGTTATTGATTAGGCGATACCCGCTGATTAATCCACATGCGCCGATTATGCATTGTTGCATAATATAGGCAGACAGAGGGTGCAGTGCACTCTACTGCTGCATTAAGTGTGGCCGAAACTAGAGTCCGGGAACTAATATATGCACCCACCCGTTTACGTGTGTTGTATTAAAGCGTATAACTATGTGTATACTCTGGAATGTGTTCTACATTATCTATTGAGTACGCTGAAATGCAACCGGTCCTGACATTGTTAAATATGCTGGGTCCGTGAACTCCTTATTTTATAATAATAATAATATATATATATATATATATATATATATATATATATATATATATATATATATATATATATATATATATATATATCCTACCTTCCCTGTAGCGGTAACATACCCTTAAAGCGAGGAAAATGTCAGCAGCCGCTCGCATATATGTAGGATTGTGAGAAAATTAGCAAATGTATTAACAGGCAAATGTGTTGTGATGCAACGGAACTGCGATCATCTTACAAAGTTATGAATATGTGAGAGAGCCTCAAGGTGTGAAAGGAGTCATAGATGTATTGGAAATAGCTGCCTATTATACATCTATCCAAGTCGAAACGTTTTCGAATCGGAAGGACAAGTTAGATAACGAACACTTAAATGAAAGACCGTAGTCTTATTGATGATTTACCGTTGATTAAAAGATCGGTCACTGTATTAACAGCAGCAGGTTTTCCAATTTCAATAATAATATTGGATCCTAATTAAGAAACATTCCTCAATATGCAAAGCAGTCTCACTCCTACTCTTAAGAAATTGTGATTAACGCACCTGATTGTTTGGGTTCCATTCCAGAAATCTACGACACCAGGCACACATGAATCAATCAGAGCATACCTTCTCTATTTAAGGCTTTTGACATCTGTTGAACTTCATTCTCCACACCGTCGTTGCCACATTTCTGTACTTTGACTGCCGACTGTGACCTCAGTCTTCGACTGGTTAGCTATTGCCCTTGATGCTGCGGCCTGTCTGGATGCATTATGCACCGGATTCCATTGGGTGGGAGGACCTGCCTAACCTGTACATGATGGAAATGCATGTGCCAAACAGAAAATTTGAATTCAGAGCCTTCTTTGGTGAAGTAAGTGTAGCTTAATATGTAGTTAAGTATGAGTTACATATCCAAACATGACTCCAATGCGCATGCTGGTACCTATTACCTAACATGGAACGGAGTGATTGGAAGAAATGACGACACTGATCTAAATGCAAAAGCAGATGCCTTATTAGATCTCTTTTCTCGGAAATAACTCTCTGTTAGAAAGCTCTTCCTCCAGCGCAAACTTATCCACAAATATACATAGTATAAAGGAAATTGGGTAGATTGATCAGTAAATAATTAAAGAAAAACTGTATCTGATCTCTTCGAGTGTAAGCCGAATGTTCGTATTAAGAGAGGTATGGAGCTCTCAACTGACCAGTGTCCGCAACTCGAGAATACCCATATTCATGAAAGCCATCAAAACTTGCAGTTTCAGCTCGACCTAAAGGATAAAATGGGGAGCGTAGGCTGATGATGAGCTCAAGACAAGATATGCAGATAATTTTGCATCCAAATTCAGAGAACTCCTTAAAAATCTGAGGACATTGAAGCAGTGTAATGTCTGTTTAGTTTGGCAGTTTCTGCATTTTCTGTTAAATGGTTTGGGTGAAAGTGGCTCGATATGGTGCCGAATGGCAGGAGAGGCCCGGGGTTCAATCAGGATTTTAAAGATGCCATCCTTACAATGAAGATATCTTACAAAGCTTGGCATACAAATGAATGCTTCTACTTGCACTCGCGGTACGCGCGAGCACGAACATTCGTAGCAGAGACAATAATTGTTTCTATTTTAGGCACACGGCCAGCAATTACCCAGTACATTACCGGTACTTTATTTTATCGACCCTGTAAGGATGAAAGGCAAAGTTAACCTCAGCGGGATTTGAACTCAGAATGTAAAGGGACGTAACTATGCTAGAAAGCATTGTCTCCAACCCTCTACCGATACTGCCAATTCACCGCTCTTAGCAGAGACAATAATGGCTTCAGGTTAGGACTTTAAATTCGTAAATGACATATTCTAGTAGGCCTTCCACCGTCCACGTAATTAAAACCTTTGAACATATTTATAAACATCACAGACGTCTTTATGTATCATTGGCAAAAAACAAAAGAAAAATCAGGGATATTGATATTGATACGACTGTGATGGAATTATATTGCCGTGCGGTCGATATAAAAAAAATATGGTGTAATTTACGTTTACATACAGCAAAAGAAACAATGAAGGAAATTGTAACAAACATTAAATATATGATTTGCTACATTAGTCTAAAAACAAAACAAAACGAAACCATTTTCTGTCGATGCCCTTTTAAATAGCGAACAAACTAATAGAGTATCTATGCTAGTCAGGAATTAGAGATTCGCAAGTCAGTTTAATTATATAGAAACATCGAAACAGTATATTAACGATTATGAGGATTAGAAATGGAATAAATTATGATCGATAATGAAATGTCAGTGTAAATTATGTTCCGTCATACACATTTACTATTATTGTAAGTGTCTTTCAGTGAAATTAGAAGTGATGTAAATGAATGAAGCATTGAAATAAGTTCCCAAACCATAATGAATCTGAAATTCTTAATTATAGTTGAAATATACAGAGATATTTGAAATATACAAAATTACGTTAGAATTGTGTGTGTATATTTCAGCTCATGGGTTCAAAAATGACTCAGCTTTGCTGTTTGTTGGAATTTTAACTACATCATATACTAAGATATACCTAATATTCCTGGAAATCTGCAAGCGGATCAGTTTATGCTATTTCTCTAGAAGTACTATGTCTACCAGTTCTTAATTTTCAGGATTGCTTTGATGACAATGTTCACCTGTCCGAAATTTCAATTACATGCTAAACAAAAAAAAAAGAAAAGACTTCTGAACTCCAAGAGACTGTTGATAAGAAGGACTCTGATGCCGTCTACGATAACTTGACGGAAGTAAACAGACCACTGGAAAGTGTGGCATCACATGCTTTTTCTTCTAACAGAAGAACACTAATGGACTGACATTTTGCACTGCTTGAAAGATCATAATTAGACAGTGCTAGATTCTACCTGCATTATTGAAGAGGTTATAGCTTTTATTTTACAACGTACTGGTTTCAAATATCTTAATTTGAACGCATTCCTATTTCAGACCCACAGTCCTGCTAAAGTGAAAAAAATACATCGATAGATCTTCTGGCTTTCAACTGTTACAGTTGCTTATTTGAAAAGAGGGTGGGGGACCCTGAAATATGTTGAAATACACTTGGTAAATCATTACTTTGTTTTAACTATTTGTATTTTGGGGTTTTCTACTACGTAGAAGAAACATTGAAGAAAATTCAACTGAAAGATGCTAGACATATTACATATGATCTAACAGGTGATAGGCTCATCATGGAAACAGACGGGCACCTATTTACTGTGTGAAATGCATTGGAACAATAGCGCAGTGTAAAATAATGAGTTATATAGTACTGATTTCACATGCCGTCAATTTCTTAATGTATAGAAGTCTCAAAAATATCATTTAACATCAATAAATATGCCTTGTTCTTCTAATAACCAATACACACACATATACACAAACACACACGCACACACACACACACATACGCATATATGTATATATATATATATATATTTATATATATATATATATATATATTAACTAGTCACACACAAATGCACTCACACACAAAACAGATTCACACTCACAAACACAGATGCAATGACTCATACATTCATACATACATACAAACATAGATACACACACACATATATATATATATATAGATAGATATATAGGCACGCACACGCTTGTCTCCTCAAAAGATAAAAGGGTTATTTCCCTTTCAAAATCTTTCTAGCCATCATTACCCCCAAAATGTTTGATTGAACACACAGGTGTTTTTGGTCTTATTTTATTCCGTCCCTTCCTCTTCTGACTCAATATCACTCTATTTCATCTTGTATTTCTCATTCCATCTTCTGATGAAGGACCATTTTCTGAAACGTAAAAACACTTTTACTACTTTATCAAATTATATACTAATATATTTCTACATTGTACTGTGTAGTTGGTTTGCTGTATCAGTTTAATTTTAGCATACATAGATAGATATACAAAGATATATATATATATATATATATATTTATATATATATTTATTAAAATAACAGATTAAAGTTTAAGCAAAGAATCGCTGCTTTCACCCTTAACGAGATCTTCTGAAACTAACACAGTCAATCTGTAAAGGGGGAAGTGGATATTTAAAAAAACGTTGCAACCGGAGGAAGACAGGAAGACGATACTTTGGTACGTGGAAACGTTCCCTGGCAAAGAACGGGAAAAAACGAATATAATACGTCATTAATAGGAGCGGTGAAAAACAATAACACGCAAAGACAGGAGCACGTTTATGGTATAAAAGAGGTCGTAGACTAATGTTCTCTTAGGTGGTTCATAGAGACGTTCTCTGGCAATGAACGAAAAAAATGAAGATAATACGTCATATGTGGAGCGTGGAGAACAATTGCACGCAAAGACAAAATCACGTAAATGGTATAGCAGAAGTCGTAGACTAAAATTCTATTGTTCTCAACGCTCCACATATGACGTATTACCTTCGTTTTTTTCCGTTCTTTGCCAGAGAACGTCTCTATGAACCACCTAGAGAACATTAGTCTACAACTTCTTTTATACCATAAACGCGGTTCTGTCTTTGCGTGTCATTGTTTTTCACCGCACCAAATAATGACGTATTATATTCGTTTTTTTCCGTTATTTGCCAGGGAACGTTTCCACGAACCAAAGTATCGTCTTCCTGTATTCCTCCGGTTGCAGCGTTTTTTTAAATATCCACTTCTGCGTTTACAGATTGACTTTGTTAGTTTCAGAAGATCCCGTTAAGTGTGAAAGCAGCGATTTTTTGCTTAAACTTTAATCTGTTATTTTAATAAATATTTGCTCTACGGTTCTTATATATTTGATATATATTTATCCTTATCGAGCCCTCTTTGGATTTTAGTCTTCAAATTTATTATTATTACTATATATATATATATATAAATAAATAAATATATATATATATATATATATATATATATATATATATATATATATATATATATATATATATATATATATATATATATATATATATATATATATATATATATATATATATATATATATATATATATTTCGTTTCTGAATTTGTTTAGCAAGATTCTTTATCTGAAATCGTGTGTTGAAACCGATATTGTTATAATTTGGGAGTGTCATGTTGCCAATAAGAAACACACGCACCAGTTGCTTTCACTTCAATTTATTATATATTTATAAATTTATAAATTTACAAATCTACAAACTTATAAATTTCTGGTTGGTTGGTTGGTTCCACAACCAGATAGTTGTTTATATATAGTCATAGTCCTTTCGTCACACACTCTGTGACCTCTTCAGTGACTGGGGATTCCTTTCTTTGTTTCTGTGCCTTTCCTTTCTTCTGTCCTACGCCATTTTGTTTCTGTGTGTGTGTTGTGTGCTTAGTTTGCGCATGCGCCACATCCGGGTGTCTGTGTGTGTTTGTGTTCATTTATCTATTTAATAGATGTGGCGCATGCGCACACTGAGCACACGACACACACACAGAAACAAAATGGCGTAGGACAGAAGAAAGGAAAGGCACAGAAACAAAGAAACATATCCCCAGTCACTGAAGAGGTCACAGAGTGTGTGACGAAAGGACTATGACTATATATAAACAACTATCTGGTTGTGGAACCAACCAACCAACCAACCTTAAATTTATAAGTTTGTAGATTTATAAATTTATAAATTTATAAATATATAATAAATTGAAGTGAAAGCAATGGTGTGTGTGTTTCTTATTGGCAACATGACCCTCCCAAAGTATAACAATATATATATATATATATATATATATCTTTGTATATCTATCTATGTATGCTAAACTTAAACTGATACAGCAAACCAACTACACAGTACAATGTAGAAATAGTTTAGTATATAATTTGATAAAGTAGTAAAAGTGTCTTTACGTTTCAGACAATGGTCCTTCATCAGAAGATGGAATGAGAAATACAAGATGAAATAGAGTGATATTGAGTCAGAAGAGGAAGGGACGGAATAAAATAAGACCAAAAACACCTGTGTGTTCAATCAAACATTTTGGGGGTAATGATGACTAGAAAGATTTTGAAAGGGAAATAACCCTTTTATCTTTTGAGGAGACAAGCGTGTGCGTGCCTATATATCTATCTATATATATATATATATATGTGTGTGTATCTATGTTTGTATATATGTATGAATGTATGAGTCATTGCATCTGTGTTTGTGAGTGTGAATCTGTTTTTGTGTGTGAGTGCATTTGTGTGTGACTAGTTAATATTACGTAAACTTTCCTATCAATGATGTAAATGCACTCATACGTATATACATACGAGACGCACACTTATTTATATGAGCGTAAAAGTGAGAACAATTTTGAAAGTTTCACTTAAAATCAATGAATGTTGCTGGCGGAGATTTAGAAAAAATAGCTTTGGAGATTTACGTTAGAAATTATAAGGTAAGCTAAAGGTATTACATTATTGAGTGTATTGATTCACCTGTCGTACAGTTAATCTCCATTTTATGGAAGCATTCCTCCAAATCTGTCCACATACTGGGGAATTAGAGTGGAACTAAATAGTTTTAAATTCCAATATGATCAATTCTATTTTGAAATATCTCTTCATCTTCAAGACGAGAATTTTAGATTATAATGTAATTTTTCTGACGAATATCACAGTGATTGAATATATTCATACAATCTTCTGTCAGAAGTTTCTATCTTCCTTCTGTAGGAGTTATGTTTAAACTATAAATATTTAGTGATTTATTAACCGCCTGATACTGAAGTATGATTACATTGCCTTCTATTTTCAATCCCACCTAGGAAATATGAATTTACTAAAATTGTTTTCTGATATGAAATAGCAGCTGAAATCGTAAACTTCTTGTATTCAGTTAAAAATATAGTTTCATACACTGAAAGTAATTTAACTATTGTATGAACAAATACCATCAATGGTCTGGAGGCAATAGTACTTAACAAATATCTCCGGTGGTTAGACGTGATCATCTACGGGGGAAATCTGTTGGTGTATTTCAGGTTTAAACTTCTGTCCGCCGTTACCGCAAGGCGGCCAACGGGTGTGCCCCCATTCACTCACAATAGTGAATGATGTGTAGAGATGGAGAGACCGAGGTAGTGACAGTGAGACTTTTGTTCAATTTTTTTTGGACAGAGTGTATATGTATATATTTAATTACCACACCACATTATTTGTTAAACGATAGAATAATAATAATAATAATAATAATTTTAGGATATTGACCAAAACCTTTCTTTACACTATATATATATATAACGAAGGAGGTAAGGAACCAGATGGACCATAACGCACCAGAGTACTCAATTCTTAGGGCGCTGAGTCCAGAAATAGCCGTCGAAACGGCTTGAGCTCTGCCGTCGGGGTCAAACATTTTCCTAAATATATATATAACATGAAGCGCAAGTCAACAGATTTAAAATTAACTTCGTTTATTCATTGTCGCTATGAATAAACGAAGTTAATTTTAACCTAATGTCTTGGACTTTATAAATATAGTCCAGAGTAAACAGACTGACCTACGTAGATCGTCGAGTGCTTTAGCCCGCATACTAAAGTGTCGGTGATTCACCAACACATACTCGAATTATATATATATATATACATACCGAACGTCAGATAAGTTTTCTTTTTCATAGACATAGAAAGTGTATATGCTTTATATAAGCGTGTCTTGATTATTGATAATAATTGTTTCTACTTTTTGGCACAAGGCCAGCAATTATCCTAGTACATTACTGGTACTTTATTTTATTGATTACTAGTTTTCTTTCACCGTTTGTTTAATCGTCATTTCATTTTATTCGTCACATCGTCTATTCTATATTTTGCTTGACCCAGTTCTTCAACTTCATTAATCCATTCAAAACATATTTTAATACTTTCCACATAAATCGATTAAGATTATATTTTTTCTCAGATCTTCTCTTTTGTTCTACTTCTATTTTTACCGACTATACCAACCAGAAATATCCACGTATTTCAATAATAGGTATTTACAAATAACGGAAAGCGGAAAATTATATTTCGTAATTTAAATAAAACTATTGACTTATTTGCATTTAATCTCAGCTTATTTGTATATATTATTACGGAAAATATATTTCAGGGTGTACTATAACAATTGGAATAATTTCTGATGTAGTTCTCAACAGAAAACATATTACGTGATAAGGGAAAATATATTTGAGGGTGCACTATACCAGATGGAATATCAACAGAAAATATATATTTCGGAGTGCAGCTATACCAGATGGTTTAATTCTTGATGTAGTAATCAACAGAAAATATAATTTACGTTATCAATGAAAATATATTTCTTGGTACGCTTTACCAGATGGAGTAATTTCTGATATAGTTATCAACAGACAATATATTTTACGCTATCAGGGAAAATATATTTCAGAGTACAACTATACCAATTGGAATAATTTCTATTGTAGTAATGAACAGAAAATATATATTACCTTATCAGGGAAAATATATTTCAGGGTGCAACTGTACCAGATGAAATATTTTCTGATATAATAAACAACAAAGACTATATTTTACGTTATCAGAAAACATTGATGGCACTATTTATGCAACTATGCCAGATGGAATAAGTCAACAGTAAATATATTTTACGTTATCAGGGAAAATATATGTTAGTGTACATCTATACCAGATGGAATAATTTCTGATATAGTGATCAACAGAAAATATTTGTTTCGTTATCAGGGAATATATATTTCAAGGTGAATCATAGCAGATGAAATATTTATCATGTTAAATTATGCGTAGATTTGAAAAGATGACCATTGCAGTTTAATCGTTTCAGTATAACATGTACCACCAATTAATGAGACTAATGTGTAGCATACATTTAAATATGCAATATAAACCATTTAAAAGTTGTGTTATGTTCCTATAAATATATTTAACTTCTGTATACATTATCATTGCCAAATATGCAATTACAATACATCTAAGATAGAATGCGGTATTTATGAGGGAATGTGTTAAACTATACAACGTCAAGTTTATATTGTTGCATTTATATATACCTCAAAATAACCTGAATATTTTCTGCTATACTTTGACATTTTATCAAAATACTTAATAATTTGTATGTTGTATTTCTATAACATCTATTTAATTTGAGAATAGACAGTAATAATGTTTTAACTGGTATCTAATTCCATTACATTTAAGATCTATCATTAACGATGTACATCACCAAACAATTTTAAATGACTGTATAAGGTGCATAGAGTTTCAAATGGAACTATATATACTTTATATATATATATATATATATATATATATATATATAGATGAGATTCTACAGGACTAGAACTGTTTCATTCTTTAGAAATCATCAGGAATCATCAGCGATTCCTGATGATTTCTAAAGAATGAAACAGTTCTAGTCCTGTAGAACCTCATCTATATTAAAACTTTTATACTCTGCAATGTATTGAGTACCTTACTTACTGTGGTTACCTCCGATTCAACCCGGAATAACGTATATATATATATATATATATATATATATATACACAGTTCTACGGTTTATTATAGAATTCATAGACAATTGTGAGTATGTATGTTTGTGTGTGTGTGTGAGTATGAGTTATACGTTTCTGTCTGAATGACGTTTCCTTATTTAAAATCGATTTAATATCTCGTATCAAATAAGAAGCACTTTCCATAATCAAATCTGATAAATTACCAGTCACAGCCAACAGAATTATCTAATATGGATTCTCGTCTGTTTGGTTTCTTAATCTATATGTACTGAATTTCTGTACTATTGTATGGACATTTAACTCAAATATTTGTGAACATGTCTATATAATTAAATCGTCACAAATTTAAATAGATTAGGTTAGACCACTAATTCAGTTCAGACAATAGTAGACCAGTATGGATACAGGTAAATATAAAAGTAGAACGCTTTAAATTGTCAAAATTACAAGATGCATTAATGAGTATTAGAATTTGCAGCAGAATCATATTCAGGTGAGTGAACTATTAGAATAATGTACCTAGTAGCGGAAGTTTGAATAGCAGCATGCTAAATGTCTGGGAGTTAATTTGATTTACTCTCGGATCGCACATACCCAGAGGGTGACGTGTAATAAGCAGGGATACGGAGGTTGGAAAATCGGTAATTTTTCTATGCTGGCTTCGTTGATTAAAAAAAAAAATCACATTATTCGTTTAGTTGACATATTGAAGCACCAACACGTCCTATTAATTTCATAACATATGGGATTTTTTATAATGCACTTTTTTTATCATGTATAATGTTTTGTAATGTATGAGGACAATTATAATAAAATAACATTCGCAACATTTAACTAGTTGATGGTGTTGAAATAAGAGCCTGGTGGTTTGAAAAAATCTGAAAATTTAATAAGCAGGGTGTGGATGATTATTCGAGACCCTGGAGTACATTGAAATGTAATATTTTTCGAAAACAGATCAAGGTAAGACTAGGATTACTTCCTAGGTAATATATATAATAATTTCAAAAGCACTGAAGATTGAAGGCATTGTCAAACTGAATCTGCGTGAATTCCATTGAATGAGCATTAATATTATTACTATATATATAGGTTTAGATAATGGCGTTCGTAGGCGGTATGCCGGGTGAGTATTCAGTGCTCTTACAGAGAAGAGTATTAATAGTATAACAATAAAGGAACAATGAATCAATGTTGCATCATAATATATTTAATAAAATATTACATGTTTCGCTGTCGATCAGCTCGAGGAACGATCTATTCCTGATCGAACCTGACTCTGGAATCAAACGATCCTCAGATATGCTTCAATATTCAAGCTCATATCTGAGGGTCTTTCGATTCCAGAATCAGTTTCGATCAATAATAGATCGTTCCTCGAGCTGATCGTCAATGAAACATATGTAATATGTTATTAAATATGTTATGATACAACACAGATTCTTTGTTCATTTATTGTTATACTATATATATATATATAACAAAGAGGGTGTGGTAAGACACCAGGTGCATCATGAGTACTCAATACCTAGAGTAGTAGAGTTGGTAATAGGAAAAGATTCAGGACAACGACGGCTGAGCTCCCGCCGTTTCGACAGCTAGATCCGGATCTAGCTGTCGAAACTGCCAGAGTTCAACCGTCGGGATCCTGACTTTTTTCATATATATATATATAATTTTATTTATATATATATATATATAATTTTATTTATATATATATATATGTAAGTATGTATGTATACGTACATACATATATGTATACAGACGTACAGTAGCATGCATATATATATATATATATATATATATATATACATACAGGTATACATATATATATGTACGTATCAGTTTAGCGGACGTTATTATAACGCTCGCTTTGTCCGTTTGTAAACAAATGGACAGCCTGATTTATGCCGTACGGTGTTAAGGCAACCACGTCACCTTTTTGTTCAATACTGACACAGGAACGATGTACTAGTTTCAAGCTTCTTAGCTATCGTCAGCACCGTATACCCTTCTGCCAGATGGTTGAACGTTCGAAAGTATATACTTTCCTTATGAAAATTAACGGCTGAGCAGCCTAATTTGCATATCGAGTAAGTTCAGTCGGCCAGGCGCACCAAAAACGATAAGTTGGAATAGAATTAAACGAAATTTCATTTCTCACTCTTAGTACGTAAGTATGTAAGTATGTATGTATACGTACATACATATATGTATACAGACGTACAGACGTACATTCTATTCCAACTTATCATTTTCGGTGCGCCTGGTCGACTGAACTCACTCGATATGCAAATTAGGCTGCTCAGCCGTTAATTTTCATAAGGAAAGTATATACTTTCGAACGTTCAACAATCTGGCAGAAGGGTATACGGTACTGACGATAGCTAAGAAGCTTGAAACTAGTACATCGTTCCTGTGTCAGTGTTGAACAAAAAGGGGACGTGGTTACCTTAACACCGTACGGCATAAATAAGGCTGTCCGTTTGTTTACAAACGGACAAAGCGAGCGTTATAATAAACGTCCGCTAAACTGATACGTACATATATATATGTATACCTGTATGTATATATATATATATATATATATATATATATATATATGTGTGTATATGCATGCTACTGTACGTCTGTATACATATATGTATGTACGTATACATACATACTTACATTTAAGTAAGTGCCGTACTAAGAGTGAGAAATGAAATTTCGTTTCATTCTATTCCAACTTATATATATATACATATATATATATATATATATATATATATATATACCCTCCCACCAAATTGTTTGCCTTGTGCCTAACTCAGAAACTATTATTAATGTTGTTTACGTTTTATATTTTGTTAATTTATGGTTTACCTAGCGAACAATTATATGATGGGATCTATAAGACCTATATTTCATTTACAGTAAAATCACATTAGTGATTATAATTTCCCTCAATCTGGCGCAAGATGACACGTACCGGAAATACATGTGCAAGCGAGAAACAAAAGCAAATAGAAGATCGCTGTAGCTATCGATAAATTCTTGCAGTTCAGCAAGATCCTATATACAAGGACTGGTGTTAGTGTATGAATATAGGGTAGGTAATATATATTTATGTTTCTTGTACTGGAATCCCTTGTAGTCCACAGTACATTTTCCTTCAAGCCTGAAGCTAAATCATTTTCGTGAATATAAATGAGATCGCCAAAATTATGAAGGAATACTGATATTTCTTGAGAAGCCTTCCAGTTATAGAACTCCGAAAGCCATTACAGCATGAGGAGAAACAACAGTAATATGTATCCCAGAAAGTGCATTTGGGTGATCGATTTCGGAGGTCATGGTGTAAAAATCAGTGTATAAGAAAGTCTCTTGATAAAGTGCTTTATATACTCGAATAAAATTGCTGTGATTAATGAGTATATTATATTAAAAGTATAATATATATTTAAACATGACCATAGAATAAATGACCATTATTCATAGGAAACAGCA
The DNA here is from genome assembly GCA_964016885.1 of Eledone cirrhosa. Lineage (NCBI taxonomy): Eukaryota > Metazoa > Mollusca > Cephalopoda > Octopoda > Eledonidae > Eledone > Eledone cirrhosa. The sequence continues at coordinate 6,558,806 of OZ024751.1, forward strand.
ATAGTTGAATTCACTTCAGAAAGGTGAATAACATTATTGATGCATTGATTAAAATACGTGAAGCATAAACGATAATGACTGAATGATTTGTGAAGCGTTGTTATCAATGGAACAACGAGGTAGAGATGATGAACAACTTAGTCCCAATTGCTTAGAATTAATAAATATGTGAAGCTCAGACTAAAATGCCTTCCGTTGCAGGAAAATATCTTCGTGTGAAATATTTGTTGATGTGAATTAGGTAAAGTAATTTAGTTAACCAATATTCTTATTGCTTAACATATATTCAACCAATATTTCTATTAAGGCGCGTGGTTTGTGCTGAGAGCATTCGGCTCACAATCACAATCACAAGTTGATAGTTCGATTCCCGGTGGAGCGTTGTGTCCTCGAGCAAGATACGCTATTTCAACTCAGCTGGCAAAAATGAGTTGTACCTGTAATTTGGAAGGCCAATCCCGTCCCATTTTGCGTCACGTTGAATCTCCCTGAGAACTACATTAATGGTACGCATGTCTATAGAATGATCAGCCACTTGCATGTTAATTTCACGAACAGGCTGTTCCATTGATCAACTGAAACTCTCGTCGTCGCAACCGACCGTGTCTCAGTTCACTTTATTCCTGTAGGCAAGATCAATAATTATCTTATCTTTGTTGTGTTATGATCATATTCCTAATATTTAAATTCTATCTTATTTCTACAAATCTAATAAAATATACGTAAGAATAGAGTCTATTATTTCCTGTTTGTGGGTGGTGCATTGGCAGTATTGGTAGAGCGTCGAACGACATGCAATGCGACATAGAGTTACGGCCCTGTTCGTTATGTGTTCCAATCCCGCCGCGGTTAGCTTTGCGTTTCATCGTTACGGGGTCAATAAAATAAAGTTTGAATTAGGTAATGTGTATCAGCTTTAATTTAAAAGGTGGAGTGATCACTGATGAAAGTGCTATCGTGTAGATTCTGCTGAATCAGGATTGACCCAAGGCTAAACAACAACAACAAAAGCAACAAAGAAATACACAACAGGTTATCCCTATCTAAGAAAAACGTAATCTATATTACATCGAACAACACATATTGTCTCTTAACTTGTTTCTATTTTCTTTCACACCAGTAACAGTTACGTAACGATCAATTTCATGGAACGGTACTTTATATTGATTACACCTTGAGGTATATAGTTTTATCGACTGACGTATGCTGTGATAATATATTTCCACTAGATGTTTAAATAATAACTGTTGTTTACGTATGCCTCATTTATTTCGAAACCCCGATTAAATAACTGAGTAAATGAGAAATCCATTATATCTTGGAAACAGGTAGAAGTCCAATTTATAGATGTAATATTTAAGGTTTCTCTATCATATAGGGAATCTGCAGTTACCAAATTTCGGTGCACATCAAGCTAAATGTTATCATTTCTGCGTCACTTATCAATTATATACCATGAAAACTCATTCCTTTAGATAAAAATATTATCACAGTGAAGACTACTTATTTCCGCATATTAGATGTTGTTTTGTTACTGACATCATATTAACAGAGATGAATAGCTAATTTAGAATATGTATGTACGATCTGAGATTTACAACTCTATTGTGTGTTCAATCTGAAGAATAGAGCATTTTATTGCATAGCCTTGGTTAGACAGCCAGTTATTCACTGACACCCTTTTATAATCGAGTCCTTGTATGTTTTATTCCTTATTTTGTGGGAACTATAACCTCATTCGAAGCAGTTATGAATGAAATGCTAAAGGTTATAAATGTACTTAAGTTTTAAAATGATCGTCTCTTCCTTGATTCCAGATTAAGTGATATGTTTTCATTGAACCCAAGACTTTACAGCAATAACTCCCCATTACCATTATATCACTAACTACTATTATATGTTGAATCATATATACTGTATATCTAATATATATTCGAATTATCCGAAAGGACTCGATGATGCGGATCAAATTGGCATTATAGTCTCATAAATATGTCGCAAATGTAGTCCAATAGGATAGCGGACAAATTGTTTTACTGTGGATATAATAACGAAGAAAAATTGTTAATTATTCATCCATTAATATTTTCACTTCTTCCACTATGAAGTCCATTATATTTCCTTTTTTTCCCTTTCTTTCCGTGATAAAAGATAATTTTCTGAAAACATCATTTAAATTCAGTATTTTGTAAAAAGAAGAAAAGAAACATAGCTCATTAAATGCATCATTAGTCATATTTAATGTGAATGAATAAATCACGGCTCTAGCAATGTAACATACAAGCTTACGTCTAAATGTATAAACGTTATGATAGATTTACTGATAGATGTCAACTAATTGGCGACTAAAACATAATTCTCGCTTCATATTAATATCTTATACAAATTTTTTGCCATAAAAGTATTCGAAAAGGAACTTAAAATATATATCAAATATTGATAATCCTATGAGTTAATACAGAAGGTCCTATCTTCAAATATTTCGAGTCAAAATCTCATCGTTCGGATATCAATTATACGAGACAAGTGTGTTCGCGATTGCCTCCCTTCTCCCAACGACTTCTGAGTGGAAAAGGTTTAGACTAAAATTCCGTGGAAGCCTAATAAATGGAATGTAACACAACTCGTCGTAGATCACAGAATTTACACTCGCAGACCAGCTTCCAACCATTCTACCCTCAATAGCATCACTAGCAACATCACGATTAAAACAACAGACAGTACCACAACACCAACAACAGATGTGGGTCTGCACACTCTATGACGTGACGCACAGATCCATCCGTTCCTGGGTAAAGCAGGACATATGCGTACACACACACACACGCACACACACACACACCCATATATATTATATATAAGTGTGTGCCCGCGTGTATGTGGATGCGCATTCATATATATGTACATTTCCGTTATTATGTACGTGTATATATATACACATATATATATGTGTGTGTGTGTGTGTGTGGTTGTGAGTTCGATTCCCGAACCTGGCGATGCGTTGTATCCTTGGGCCAGACACTATTTCCCGTTGCTCCTTCTATCTGGAGTTGCGACCGATAGATAATATTAGCAATTGGAAAGACCAATGAAAACATTGTTTCCTCGGTTCGATTTGACGAAAGTCGATCGACTGTCGATATCTAATATAATAATACAAGGACGATTTGTTAAGCCTTCATTACGTTTATTGATTGGTGACGCGCGTTTCGCTGTTGATCAGCTCAAGGTTCGATCAATATCGATCTGTCCCGACTCTGGAATCAAAATCTCGTCGGACCTCTGCTGTGGTAATGACAGAATGAATATATAAAGCATAGACATGTCTGTAATGTTTCGCGTTCATATGGTGGTCAGTTTATGTTGTTTTCATTGGTGGTTTAGCATGTGTGATAAGTGTGTTGGGTGGGGGTGAGCATAGGAACGAGGTGGTGTTGGGGAGCAATGGCTGATGTGAATTGGGTGTTGTGTTAGGGCTTATCATGGACATTTCGGTGGTGTTGTGTGCGGTTTGGATGTTGTAGTGCGTGATAAGACATAAAATAATGAGGTGTTGTACTAGGGGTAGGGGTGTTTCTGCTGGTCATCAGTTTGTCACGGAAGAGTGAGTGGACATAAAGGATGTAGGTTATACTGGTTAGACATCGTTAAAGGGGATTTGCCCTATACGGAATTAATGAAGTGATGGAAATGGTATGAGGTTTGTGTTTGAAAATATATATAAGGGAAGATATATGGTATGAGGTTAGTGTTTGAAAAGACCATAGAAAAGACTATAAAGACTATTTTAATAAAATAAATTGTTTGGAGGGGTTGCTAAAAGACTGTGTGCAGGGGCAAGCTCCTGTTCAATGCATATTGCGTAAAAGAATATAAAAAGGAAAATAAATATACATGTGTACACACGCACCTAGGGGCATATACACATGCATGCACATCCACGCATGCATCAATGTAAATATATATAGTCATGCATCATCCCACAGAGGCACATGCGGAAGGTACACGGTGCCAGACGGGCATACATTCCTAGATGTGTCTGCTTGTGGCAGGAGATATGGAATGGCCCAACTGGTCATTCTGCACTCCTGCACTGGCACCACATATCATACGAATTATAGGTATTTTTGGACACAGCTTCCCATGCCAGTATCGTACATGTTTGCGTCTCCACGTGTGTACACGCTAACGAGATATGCGTGCTCATAGTCTTGGGGGAGGGGTCCATACTACTATATGGTTGCTCTGGGGGTGCAGAAAAACACATATGCACATATATACATACACACTCACGTACCCATATACACCTACATATACATATATACATACATATATATACACATGTATGCACACACCAAACAGGTATGGAGATGTACGTGCGTTAGCATTGCATGTAGATGATGTCACGTGGGGTTAAATGGTGGTAGAAAAAAATGGGAAGGGTGAAAATGTGCTGGGGAATACAAGTGGTATTAAATAATGGTGGTGAAATTAGTGATAAAAAATTATGTGAATTCATCACGTCATTGTGTTGAGGTGTATGGTGCTGGTGGTTTGCGTGTGCCTCAAGGGTATGCTTTATGTTGGTGTAGTTGAGAGTGGTGGATGCATGGTGGTATGTATGGTTTGTCTGTGCCTCAAGGGTATGCTGTATGTGTATGTGTAGTTGAAAGTGGTGGATGCATGGTGTTATGTATGGTTTGTCTGTGCCTCAAGGAAATGCTGTATGTGATGGTGTAGTTGAGAGTGGTGGATGCATGGTGTTATGTATGGTTTGTGTGTGCCTCAAGGGTATGCTTTATGTGATGGTGTAGTTGAGAGTGGTGGATGCATGGTGTTATGTATGGTTTGTGTGTGCCTCAAGGGTATGCTTTATGTGCTGGTGTAGTTGAGACTGGTGGATGCATGGTGTTATGTATAGTCAGTGTGTGCCTCAAGGGTATGCTGTATGTGATGGTGTAGTTGAGAGTGGTGGATGCATGGTGTTATGTATGGTTTGTGTGTGCCTCAAGGGTATGCTTTATGTGCTGGTGTAGTTGAGAGTAGTGGATGCATGGTGTTATGTATAGTCTGTGTGTGCCTCAAGGGTATGCTGTATGTGATGGTGTAGTTGAGAGTGGTGGATGCATGGTGTTATGTATGGTTTGTGTGTGCCTCAAGGGTATGCTGTATGTGATGGTGTAGTTGAGAGTGGTGGATGCATGGTGTTATGTATGGTTTGTGTGTGCCTCAAGGGTATGCTTTATGTGATGGTGTAGTTGAGAGTGGTGGATGCATGGTGTTATGTATGGTTTGTGTGTGCCTCAAGGGTATGCTGTATTTGCTGGTGTAGTTGAGTGTGGTGGATGAATGGTGTTATGTATGGTGGTGGGGGATATGATGAAGGATGCAACCTAACATTTACAGGAGTAAAACTTAATAAGGTTATCAGTGGTAATGAAATGAGATGTGAAAAAATAATGGTAGTTATTCCAATGTTGTGTTTATATTGTTATGTTTTTTCCGTGGTCCCTGCTCGAATATCAGGGAGGAGAATGTATTCTTCCTGGTGTGTCTGCAGTTTATTAGGATTTCTGATCTGAAACTTATGGCAGATTTCAATCTAATGATCACGGCCAATTCGACCAGGCACAATCTGCAGTGGTTTCCCCCTTAACGGGATATTCTGAAACTTTAATATGTTATTTTAACAAATATTTGCTCTACGGTTCTTATATATTTGATATATATTTATGCTTATTGAGCCCTCTTTGGATTTTAGTCTTCAAATTTATTATTATTACTATATATATATATATATATATATATCTAGGGAGTGAGGACTCGATGTTTAGGTTCACTTCTGTGTTCAGGTGTGTGCTAAGCGAGTACTAAGCAAAGGTCCGTCGAGCTGCCGATTATTGAGTCGGGTAAGATCGATACAGTTCGAACCTTGAGCTGATCAGTGGCGAAACGCGCGTCACTACCAATAAATGTAATGAAGGAGTAACCAATCGTCCTTGTTATCCTTTCAATATATATATATATATATATATATATATATATATATATATACATGCACACATATATATATATGTACGTATGGGTGTACCGAACATTTATTATAATGTTCGGTTTGTTTGTAAATGTTCGGTAAACCCATACGGACAAATATATATATATATATATATATATATATGTGCATGTATGCATATATATACATACTACTGTACGTCTGTATACATACATACTTACATTTAAGTATCAGCCGTACTAAGAATGAGAAATGAAATTTCATTTTTTCCATTTATCGTTTTCGGTGCGCCCGGCCGACTAACTCACTCGATATGCAAATTAGGCTGCTCAGCAGTTAATATGCATAAGGAAAGTATATACTTTCAGACGTTCAATCATCTGACAGGAAGGTATACGGTGCTGATGACAGGTAAGAAGCTCGAAACTAGTTCATCGTTCCTCTGTCAGTGTTGAACAAAATGGCAACGTTGGTTGCCGAACACTACGGCTTAATTCGAGCTGTTTGTTTACAAACAAACCGAACATTATAATAAAAGTTCGGTAAACCCATACGTACATATATATATGTGTGCATGTATGTATATATATACATACTACTGTACGTCTGTATACATATATGTATGTACGTGTACATACTTATATTTAAATATCAGCCGTACTAAGAGTGAGGAATGAAATTTCATTTTTTCCATTTATATATATATGTGTGTGTGTGTGTATATATCTTGGGAGTGTAACGTGAAGCTACTGTAGTTTCACGTCAGTGGCGAGGCGTATAGCTAAACACAGTAATATACAATAATGGTTTCTACTTTTGGCACAAGGCCAGCAAATACCCAGTGCATTACTGGTACTTTATTTTATCGACCCCGTAAGGATGAAAGGCAAAGTCAACCTCGGCAGGATTTGAACTCAGATCGTAAAGGGACGTAACTATGCTGGAAAGCATGGCGTCCGACCCTCTACCGATACTGCCAATCCACCGCAGTAATATCCAATAATACAAGGACGATTGTTTATGCCTTCATTATGTTGATTGGTGACCGGCGTTTCCTTATTGATCAGCTCAAGGTTCGATCTATATCGATCTAGTCCGACTCTGGAATCAAAATCTCGTCGGACCTCTGCTGTTGTAATGACAGAATAAATATATAAAGCATAGAAATGTCTGTAATGTTTCACGTTCATATGGTTGTGAGTTTATGTTGTTTTCATTGGTGGTTTAGCTATGAGGAATGTTTTGGCATGTGAGATAGGTGGGGAGGGGGATGAGCATAGGGATGAGGTGGTGATGGGGAGCTGTGGCTGATGTGAGTTGCAGAGGTATGGTGCTTTGGCCAACCATAGACATTTCGGCGTGTACGTGGTGAGGCGGAGGTGCTGTGTGTGGTGTGGATGTCGTAGGGCTATGCGTGATGGGACATGAAAGAGTGCAGTGTTGTACTAGGGATACAGGTGTTTCTGCTGGTCGTCAATTTGTCATGGAAAAGAAAGCGAACATAGGGGAGGCAGGTTAGGGTGGGTCTTATTTGTAAGCTGTTTAGACATCGTTAAAGGTTATTTGTGCTATAAAGAATTAATGAAGTGATGAAAATGGTGTGAGGTTAGTGTATGAAAATATATATAAGGGAAGAATTATGGTATGAGGTTAGTGTTTGAAAAGACTATAAAAAGTCTATAAAGACATTTTTATTTAAAAGAAATTTGGAGAGGTTGGTAATACACTGTGGGTAAGGGCAACATACCTGTGCAGTGCATATTGTGTGAGAGAATATAATAATTAAAATAAATATAGTTGTTTATACACGCACCCAGGGACATGCGCACATGCATGCACATCCACACATGCACCAACGTAAATATATATACAATCATCCATGCTTTATATGTTCATTCTGTCATTACAACAGCAAAGGTCCGACGAACTTCTGATTCCAGAGTCGGGCCATATCGATAGATATCGAACATTGAGCTGATCAATAGTGGAACGGACGTCAGCAATCAATAAACGTAATGGAGGCTTAACAAATCGTACTTAAAATATGTATATATCTGAAAGCATATGTGTTTGTATTCGTAAGTGAGCTTGTAAGTTTTCACAAA
>OZ024751.1:6571923-6619423 GCA_964016885.1 Eledone cirrhosa
AGATACACACACAAACACACACACACACACACACACACACACACATACACACACACACAGACACATATATATATATATGTATATATACATATATTGTTAGTTCTATCGTTACTTTGGTATATTATTGTGGGTTAGATTTTGCCTACCACAATGTTCAATTTGTCAAGCTATTTAAACGAATGTTATTACTCTAAGGACCTAACTTATCGAGTGCTTTGCTAACTCATCATTTCATATAAGTAGGCCGAATTTGCTTGCAAACCGCCAGAGATTCGATTTTACTAAATTTTCAATTATATATATATATATATATTTAAAAGAATAGAGCTATATATATATATATATATATATATATATATATATATATATATATATATATATATATATATATATATTTAAAAGAATAGAGCTATATATATATATATATATATACTTGTGTATAATGGTAGCTATGGTGCTTCCATAGGCAGTAACCCAAAATTAGCACTCGATATTCATCAGAGTAGAGTGTAGATAGTATACAGAAAATGAAAAATCAGTGATGCATCTTGACTCAATTTATTGCGTGTTACAATTATTTCGCCGGCAGGTAGCTCGAGACATGGTCCTTGTATGGATCTGGCTGATTCTACGGCTGCAGGTTCCTTCAGACACGGGTAGTTCGTTCGGAGCAAATTGTATCACTCTTGTTTATATGTTTATATATATATATAGAGATATAAACATAGTGTCTGCATTTCTGTTTCTATGCAAATACAAGAGCAATAATGGCGGGGTCATTCTACTGACATGAATTAAAACGAGGCTGTTTACATAATTGAAAACGAATCGAATATTATTAATATTCGGGAAACTCAGATTACATTTATATATATATATAAGTGTGTGTGTGTGTAAAGTGAAAGGGAGAGATAGAGAGAGAAAGAACCAGATATATTAATAGAGAGAGAGAAAAATTGACAGCTTAATTTCAGTTCAGTTCGAATGTTTTATTTCAAATCGAACATCATATTGCATATATACTGCGCTTCATTGCGAGACGTTCAGGTACTGTGTATATCATCATTTAATTGGGAATTATGTTTGCTGGGCTAAACTTACTCTACATTTTCTGTTTCTCTTTGTTAGGGAACTATTATTGAAGAATGTAGAAATCGGAATTAACCGTGCACTGAATGTATAGAAATTATATCTGAATGATCGATTCATTCAAAATATACATGTTGTATTTAGATTAGGTAGTGCATCATGGATAAATACCCATATGTTACAGCCAAAGTCGGAAGACGAAGAATGAGCAATGCAATCACCCGACAAAAGAACCCAAGGAAAGAAATTTCTTTCAATATGTGGAATCATTTTCTACTATAAGAAAACGGCCAATTCATAAAAGGTGAAATCAATTGAATCATTAAGTAAAATAAGTGTATGAACTCATCTACCTCAGAACTATTGATTACTAAAGTTGACATCTGACTTTAACAAATGAAGTCAGCGTAAATATCAATACGGAAAAAGATATTGAAAATTCGCTTTCAAATGTAACGAGGATATTGAATGTAATATGGCAATGTAAAGAGAATTTATCCATGCATGCATATACTCTTCATTTAACTACATTCTTTGTGTTCTACGAAATATAAGGTTTAAATAAAGAAGAGCGAGATCCTAGCATAACGTTTGATTTTACCGATTGAATGTTAACTGGAATTAACTGAGAATTACTCATTGTTTGAAGGAGAAATACCAAGCCAGGAAATAGAATTCTATGAACATATGGAAATTCGAATATAACCCAATAAATAAACTTTCATATACATTTACACCATAAATATAAAAATTACTACATAGTATTCGAAGCAATATTACATATACATACACGACGTTCAGCTAACTATAGTTAATAGTTTAGAAAATCTGCCTGATGAAAAGTGTGTGTATGTGAGGTATGTGCGGGGATGTATGTGTGTATATGTGTTGATGTAATATATATATATATATATATATATATATATATATATATATATATATATATATATATATATATATATATATAAAATAAAGTTAAATAAAAGTCAAATGATTAAAATTTAGCTTCGTTTATTACTGCTATATATATTTCGGTGACAGCCATCTTTGGCTGTGACCTCTTCAGGCAGTTTGAATTAGTATGGTATAGACAAGTACATATGGTATACAACCAACATAAACTCAAAATCTCTATATATATATATATGTATATACATGCATATATATATATATATATATATATATATATATATATATATATATATATATATATATATATATATATATATATTTATATATGTATATGTGTGTGGGATGGAGTGTGAGTGTTAATGGTGTGCAAGTGTTTATGTATAATTTAAGAATGGTTTTCAAAAGAGGGATGGGAAGAAAGTACTGCTAAATATAGATTACATTAGTAGAGATGAAACATCACTTTCATATGGAACTAACGTCTACAAGACTAGAACTGTTTAATTCGTTTGAAATCATCAGGAATTTGTGAATAGGTTGGATAAGTCTGGTATTTCTTGAGTCCTTTTCAGTAGAGAAAGGGTAGAACAGACCGGAGTAGATGCAAAAAGAGGGGGATGATGGAAAATAAGAAAAAAAGGTGGAAGAGGAAGAATTAAAATGTGAGGTAGAAGTGGTGGGGAATGTGGGTGATGGAATTTAAGAAATGTTTATTTCGGTCAGAATTTTGTGCTAGATGGTCTGATGGTAAGAACGTGCAAACGGAAAATATATGCATATATATATATATATATATATGCAGAGGTTATATTTGATTTGTTGGGATTCAACAAGCTTAAACATGTTTATAACTGATATAAAGCACTCAACAAGTTAGTGGAGTAAATACACAATATGTTAATAAATGGAAACTATATTTATAAAACCATATTTATTTTATTATACATATTTCAAGGGCAAATAAAACAAATCTGTATTTTATCCGATGAAAGCGCACCATAATTTGCCTTGGTTGCCCTTGAAATATGTATAATAAAATAAATATGGTTTTATAAATATAGTTTCCTTTTATTAATATATCGTATATATATATATATATATATATATATATATATATATATATATATATATATATGTATATATACATATATATATATATATATATATATATATATATATTTATATCACCCACAAACACCTAATAAAAGTTCACAAAATGTTACGATTAATACCCGGCACACACTAGTAAATACAATAATCTGTGTTTGATTCTAATACACATCATGATAGACCATATAAGTAAGGGTATTTCCTTGTGACTTGGCAATACAGTTTAATTAATAAATGATTCACAATATCATTAGTAGGAGTTATTTCTTGCATTAAAAAAGCAAACAGATATTTAACCCAAAGTGCTATCGCCCTAGCAATGAACGAGATTTCACATTAATACCGTTGGTCATGTATATTTAGAGTTTTCTAAAAGATAGCGTCTCATCTATCTGCACAATGTGAAATCTAGCATACACGAAGCGTTTGAAACCGGAGGTAGCAACTTTTATATGTTGCAGACAATAACCATGAGATATATATATTCTTTGAGGATTCATTGAGTAACAATGTAATGTGAGGGAGTGATTAGAGAAGTTAATATCTCTAAACAGCACTACTAGAATATGTGACGTAACTTTATTGATGAAACACATGTTAGCATGTATAATTAAATAGCTTTTAATAATCACGCCTTGTCTGTTTTTCCTAACATATTGACGCACGAACAGTCTGACGTTACCATCACATTTTCACCTTTTTCTGAGCCTCAGGCTTATTATATAAGTGTGTATTCTGCTGTATTGTATAAGTTATTTTCCTTTCGCAATATTCCTTGTTTAATTTGCATAAACACTTGAGAAACGGCTTCCAAATGGGAATTCCATTATTTTCTGCATCAGTGAAAAATCTATTATTAAATCTTGGATGTTTTACGTGTTATTTCAAGAGAAATATGTCAACATGTATTAATGTTGCCATTCTCTTTGATAAATAATTATAGTAATTAACAAGCCAAAGTCTTTCACAATATGTATGGCATATATATATATATATTGTATATAGGATACATGAACATACATGCATACATACCTATATATATATATATATATATATATATATATATATATATATATAAATTAATACGTATATACATACTTGCATACGTACATACACACACATATACACACATACCCCCATATATATATGTATATATATATATATATATATATATATACATGTGTGTGTATATATATACATATATATATATATTTATATATATATATATAGAGAGAGAGAGAGAGAGAGTGAGAGAGAGAGAGAGAGAGAGAGACACGTTTGCATGTGTGTTGGAGTGTCTATGTTTGTGTGTTTTTGAGAATTACACGTGAGTACGCACGAGTTGCGTTATTGTACACGTGAGCCTACCTCTTTACCCAGAAAATTCTTAACAATTTCGATGCAAAATGTCGCATTGTTATTGAATGTGAGATTACGTAGACTAATTTTAATATACTGATACGGAATTAACGTCGAGAGTATCAAATATATCTCCTTGTGATATATTTTCATAAATGTATTGCAACACCCTTGTGTATTACCCTTGTGCTTTTTATCGTCTCTTTCATATACGTTATACTGTTGGATATTATTAGGTAATCGCGTTTATTGTCACAGTGCCAAGTTCAACTTTAAATTTCATTTATCGTAGGACGTTTTATGTACTAACGTCGTCTCAATCGATTACAGTCACTCTCAAAATATGTGGCTTCTCTGATGGTGCATACATAGTTCTTCCGCATAACATAATGTTACTTTTAAGTGTGGTAGCAAAGAACAGAAATTACCTTCAGACAATAAACAAGAGAAATAGCCACTTCATTCACAAACGTTGCCACCTAACGAAATATTCATTTGGGACTGGATATCATATATTAATATCATATTACGCACAGAAACTGTCTGATAAAATCATAATTCTAAAATAAATTATTTAATATGTTGATTCAAAATTGATGTGATGTTATCCTAGACAAGATATGTTTGTATAATTCTTCCCTTATTTTAACTTAGATAAAAATGCCTGGAGAGCTATTTTAGTCTGCTCTACTTTTCTATAACAGTTTACAGAAAGTATAGATTTTCAGCTTATTTTCTTCTTATTCTCATTTATCATGCATGCATCAATTCTCTTGATAGCAAATGATAAATGGACAACTCATGTGAGTCGACAGTTAAAGAAATGTTTTTATTCGTATTCATTTTATCTACTCCAGTAATTCAAATTTTATTATATAGTTTTTAACCTTTTTTATCGATATTTATATATATACGTTGATGAATACAATTTTTTACATTTTCCTCATACCTCTATATATATCTATCAATATATATATATATATATATGTGTGTGTGTGTGTGTTCATATATTTACATATATAAGTCGATCCTAATTTATATAGCCGTTTTCTAAAACATTTCACTGATTTAAAAAACTAATTTTCTACTTAATAAAATTTATTTTCCCATAATTGGTGGATAAGTATTTTTTTTTACATTTGTGGTTATGATAAATGTGTACTATTTGGACTACGTCGATGTGCACAAATTGTTCATTTCAAATTAATTTTATACAGTCATCATCTTTAAATGCTCTATTATTTCACGTCGTTTAATAATTTTACGCCTACCCACACCATATAACGTCCATATATATGTGATAATGTAGCGTTTCAGTTTTATATTTGGTAGCGTCTAAACCCATGCTAGCGTAGGAGATAGACGTTAAACGATGATGATGATGAATGAGGGGAACAGGGAGCTTTCACCTCAATGTAAGTTAGTAACTTTGATTCTTTCTTATATATATATAACGAAATAGAGATAGAATGAGAGAGATATGTAAAACCACGAACGCAGTACCAAGTGTAATCGGCATCTTCCTATGATTAGTGGCCTTCATGGTCTTAGCAGATCAGGCTCCCCCCCATCTCTCTCTCTCTCTCTCTGCTACATTAAGTGTGGCCGGAACTCGAGTTCGGGAACAATTGAAGGTACCCGTTTACGTGTGTTATATTGAAGCGAATAACTATGTGTGGGTTTATTTAACATTACCTTTTGAGTATGCTGAGATGCAACCGGTCCTAGCAGTGATACCCATGCTAGTTCCGTTAATTTATTATTATTTTCTCTCAACTTGAAAGTAAGTGAACAATTTTTCACATTTTTTATTGTTTTTTGTTTTAATACACACTATGATTCCTGTTATATATATTTTCTCCCACTCACCTATTAAATCGTACAAGTTTTGAAATAGACCGGTTTACGCACCTGGTTGGTCGAAATATTTAGAATAGAAGTTAGACTCTAACTTACGCCCGGCACTATATCGCTGTATAACCGCCGGTAGGCATTTAATGTCCGTAAAGGTTTTAGGCACTACAACTGTTACTATCGCACAATTTCTCACCATAGGACTTGGAGACTAGAGCCAAATGCTACCATTCTATTATACAGTGATTGGAGACTGAATTTCTGGGAGCGAGCAGAACTATTTGAATTTCGTCTCCTGTCATCACGTAAATTTATAAATCGGTAGCCAATCAGGAGACAGCATTGTGACGCGGAGAGATTCCAGTTACCAACATTTTACTGTGTTGGCCGTCACATACAGTCATAGCCGGCATGGAGTGGAGTCGAATTCTGTTATTGATTATGCGAAGCCCGCTGAGGAAGCGACATGCTCCGAATGTACATTGTTGCATAATATATGCGGACAGAGGGTGTAGTGCCCTCTGCTGCTGCATTAAGTGTGGCCGAAACTCGAGTTCGGGAACAATTGAAGGTACCCATTTATGTGTGTTGTATTGAAGCGAATAACTATGTGTATACTCTGGGAGTTTATTTAATATTACCTATTGAGTACGCAGAAATGTAACCCGTCCTAGCAGTGAAACCCCTGCTAGTTTCGTCAACTTATATATATATAGCTAGAACACTGGCAGTTAATATCGGTAGTGGTAGAGCACTCAGTCCGTGGGACGAGTTTGGTACAAGTAATAACACATCAGTTAGTTCACTATACCGAGAACAATTGTTTCACCTTGTGCGGATCTATGCAGGGTGGATTGGCAGTATCGGTAGAGGGTCGGGCACAATGCTTTGAAGCATAGAGTTGCCTCCCTTTATGATCTGAGTTCAAATCCCGTCGAGGTTAACTTTGCCTTTCATCCTTACGGGGGTCGATAAAATAAAGTACCAATAATGCACTGGGATAATTGCTGGCCTTGTGCCAAAAGTAAAACAATTATTATGCGGAGTATTAGTAATTGGAAAGACCAATGGAAACAGTTTCCTCGGTCCGATTTAACAAGCTCCACCCATTCGTTAGTGGAATGCGGTCTGGTAACGTCCAATCGACTATATATATATATATATATATATATATATATATATATATATATATAAATATATATATATATATATATATATATATATATATATATATATATATATATATATATATATATATATATATATATATAAAGGAAATGTGGTAAGGAACCAGATGGACCATAACGCACCAGAGTACTCAATACTTAGGGTAGTAGAGTGGGATTGTCCAGAAATAGCCGTTGAAACGGCTTGAGCTCTGCCGTGGGGGTAATACTTTTTCCTATATATATACCATATGGATGTGATTCAAAATTCGTGTGCCAAATCAAATTCAGTATTCAAAATTTAGAAGATATATACTTCTATAGTAGTACACAGCTATAGTGTTTATAAAATCCCTACGCAATACTTCAATGTTGCATTACTTAATATAATTCACATTACTTCGAACGTTGTAATGACCTTTGTTATGTTGTTATGTTATTCGTAGACATATGATAGGAAAATCAATTTGCCATTGTGAAAACTGATTAATAATCTCTAGCCTCGGGATGTAATATATTCACAAGTAAACAAACGTTATTACTCATAATCGCTTTCTAATTGGGAAATCACAAATGTATGTTTAATTACTGATTTAATTTTATTTAATTTTATTCGAGATGACCACTACTTAGGCATGTAACTAGTCACACCCATACATACACAAAACCCCTGTGTCACACACACATTTATTAATGTATGTATTTATATGTCTAGCTATCTCTCTTTCTATACATACACACACTAGCACATATATATATATATATATATATATATATATATATATATATATATATATATATATATATACCAGATAGAAAAATGCGTACAGCAAAAAAAAGTAATATTGTTGGAATATAAACCTTTAAAAATACAGGACAAGAAACTAAAATAAAACTTTATATTCCACCAATATTACTTTTTTTTGCTGTACGCATTTTTCTATCTGGTCTACTATTTCTTAAGGCAATGCAAGCAGCAACTATCTAATAATTAAATGATCATAGTGAATTACTGACAAGTGATTGACATTTTAAAGTTCTTTTGAGTATAATTGCAATCTAGTTGAGGCAACTGGCTTAATGACAAAGCTAGTAAATCATGAATGCATTTGAGATGATTAGTGCATAATAGTGAATTGGTGAAACTTGTGCATTTCAATGGTGTTACAACAATAGATGTAAGTTATATAGTAGTAATACTTTATCATTTTAACTTTTTAGAATGGACAAAAACCCATGCAAAGAAATGACTTTGACTGCAGTGATTCTCTCCAATTTACTTACAAAGCAAAACGTGGTCAAATACCTTATCATCTCTGATAAAATGCCCATTGAATCACTGAAAATCGGATGCATGGAATTCGTCATACAATGCACCTATTAATCGGAAGCCATCACATATATCAATGGATATAGGGAGTTGTTCACACTGGAAGACCATCACTTCATTTGTGACTTCATCAGTTATCTCCACGATTATCTCAGACCCCCAATTGCATTGATGAGAGGTGATCCAATGTGTGAGCATGTAACTAATCTTATAGAAGTTGTTATCGACCACCTGGCTTTTAGTGACATTTGACTTATTTGACTGATAATGATGTATTTTTAAAAAGTATGTGTACATTCTTGTTACTATTTTAAGGCAATGCAAGCAACAACTATTTAATAAAATTTAAATTTAAAAATGACCATTGTGCATTACTAGTTTAATGACATTTTATTAAGTCACAAAATTAGTCAGTCAGCCATAGAACAAGGATCAGGTGGCAAAAACATTGGCAAAAATTTGTGTCAATTTAAGATTTCCAACATTGTTCAAATGAATCATATCTGGTTTGAAGTCAGATTTGTCAAATTTTGACCACTTTTCAATGTTGTGAAGATTGGGCAAGTTCAATTTTTGAATCATTTCTTTCATGCAGTAATTAAACTACTTTTCCAAACGTCGTCATTTCTGGATTACCTCCCCTAGCGTCACGCTTACTACTTACTCACTTGAACACAAGATTTATCAGCAAACTTTGATTATAAACTTTTTCCCGCTGGACCAAATTTCTAGATTTTTAAGCCAAAAGATGCGTAATGATCTGTTCATGCTCATATAAGTTTTATCTCAGTTAAATAAAGTAGAGCCGCGCTGTACTGTCGTAAACAGACGATTGCCAACGAAAACACGACCACAACGATATTACTAAACGGACTACCGACCGTTTAGGATATATATATATATATATATATATATATATTAGTGGAAGTAGAAGATCTACCGCGAACTCGACGATTTCGGCTAGCTACCTCTTCTGGGTATTTAGACGAAACCAGCAGGTCAGCAGTAGATAATCTACTTCCACTAATAGACCCACTCTGCATCTTACCATGTATCGAGTACTTTATTTATTTGTGGCTTTCTGGGTCCCAATACCGAAGACTATCAATATATGTATATATATATTATGCATGATCGATATCAAACGTTTCGTCTCGAGATGCAAGCGCCTGATGGTAGTGCACCATTTTATGGTAAAACAATATTATAATGTTACAGAAAAGGAAAGCAAATCTAAAGCTTCGATTCACGTCGTCGGGTTTGATGAATGTGTGGCTCTTTTATGTATGAGTCGTGGTACCTCTCATTGCATGACCATATATCAATAACGCATTATCTGCGTGTGAAGATGTTTGAAATCAACATACATCATATACGCATCTCCGTTTTTTTTTGTGAGTCCATATATATATATACATTTACAAGAGCAAGAATGAAGGGTTCATTCTACTGATATGGCAATAAAATTGATGCTTGTTTGCATAATTACAAACGAATCGAATGATATTATTAATATTCGAAAAACTAAGATTACATTTATATATATATGTATATATATAGAGTTTTGCGAGTTTTTGATATGAAATCGTGTGTCGAAACAAATATTGTTATACTGGGGGAGGGTCATATTTGTGTAATAATATTGCCAGAATTAATAACAGAACACACTCACTGTTTGGTTGGTTTTCGCTTCTGTGTCTTTTATATCGGTTAATTTAATTTATTCGGTCCTCAATGTTGTCATTGACTGACCAACGGTCAAAAATACAGATACAATATAGACACAAACACATATATAGTCTATCAAAGTTATGTCGTTGCACATCCTCAACATCGTCATTGGTGCTATTATGTTTCCTCCCGTTGCATTGTATGCTTACGCCATCTTTATTTAGTCCGTTTATTTATTTATTTGTTTTTTTTTTTTGTTTTCTCTGCGCATGCGTTTGCGTGTGTGTATAGTGTTTTGTTTGATGTGTGTTCTTGTTTGGGAGACTGTGTATTGGTTAATGTATTCTATCTTAGCTTACTAGTGTGTGTTTATATGTGTTTGTTGTGTATGTATTTATTTATTTATTTATTTATTTATTTATTTATACTTCTCTCAGGTTACTGTGGTTTGTTTGGGTGTTGTTGTTATTCCATTCATTTTTTCTGTTTAGCCTTGGCCTTCTAAATTCTATTTCGCTGGCCTCTCTAATTTGCCTATATGCTGGGTCATTTCTATGTTTAGATATTATTCTAATTTCTGTGTTGTCCATGTTACTGTCGTGTTGTTGTCTTGCATGTTCGTATAGTACTGAACCGTTTTTTCGTCCTTTTAGTTCCCCCCAGTGTTGATCCATCCTTTCACCTATGCTACGAGCTGTCTCGCCTATGTATGTTGTTGTCATGTGTCTGCAAGTACCCTCTGTACATCTTATGCTATAGACTACGTTTCTAGTTTTACAGTTTATCCGGGGGTTACTCTACATATGATACATTTCCTATTAGTATAGGGGGTTTTATTAAAAGGGTAGGTTTTTGATGATCAGGGATTTTATGGTGGTTCCTGGCTTTTCTACCACCTTAATCTTTAAGTGGGTCTTTCTCAGGGCCTTTCTACACTGGTTAGCTAATTTCTTTCCAGGGGTAGCGTCCACAAACATGACACTCTCGTATCTCTGTTTGTCGTAACATGAGGTGGCTTTCCCTATCTTATGTCTAGTCCTATCTAAGCTATTCCATGATTTGCTCCTGTATAATGGGCAAATTCCTTTCATGTCCAGTTCTATGAGGGTCTTATACTTCTCTGGAGTTCCTTCGTATACTCTGATTCTGTCTCTTTGGTCGTAGCCAGAGAGCTGCATGCAGTTGATGAAGTGTTTGATGTGTCTTTCCATTTCTGTTGGGTTGCACACGCGGGACAAATTCTTCATTACTCGTACCAAATCTGCGATCAGAATATTAAACTTAGCACTACTGGGCATTGCTGAGTTTTTGAGTATCAGGTATTTGGAGGCCATGGGTTTAGCATAGTGTGAGTGGAGTATTTGGGCTCTCTCGTCTATAGTGTTAATGCAGAGTTCCGTGTCTAATACAGGTAGTCTATTGTTAGCGAGTTTGGAAGGGTAGTCGATAGTTACAGCTATACTCTGGTGTATGGAATTAGCTATCTGCTGGATGCTTTCCATTGTGTTACCTTCTAAATTAAACTTGTTACTGCTCTCTTGTGGGGATGTCCTTATTACTAGGGGAACTAAAAGGGCGAAAAAAAACGGTTCTGTACTATACGAACATGCTAGACAACAACACAACGGTAACATAGACAACATAGAAGTTAGAATAATATCTAAACATAGAAATGACCCAGCAGATAGGCAAATCAGAGAGGCCAGCGAAATAGAACTTAGAAGGCCAAGGCTAAACAGAAAAATGAATGGAATATCAACAACACTCAAACAAACAACACTGACCTAAGAGAAGTATAAATAAATAAATAAATAAATAAATAAATACATACGCAACAAACACATATAAACACACACTAGTAAACTAAGATAGAATACATTAACCAATACACAGTTACCCAAACAAGAACACACATCAAACAAAACACTATACACACACGCAAACGCATGCGCAGAGAAAACAAAAAAATAAACAAATAAATAAATAAATAAACAGACTAAATAAAGATGGCGTAAGCATACAATGCAACGGGAGGAAACATAATAGCACCACTGACGATGTTGAAGATGCGCAACGAAAGAACTTTGATAGACTATATATATGTGTTTGTGTCTATATTGTATCTGTATTTTTGACAGTTGGTCAGTCAATGGCAACATTGAGGACCGAATAAATTAAATTAACCGATATAAAAGACACAGAAGCGAAAACCAACCAAACAGTGAGTGTGTTCTGTTATTAATTCTGGCAATACTATTACACAACTATGACCCTCCCCAAGTATAACAATATATATATATATATATATATATATATATATATATATATATATATATATATATAAATGTATTCTGAGTTTTTAATCGGGTAAAATTTTCAATCATATTTTATTATTTGTTTGACCCGAATAGCTTGCTCGCTTCTATGGCTATGCGGTTAATGGTTTAACCATCGTCTCAGTGTGTTTGGCCTTTTAACGTATGTTTATTGATCTAGTTCTCTCATTTCTATTGAGCGCTTACCATACATTTCGGAAGTTGTTTTTCGTTAATTTCCAATAGCCGAAATGTGATTCTCGCTAATTTATATATATATATATATATATACATATATATATATACATATATATATATATCCCGAATTAAATCGGTGGTAACCACATTATATAAGGTACTCAATATATTTGTTGAGAGAAAATATCAATTTAATATAGGCTTCTACAGGACTAGAGCTGTTTCATTCGCATGAGAACGTATAGGAATTGCGGATGATTTCATAAGAATGAAACAGTTCTAGTCCAGCATAATCAATGTCTATATTAATGACACACACACATACACACATACACATACACACACGTATACACACACACGCACATACTCACACACACACACACACATACCCCCCCCCCCCACATATATATATATATAGTTTTAATATAGATGAGAATCTACAGGACTAGAACTGTTTCATTCTTTAGAAATCATCAGGAATCTCTCTCTCTCTCTCTCTCTCTATATATATATATATATATATATATATATATATATATATATATATATATATATATATATATATATATATATATAGTGGTTTAGGAGGTATGAGATATTGAGACAGGAGGAGAGAAATATACTTTATTTTTATGAAATCTTTCATTGCTTTCATTTTTAGAAATCAATTAATTGCTTTATTTGCAAGATTTCGCTATATTTCCCATTATGAAATTATTTAATCTTATTAATAACATTTAATATGATTTTTGCTAAACTATTCACGCAAGAAATAAACATTGACGGAATATTTGTTTATAGGATTGGACTACTGTTGCTCTTATATTAGAGCCACCTCCATCAGAGTAAAAGATTTAATCAAATAAGTGCAAATGTGATGAATCATATATGATTTATCAATTAACATGTCCTGATAATTTGGTGTAAGGATTAATAAATATCAGTGTATATGTGTGTGTGTGTGCGTGTGTGTGTTGTATTTAACGAAATAAACAATATTTATAATATTTATGTGATGTATTCATTGTACGCATTTGATCTGTTTATATCGGATTATTTGGATATACAAATAATTTGGAACATTTAAATTATGTTCAGCTTCCCCAGCACGATTCGAAACCAAATTAACTTCCTAATCATAAACCACAATAAATATTTATTTCTAGCGAACTATATGTAGGGATAGATCGAATTCCTTTACGTAAATGACATCGTCGAAGTCGTGCAAAACAGATATAAATATAACAGTATTAGAAACAAAAAAAAAAAGATCTTAAGATACAGCCTGAAGGCACAGCACTTAGAGAAACAATGTCGCGGGTGTTAACATGCATATAGAAGCATAACATACATATGCAATGAGTGAGAAGTTTCAGTGAGCTATATATAGAAGTCTATAGTTGCTTGTCATTATGATGTAGAAGGAGAAAATATAATGACATTATGCGAAGAAGGTGCATACAATAAGTTGCCAAATTAAACATTTCAAATTACAGTTGTCCTCCGGTATTCGCGTGAGTTACGCTCCTATAGCACTCACCAAGACAACGCATCTTATGTAAGGGGCGTCCAATAGGCCGGCAAGTACGGTATATTGTTGTTAATAATTTAGCGTTAAAAATATATATATATTGCCACGAAAATAGCCATAAAAACTCGCGGAAAATATTTACCACTTCGCGAATATCGGTAGTTTCCACGAACAATTATTAACTAGGTTCTAAAGAAAATCCCCCGAATAACCGGGACAGCGAATGTCGGGACCGCGAATGTCGTGACCGCGAATGCCGAGGGTACACTGTATACATGTTTAACCATACCGAAAAGATAGTGAATTGTATTTTATTGTTCGTTCGTTGCTTTTATTGTGTATCGTAATGTATCATTCTAAAATGTATAACAAAAAACTAAACATAACGCTGGCCATTATTTTTTATGATCTGAGTTCAAATCCCGCCGAGGTTAACTTTACCATTCATCCTTATGGGGTCGATAAAATAAAGTACCAGTAATGTACTGGGTATTTGCTGGCCTTGTGTCTAAAAAATAGAAACAATTATTTCATTTTATGGTTTCAATCGGGTCGTTAGATGGAACTACAGATATGCTATTTTTGCTTGTTTGCTCTTGTAAGGTTCAGGTTCATATATCTACTCATATATTTTATATGCATTTGCCTCAGTGTCGTTTAAAGGATTTCGCCTGCAAAGAAGTTAAATAAGTCTATATTCTTTCACATACCATCAGTGCATCACTGTAAATACCTAATAAATATTATAGATCTCCATGTATGCCCTTGAGTACAGAGAAAATCAGTGAGAGAGTGAGAGCGTGTATGAGGGAAAAAGATTGTGCGTGTAAAGGAAGAGCGAGAGCAAAAGACAGAGAGAGAGGGAGATAGAGAGAGAGAGACAGAGAGAGAGAGAGAGAGAGAGAGAGAGAGAGAGAGAGAGAGAGAGAGAGAGAGAGAGAGCGAGAGAGAGATTAATAGGATCAGGGGAAGTTTTAGTGCAAACGCGGCAATATTTAATCTAAGATATTAAAATAATTATCGTCGAAAAGATAGTTCCCCTGTACAATGAGTGACGAATAATAACCTATTATAGCTTTATAACCAAATACCATTAAAGATCAATTATTATAGAAGTGTACAAAGTTGATACTCACTCTAAATTCAATTAATATGCAAATATAAAGGCATTTGGGCTTAAAATTGATCGATGACGCATATAAAACATCATTGCTACTCAATAATCAGAGATAATTTTAAAATGAAAATGAACTTGATTGAATGTGTGCTAAATGTGTTTGCTATAATAGTGTTAGATGTATTGTAATTCATTCCAGATTGAAATTATTTAATTTCGTAGGTATGTAAAACATGCATGATTTACTACGTAATCACTGTAGCATGTAACCAAATTCAATCGAAGTATGTTCCAAACACAGCTATCACATTATAGCCGCCATTTTTGATTAGGCTGTTTATCCTAGATATATTATGTTTGATCTCCAGGGAAATCAAAGTCTTCGATGGAAATATCACATTTTAGTAAATTTAAGTTCGAGTCAGTCCCTTACACTTTGAGTATTTTCTAGGCCACTCATTTCTTTTTGCTTCCAGATACATCTGTACTATTGTCTAAGAATGGTGTGAAAATGTGTAATGTATATATAGTGAGAGAATGATAGGGAGAGAGAAAGCAAGTGATAGAGATAGATAGATACATAAAGATACACACATCCACACACACGCACACACACACACATATATATATATATATATAGAGAGAGAGAGAGAAAGATATATATATATATATAGAGAGAGAGAGAGAGAAATATATGTGTGTATGTGTGTGTAACTGTTTGATAAAACATAGACAAGATTAGGCATCATCCCATTGATTGACATGATGAATAAAGTCAATTTGTTCAAGTTGCCTGATCAAAGGTAACTACTAATAAGTTATCATCACCATTGAGCAATATATTTTGTACATATTAGCAGGGTTTATTGAACTGAAATAAATTAATTTGGTTGGGAATACCACGAGATAACGGCAGAAGATAACGACAGGCTATCGTCACGTTTTCCAATATTTAATTTACGCACCTATTATTTTGATAACGTATTATATATGTATATGTCTCTCTATATATATATAACCGTCTACCACGAAGGTATAAAGAACTTTGCGAAATCTCGTCTAGCCCACCTCGGGATGATAAGATCTGACACTAGAGTCCGGGCAGGTATTCCAGAATGCTCTGTTCAAGATCCTATCATCTGCACCAAATGCAGATTGAAGCCGCTGGATTCAAGTGCCATTTGAGGCATAAACATAAACATTGAACTGAAAAGTGTGTTGAACCCTTATACATCGAATCGACCATCATCATCAACATCAATATATATATATATATATATATATATATATAATTAGTACAGTTAAAATTTTAAGCACAGAATTTCACCCTATTGCGGGATCTTCTGAATCATTCAGAAGATCCCGTAATAGGGTGAAACCAGTAATTCTTTGCTTAAACTATAATCTGTACTAATAATAAATATTTGCTTTGTGATTTATATATACATATATGTGTGTGTGTGTTTCTCTCTCTCTGTGTGTGTGTGTGTGTGTGTGTGTGTGTGTGTATGTGTCTGTCTGTGTTGTGTGTGTGAGTGTGTGTGCGCGCGGGTGTGTGTGTGTAATAAAATGGCATATGTCTCCTTCCCTATGACAGTAAAATCTAATACAGTGATTATAACATGTAATAAAATAACAAATATTACATATAATATCCTATTATATCAAGCGATGGGTTAGAGTATTGTTTTACTAAATGTTATGTATTAACATAACTATTACGTATTTACTCCAAGTTATACTGCTTCTAATGTAGACTTTAGAAGTCGACAGAAATCCTTATTCTGATGAAATATATTATATCATAGAATTATTTCATGTACACTAAATGACCCATAGAGCTTACAAATATCAGTGGCAATATATTATATATGTATTTACCTCAGTTTTATTTGAATGCCAACACAAGAGCAAGAATGAGGGGTTCATTCTACTGACATGGCTTTAAAAATGAGGCTGTTTGCTATAATGGCAAACGAATCGAATATTATTATTAATATTCGAAAACCTCAGATTACAGGTATTGTATTCAGACACGTAGAGCGATAAATTAAAATATTTATTTTATTTATATACATACACACACACACACGCAAACACACACACGCAAACACACACACGCACACGCACACACACACATATATATAAATACATACATATATATATGTATGTATGTATATATATACATATATATATATATATATATATATATATATATATATATATATATATATATATATATATATATATATATATATATATATATATATATATATTTAGGTTTGTTGGTTCACCACTGGATAGGACTATCATTCTGTATGGTCAATCTCGATGTAATATTATGGAGAGCACTCAACGTAATGCAACTCACCCGTCTTCGTTTGTGTAGTTGGTGGTGCGAGTACAGAGTTAATTATTATAAAATAACAGGAGGCTGGACTGGTGTAAATCCCTGAAAGGTATATATATATATATATATATATATATGGGGGCCAGCATAAAATTAGCCCTTAAGGAACATATGTTCAAATTTAATGGAAAAACATATGCCCAAGAGGAGGGAGCAGCCATTGGTGTTAGCATTGCAGGCGACATAGCTAACTTATTCATGGTATGGTGGGACAGTAGACTTAAACTTAAACTTAAAGAACAATTACAAGACCCCTTAACCCTGATAATATACTCCCGCTACGTTGATGATATAAACATCGTAGTTAAAACACCCCCACTAGAGAACAGTCAGGAATTAGAGAAAAACACAATGGAAAGCATCCAGCACATAGCTAACTCCATCCGCCAGAGTATTAGAGTAAATATAGACTACCCAAGCAAAAACCCCAACCATCGATTACCTGTACTAGACACAGAGCTCTGGCTAGATACCATTAATAACAAAAATCCAAATCCTCCATTCCCATTATGCCAAACCCATGACACCCAAATATCGGATCCACCGAAACTCAGCTGTTTCGGACCATACCAAAATCAACATACTGATTGCGGATTTGGTACGGGTGATGAGAAACGTGTCCCGCATGTGCAACCCCGAAGAACTAGAGAGACATATACAACACTTCATCCACCGTATGCAGTTCTCTGGTTACAATCAGAGAGATAAAATCAGAGTGTATAGAGGAGCCAGAACCAAATGGGAAAAAATGGAAAATAATGACACAAATGGGACCTGCCCCTTGTATAGGAGCAAATTTTGGAATAGAATAGAAAGAACTAGGAATAAGGCTAATAGAATAAATTCATGCAATGATAGCAATAAATACCAGAGTGTAATGTTCATCGATACAACCCCTAGAGGTGAATTAGCTTACAAATTTAGAAAGGCCCTAGATAAACATAAACTCAATATTAAAATAATAGAAAGACCAGGTACCTCCATAAAAACACTTATTAGCAAGACATACTCTTTTCAAAGACCCCCCTGTATAGATAAGAAACATTGCGTCTTTTCTGTGTGTAGATTCTATTTTTATTTCTATAAAATAGAATCTACACACAGAAAAGACGCAATGTTTAGACAAATCACAGAGGCAATAAACATAAAAGAATTACAACCAAAATTAAATAGAAAACATGAGTGGAACAGCAACATCACAACTTACAATTAAGGACAAAATGAAAACACACACGCACATAGAACAAACAACCAACCAGTAACATGTAAATAAACAAATAAATAAACGAATATAAACACACACAGACACCCGGATGTGGCGCATGCGCAGACTGAGCACACAACACACACACAGAAACAAGATGGCGTAGGACAGAACAAAGTAGAGGCACAACAACAAAGAAAAGAATCCCCAGTCACTAAAGAGGTCACAGAATGTGTGACGAAAGAACTTTGACAATATATAAACAACCATCTGGTTGCGGAACCAACCAACTAACCGGAAATTTATAAGTTCTTAAATTTATAAATTTATTATAATAAATTGAAGTGAAACTCTGGTGCGTGTGTTTCTTATTGGCAACATGACCCTCCCAATGTATAACAATATATACATATATATATACATATATATATATATATATATACATATATATATATATGATGATTTCTCTCGAATGAAACAGTTCTAGTCCTGTAGAAGCGCTCCTATATTAAAACTGTTATACTCTGCTCTGTATTGAGTACCTTACTTAATGTGGTTACCTTCGATTCAACCAGGAATAACTTATATATATACACACACACACACACACACACACACACATATATATACATATATATATATATATATATATATATATATATATATATATATATATATATATATATATTTATCTATACATGTATGTAGGGAGCTTATAGATCGGACAACACACGCTGTCTTTTCGTGTGGTGAGTTATGATTGATTTTTGTATTCTGACACATATAAATATAACAACAATTTTGCTCACTAGACTCTGGAAATAAGTTGTGATAGTTGCACAAATATTTTCATATATTTTCCCAATGCAATCGTTATTTACATTTTACATTCTACATTTTACTTACATCCTAATGAAACATGGGTACATTTCAAATTTTGAAAAGAGAAGAAAACGGACCCATCAATTAGATACATTCCACCACCATATTTACACTTACAAGTCAATACGTCTGTTGTATGTATATATATATATATATATATATATATATATATATGTACGAATGTATGTATGTATATATACTTCAGTCAGTCAAAATAACCAAGTTTCAACCGCAACATCTACAACAACAACAACAACAACAACAATATCACCGGAACACCGGCACCGATGTCTACAGCAACAACAACATCAGAATGAACACCAACAACAATGTCTACAAAAACATCAAGAGGAACAACACCAACATCTACAACAACAACAACTGCGGCATCAAACAATAAAATAAAAACAAAAAAAAACAAACAACATCAACTGCCGCCGCCATCATCATCACCACTCGGACAAAGATCGGTCCTTAAGAAAACAACAACTTTTATAATTGTTTCTGCTTTGGCACAGGGCCAGCAATTACCCCAGTGTATAGCTGGTGCTTTGTTTAATCGACCCCGTAGGGATGAAAAGCAAGGTTAGCCTCAGCGGGATTTGGACTCAGGGCGGGAGGGGCGATAACTCTATGCTGTAAAGCAACTATAATAATTGTTTCTACTTTTGGCACAAGGCAATTTTCCAGTGTATTACTGGTACTTTATTTGATTGACCCCGTAAGCATGAAAGGTAAAGTTAACCGCAGCGAGATTTGAACTCAGATTATAAAGGGCCGTAACGCTATACTGCAAAGCAAGGCGTTCGACCCTCTGCCAAACAGGAACATCTTCAATTGTACGAACTCTTTTCAAAGTCAAGAGTTGACACATCTTAATATTAGTAATTACGGTAATATATATATATGCGTGAGTGTGTAAGTGAGTGGCGTGTGTGTGGTTGTTTCTGTGTGTGCGTGTGTCAGTGTGTCTGTCGTATGTATGAGTGTCACTAAGTGAGTGAATTTTTTTTTTCATGCACGTTGACATAGAAATAATCGGGCTGGATACCAGATCGCGCAGTTAAACCACTGGGAATGAAGGACTCCTAGCACGTGTCAGGGCATTCTTCTAGGAGAAGGCATCTCAGGAAACTGGATTAACTCCGTCATTAAACCTGCGGCTCAGTAGGTAGCGATGATGTTGATCTTTTCTGCGTTTCGTGTTATAGCTACTGCCACTCAGAGAATAGAATTGGCTCAGTGTACAGTCTTTCCTCACTTTAAAAATAATTTTCATGCATAGGCATTGCACGATAGCATTAATTATTAATCATTAATAGTGTTATTATTATTATTATTATTATTATTATTATTATTGAATGCTATGGTTGATGGAGGCTCGGCTCTGTAAGGTATAGTAAATTTTAACCGCTTATAACAATTGTAAATTGTTTAAAATATTAACCAAATTGTAGACAAAAACACCCCCCTCCTCGTGAGAGGGGTTTTCTGCCCGTTATTTGGTCCTTCGGGGTTAAATTACCGCTTATTGGGGTTTTGTGCCCAATATTTATTTTAAACCAAAAAAACATGGCTACAAAAAAGAATTTTCACAAGTCACTCCCACTCATTCCGTCTTCTTCTTCTTCAATCGTCACTTTACCAGAGAGAAGATTGTCTCTCTCTCTCCCTTCTCTTTCGCAAGCGACGCCAGTAAAGGAAAAAAATATATAGTTTCTGATAGTTTCAAAGAGCACGTGCTAAAAACGTGGAACATTCCTCCACGACGACGACAACGACGAGAAATGTGTGCGGTAAATACGGAAAGACATTTCATTCGTCTGACGTCATGAATAATATCAGTAGCAGCCGTAATAACAGCAGCAGCAGCATAAACAACAACAGCATTAGCAGCAACAACAACAGCAGCAGCAGCAACAACAACAACAACCACAGCAAGAGCGGCGGCGGCAGTCGTAGTACCAGCAGCAACAACAAAAGTAACAGCAGCTCTGACGACGACGACAACAACAACAACAACAACAAAGAAAAACCAATCCCGTTTGCAGCTATCGCAAAGAACCTGGAAACCATCCTTATAACAAATGAGGAATTACAGGAAGCAAAGAAGATGGTGACGAAAACCGGACACCGAGCAATCTGCAAGGCAGCCGAACAAATTTTCGAAACCCAACAGCACTGTACGGTCACGTACCTTACAGTAAGCACAAAATCCCGTAGGTTTGAAAGAGCCACAGAGGCTCAAATACAAAAAGCCTTAGGGTCTGTGTGGCAGCGGAAAACGCATATCACCCGAGGCAAGAAATATGCCACCGTGGACGTGCTTTTTGCCACACCCCAGGAGGCAAAGGCTCAATCCTTAGTGACCCTAAGGAGCGAGGAAATGGTGTTGGTGCCCTCCTACAGCGGACAAAAAATTGTGAGGGTCAAACTAACCAAATTCCCACCCACCCCAACCCACCCCCGTGATGGCCCCTTCTTGGCTGGCCGCGAAAAACAAATGCACAGCAATAAATACACACAACAAGAAATTAATGACTTACATAATTGAACACACAGACATTTCACAGCACGACTACTTAATACCAGCACGAATCAAAACACCAACGAACATATGACTGGTAAGAATAGCACAGAAACAATACACAAACATTAAAACGAAATTCCCCAACGCAGTTGGTGATTTCAGAGACCTAGGAGGGACACTCAACCGGAGAGTATATTCGGATATACTCACAGAAGAGCCGACGACCAGCCGAAGGGACGATTCAACGGTCCCTTCACTAGACGATCAAGTGAAAAGGGATGGAAAAAACCATCCTTCCTCTGCGAGAAGTAAGGTAAGTCGTCTTTCCCATCTTTTCCACTCCATTGCAACATGATCTCACTCAGAATAGGCAGTATAAATGCGCGTGGCTTGGGGTCGTCACGGAAGCAGGGCCACCTGCTCAACGACCTCAGGTTACTAAACATAAATGTAGCGGCTATCAGCGAGACCAGAATCTCCGAAGCACGGGCCTTCGCACCGATCTTCGGCGGCTACGCTGTGTACGCGTCTGCCAGCCGTCCTGGATCGGGGGGAGGAGTTGCTGTGCTTTTTCGGAGAGGTTTGGATCTCGCCATACTGGCCATCTTCCTGGACCCAGACGGTAAGTTGGTAGTGCTGGACGTGACCAGCGGAGAAGGGCAAGATTTCAGGCTAGTGGGCGTCTATGCCCCGACAGGAGCAGGGCGGCCTGATTTCTTCCGGCGTCTGGAGACCTTTCTAGGAACGACCCGCTCTTTAGTGTTAGTGGGCGACTGGAACGGGATCCTAGATGCACGCTGGGACTGTGTGGGATTAGCGGATAGGGGAGGAGGATGAAAGAGCCTAACCAACCTGCTCAGGCGTTTTGAACTGTCTGACAGGTACCAATTGGATTTCCGAATGTGCCATTGTCGACTTGGAAAAATCGCATCGGGTCATCCAGATCATATCTAGATAAAGTATTTTATAGGGAAATAGATAGGTCTAGCATAAGCTGTCCACAATTCAAGGTAGTCAGCTACACGGACCATAAATTCGTGATCTGTGTGCTTGACTTAGATAGGCTTCATAGACGAGGACCCGGCTACTGGAAGCTAAACGCGTCCTTACCAGCGGGCAATGCCTACAGAGACCGGATTAGCGAACTAGTTAAGCCAGCGTTAACGGGGGCCATCGTCAACAATAAGTGGTGGTTTGCTCTGAAAAGAGCGATTAGAATAGAGTCCATTAGGTTTAGTAAGGCTTTAGCTATAGAGAAAAATAGAGCAGAGGGAGAATTAGTTAGAAAATTAGATGAGGCGCTTAGCAAAGGCATCGCGATCGACGAACTTGCGGTGAAATTGGCCCTTGACCAATTCTTCAATGCAAAGAACGAAGGCTGCATTGTAAGAACTAGGGTGCGTGCTTTGAGACACGAGGGGACAAAAGCCGTTCAATGGGCCCGAGTGGCGGAGGCGCGTCGTGGCAACAAAGCCACGATCCGGTCTTTGGGGGACCACGACGGGCGCATGCTACTCGATCCCGGGAAAATGTGTGAAGCTTTTCAGCGACACTTCGCTCAAATGTTCGGGGGCAGCGGCGAACCGGATGGAGGGATGGACTTTAGTGTCTACCTCGACGGAGCGCCGCGGCTCTCGGCGACTGAGGCGGAGTATTGCGAAAAGCCGATAACAGCCGCTGAAATACGGGAGGCAATGACTGGCTGCACAACGGGAAAAACACCTGGTTTGGATGGTCTGCCCTATGAACTTTACGTACAGATGACAGATTTGTTCGGAGGCCTCTTGGGGGACGTCTACTGCAACTGGCAACAGAACGGGAGAATTCCCAGCTCTGTGAGCCGAGAAGCGGTGGCGCTGCTGAGAAAGGATCCGAACAAGGGAGATAACATAGATAATTTCAGGCACATAACTCTGCTAAACACAGAGTTCAAGATTTTGGCTTAGGTGCTAGCACAGAGGTTGGCGCTTGTCGTTGGTGGTCTGGTCGGAGGTCGCAGACATGCACCATTCCCGACAGATCCATCCACGACAACCTCCACCTCATGCGATACATCATAGAGAGGGTAGCTAGGGAACCTGGCACGGGTGGGTCCTTGATCAATTTAGATCAGTCGAAAGCTTTCGATAGGGTCGACCTTCGTTACCTAGCGGCAGTCCTGAAGGCGGCTGGCTTTGGGCCCGTTTTCAGAGGCTGGATCGCTGCCATGCACAGCGACATCTGCTCTGTGGTGAGAGTGAACGGTCACCTTTCAGAACCGTTCAACATCACGCGCTCGGTACCGCCAAGGATGTCCCCTCTCGTCCCTTCTGTACGTATTGACTCTAGAACCATTACTGCACAAATTGGAGACGTTGAGCGGCGTCCCGCGCAAACTAGGATGCGGAGGATCCGTGTCAGCATATGCGGACGATGTCACCGTAGTGGTCTCGAACGCCAAACACATCGAGGCGATCGGCACTACACTAAAATAATACGAAGCGGTAACAGGAGCAATGATCAACCAGGAAAAGTCAGTGGGCCTGCAGTTTGGCACCTGGAGAGGCAGGTCCATGCCGTCCAACAGCGTCGTCGGGCGCTGGATGGACAGGTTAAATTGCTAGGGGTCTTGGTCGGTCCGGACCTCCAGACAAACAAAAACTGGGACGAGGTGACGAGCAGGGGGGCTTCTCTCACCTAGAAATAGGCGGAGAGGAAGCTATCCCTGAAAGGTCGAGCAGAGGTGGCTAACTCGTACATCCCGTCCGTCATCTGCTACCGCCTGACCGTCGTACCTTGTACTAAGCCCCGTCTGACTGCGCTGGAGCGTTTGCTCTTTCGCTTTTTGTGGAAGGGACGCGCTCCGATGATTAGGCGGTCCATCTGCTGTAAACACCCGCTACGTGGAGGACTGATGATGCCGTGGCTGATGATGCGCAGACACGCGCTCAGGCTACGACATCTCCACCTCTTCCTCGACGGTGATCAGGTATGGTCGCCGTTTGCTAGACGCGTCTTTCCCCAGCTCGTCTCCTTGACGGAGCTGCAGTCCTGGGTCAAGCGAAGACCGAGAGGGAGCGCTTGGAGACTGGAATGTCTTCAGGCGCTCTCAGCCCTTGACCAATCGGGCAATGTGATCGGTGAAAACTCCACCTCGGCGTTCTATAGAGGATTAGTGGAGGGTAAGTGCGACGACGTTCTTGGGGAAACTCTAGGCGTCGACGAAAATCAACTAGCCAATCTCTTCGGAAGAAGTTTCGGACCGGGGCCTATGGACAACTTCCAGAAATCCCTGGCATGGCAGTGCTACCGAGGAGCCTTGCCAGTTCGGGATAAACTCTACAGGCATGGAGGTGCCGTCAGCCTGGCATGTCCGAGATGCGCGCAGGGCGACGAAACCGTCCTGCACGCACTCGTCCAGTGTCCGAGAATTGCTGACGTGTGGGTTTATGTCGAGACCTGCTGTCGCGTGTAGGACAGATCCGGCTATCAGCTGAGTCCATCGTGAGGATTTCCCCGCCCTCTTCCTTTAGCCGGGAAGGGCAGGCAGTTTTTATCTGTCTGGTTGCCATGGCGAAAGAGATAGTATAGTGGACACGTTTGAAAGGGCTGAAGACGAGCACTTACCTCTTCGGTGATGCCCTGATTGACTTTTTCAAATTTCATTTGAAAAGGAAAATCAGAGTAGAGAGGGAAGTGCTCTCTTCCCAGCATTTTGTTGAAAGATGGGTGAGAGAAGCAAGAATGGCCCGAGTGAATGGGCCTATTCTGAGTATGTGTCTGTAAATTAAAGGTGGAAAACTGGGAGAGGGCACTTTCCCTGGTGGTCAGGGTCACTGTGGCCTTTTAATGGGCTTTCTCCACAAATGTCCCTCCGAAGTCTCTCCCCTATTGGGAAACTTATCATCGTTTTTTTTTTGTTACATCCTCTGTTTTTGTTTTTTACACGTAGAAATGCCCATTTTTACCGTCCTGTATTGTCCTGCACTGTCCTTAATGTCTACTTTATGTAAACTCTTGTGCTTAATAAAGAAAGCATTATTATTATTATTATTATTATTATTATTATTATTATTTGTTGTTATTGATATTACAAGACGGCGGTAACTACGGCGGAGTAAGTTAGTTGAATTTTTATGAGTTATCGAAAGTTCTATATAATAATTTTTACATCGGTGTGTAGTTAAAGAACCCCTCTGACAAAGGAGGTGGTTTTTTTCAACTGTATCTCGCGTCCTTGAGGGCTAAATTTGCTTTTATTTATAATCATAAACCCAAAATGTTGTTTAAAAAAAAACATGGCGGACAAAAGAAATTGACCACAGAGAGGAACAGCTACTTGTTCGGAGGGTGGAACAGCCAGTTCAACCCAATCACAAGGCAAAGAAAAAAACAAGAGAAACAGCAGCAGCAGCGACAGTGACAGTGGTAGTGACAACAGCAGCAGCAGCCACTGGAACAGTTGTAGCTGTTGGTTTGAATCACGGTGGCTTAAATCTTGTGAATTTAGTAGCGATCCTGTGTCTGCAGAAAATTGACCTTTCTATTTTGTTGTTGAGTAGCCTTTTATCGTTCCTAAGGATATACAGTAATTTAAGGTCGCAGAGCCTACAATAGTACATACCGGTACTGTATGCTCTTGCGGCCGACAACCTCGACCAGTTGATATTGTAGTCGATGTTTTTGTCCTTAAGTTCCCAGATTTTCTTGGCGAGGGTTGTAGAACGAATTAGTGCACGTTTCTTCATCAAATGTCTGTGCACATACCATCTTTTTTTAAACGTACCCGCGGTGGCTCCAATGTAATGCCAAGTGGAGTTTCCCGAGTTCACCGTGCACATGTACACTAGGCTCGAATCAAGGCACCTGTTCGCCAATGGGCACCTATCTGGTAGGTGACAATTGCAGTTTGAGGTGTTATTCCGTACAGTTTCCACACTGCTGTTTTGCTATAAGTAGCAAACTCTAGACCTACCAGTTCAGAGAAACAATTGTCAGCAATGTTAATAAAGCCCTTATTGTATAGCAAACCATGTTTCTCATCTTTCTTGATATATATATATATATACATATCTATATATGTATATATATAAATAATATTAATAAATGGAAACTATATTTATAAAAACATATTTATTCTGTTATATATATTTCAAGGGTACCAAAACTTTGGTACGCCCTAATCAGATAAAATACAAATTTTGTTTTATAAATAGTGACATACCAGGAATCAGACCTTAACGGTTCAAGTTCCGTCTGGATAATGAAAGGAAAGAGGGAAAAAGGGAAGAAAGGAAAAATCAAATATTTAAAATTATTTTGATGAATGTGCAAATGAATTCGAAGCGTAGGGAAGTAAACAACGTTATTTTTAGACGCTAGGTAGATTTAAATAATGAGTAGGATATATATATATATGTAGGAAGAAGAAAGAGAAGCTTATATTTAAATTGTTACATTATACGTGAATTTAAAAATTGAAACGTTAAAAATTAAAAGTTTGTTGAAATATATATATATGTATGTATATAACTTAACTTTGATAACTGTGATAGGTTTCGGTCAGTATTGGCCCAGGCCATGTCTAACTTAATAGCACCAACTAGCGAAGTCTTTCAAATCAGGATTTGGGCATCGTGGCCTACTGAGGCAGAGAGTTACTGTTTACGGAGTCGAATCCGGCATTTCTTGAAGGAATTTGTCCAAAGTCTTCTGGAACTTGATGGGGTCTGTTTCTCTTTATAATGTGATTTTGGTGTAATGTTAAGGAGAGCGGGGCCAAATATTTATATATATATATACATATATATATATACATATTTATATGTATGTATATAGATATATATATATATATATATATATATATATATATATACACATATATATTATAAAGAAAACGAAAAATCAGTGATATCATCTGGACTTAGTTTATTTCCTGTTACAAATGTTTCGCCGGCATGTAGCTCGAGTCATGGTCCTTGTATGGATCTGGCTGATTCTACTTCTGCGGGTTCTTTCAGACACGGGTGTTATGTCCGGAGCAAATTTTATCACGTGTGATAAAGTGATAATATTTATCACGTGTGATAGAGTGATAAAATTTGCTCCGGACATAACACCCGTGTCTGAAAGAACCCGCAGAAGTAAAATCAGCCAGATCCATGCAAGGACCATGACTCGAACTACATGCCTGCGAAACATTAGTAACACGAAATAAACTAAGTCCAGATGCATCACTGAATTTTCGTTTTCTTTATAATATATACACTCTACTCTGATGAATATCGAGTGCTAATTTTGGCATACCGCCTACGGAACCACCATAGCTACCACTATACACAAACATATATATTTATATTTAAAAGAACAAACGTGGTGTGTATTTGCTGGATAAGGTGTACTTATAAAAAGAGCGAAGCAAGAACGGGAGAAACTTTTCCTTCATTAGTTGTTTCCAGGGGGTCTTGCTCATTTCAACGCATTAAAGACAATATGTATTACACCAGGGCGTCAGTAAATCAAGAATGTTATTGGGAAAAAATGGAAAGAGAGAGAGAAAAATAGGAACAGAAGGGAAGAGTGAAGAAAAAGGAAAAAACAGCGAAAAAAAACGGGGAGCAACACACCGAAGATGGAATCCTGAAGCAGATGTGTGTGAGGAACTGGAAGAGAGAGAAAAATTAAAGTCAACATCAGTTACTGAACATAAGTCCGAGATTGGTGTGGAAGAGAAAAAAACACGTCTGATCTCCACAAGAGTAAGTGAGAAAGAGACAGCTAGAGGAGCAGGCGAGAGAAAGAGTGAGGTGGCTAGCAGAGAGATGGAGAGTGAAAGTGAGAGGGAGAAAGTGGGGGAGAAAAAAGATGGGGAAAAGTTGATAGCACCAAAATAGATAGAGAGAAAGTGAGAACACGTCACAGCAAAACTTGATACAAATTTAAGAATAAACGGGCTGTGTGGTTGCTGCATAAGTTATACTTAGAAAAAGAGGAAAGCAAGAGCGGGAGAAAGTTTTCCTTCATATATATAAATATATATATACCTCCGGCTGGTGCGAGCAACGGCTAAAAAAAGTCGTTGGGACACGTAAATAAAGGGGACAGCAAGAGTGTAAACAAACAAAGATGGTGAAGCAACGAAAAGTGAAGAAGAACGAGTCAAGTCCCAAATTTCCATGAATATAAGTTCGGTGAAATCGTGAACGAGAGAGAATAAAGACCATCAAACCTGGTTGGAATGCGAGCAAGGAAGGAATTCCGTACAGGTCTAACGGGAGGAAGAAGGAATCTAGTCTGTGAATTCGGTGAACATAAGTTCTGTGAAATCGTAGACGAGAGAGAAAAAAGGTGAACCAGCCCGACCAAGCGTGCGAAAGAAAAGAATTACGCACAGTTCAAACGGGAAGAAGGAGGAGGAGGAGAGGTAGTAACAGAGAGTGAGTGAGTGAAGCGTGAGGAAGAGGCTAACAGAGAGAGTGACTGTTAGAGAGGGTAAAGATACAGAGAAAGAGGAAGCAGTAAGAACAAAATAGACGGGTCACAGCGGGGGGAAAAATATATGTAAAAATGAGAATAAACGTGCTGCGTGGTTGCAAAAGGGTTACATATGAATAAAGTGGTCCTTCATCAGTGATCTTCCAACCATCACAGGTATAACTTCGCTTTAAAGACCATATACCTCCGGTTGGTGCGTGCAACGGCTAAAAAAGTCGTTGGGACACGTAAATAAAGGGGACAGCGAGAGTGTAAACAAACAAAGATGGTGAAGCAACGAAAAGTGAGGAAGAACGAGTCAAGTCCCAAATTTCCATGAATATAAGTTCGGTGAAATCGTGAACGAGAGAGAATAAAGACCATCAAACCTGGTTGGATGTGAGCAAGGAAGGAATTCCGTACAGGTCTAACGGGAGGAAGAAGGAATCTAGTCTGTGAATTTATCTGTATCTTTACCCTCTCTAACAGTCACTCTCTCTGTTAGCCTCTTCCTCACCCTTCACTCACTCACTCTCTGTTACTACCTCTCCTCCTCGTCCTCCTTCTTCCCGTTTGACCTGTGCGTAATTATTTTCTTTCGCACGCTTGGTCAGTCTGGTTCGCCTTTTTTCTCTCTCTCGTCTACGATTTCACAGAACTTATGTTCACCGAATTCACAGACTAGATTCTTCCTAACTTTTCGTTGCTTCACCATCTTTTTTATGTTTACACTCTCGCTGTCCCCTTTATTTACGTGTCCCAACGACTTTTTTTTAGCCGTTGCTCGCACCAACCGGAGGTATATGGTCTTTAAAACGAAGAAAAAAAACCTGTGATGGTTGGAAGATCACTGATGAAGGACCACTTTATATATATATATATATATATATATATATATACAATATATTAACAAATGGAAACTATATTTATAAAACCATATTTAACTCATTATACATATTTCAAGGCCACCAAGGCAAACTTTGGTGCGCTTTCATCAAATAAAATATAATTGTTTCTACTTTAGGCATAAGGCCAGTAATTATCCAGTGCATTACTGGTACTTTATTTTATCGACCCCGTAAGGATGAAAGGCAAAGTCAACCTCGGCGGCATTTGAACTCAGATCGTAAAGGGACGTAACTATGCTGGAAAGCATGGCGTCCGACTCTGCCAATCCACCAATATTGACATACCCTGAAAAAATGCAACCATTCTGGTTGGAATCTACATTTGTTAATATATTGTATATTTACTCCAATAATTTGTTGAATGCTTTATATCAGTTATAAAAATATTTTGCTTGTTGTATCCCAAAAAATTAAATATAACCTCTACATATATATATATATATATGTGTATGTGTGTGTGTGTGTGTGTGTGTGTGTGTGTGTGTGTGTGTGTGTGTGTGTGTGTGTGTGTGTGTGTGTGTGTGTGTGCGTGCGTGTATGTTTGCACGTATGTATGTTGTGTCTACGTGTACAGAGGGCTTTGGTATATGTACGTTTGTAGGTATGTGTGTGTATGTGTGTTATATATGCATTTATGCATGTATATTTATATATGTATATATAATTATATGTATACACACACATATATATATATATATGTGCGTTTGGTATATACCTTCGTATATGTGCGGGTATGTGTGTCGCTCCGGATTTACGTACGTGCGTGCGTGTTTATGTGTATCTGCATGTATATGTACGTACGGCGTGCGTTTTTGCGTATGCACGTGTGTGTACTATATAGATATGTATATGTATATATTTAATCATTTTTACTTTTATGATTTTAATAACCTCTGTCATTTTCGTTGAAAATATTTTTTACATTATTCTTAACTCCGAAGCCGAGGTTCATTCGATTTCCTAAATAGAATATTAGTCTCCATTTATACCATAAATGTGGTTCTATCTTTGCGTATAATTGTTCTTGTCGTCCCACATAACGACGTAATTATCTTCGCTTTTTTCCGTTTATTACTAGGAAACGTCTTCACAAACCAAAGTATCGTCTTCTTGTTTTCCCTCGGTTGCAACGTTTTTCGAAATATTTACTTCTGCGTTCACAGATTGACTTTTTTTAGTTTCAAAAATCCCGTTAAGAGTGAAAGCACGATTCTATGCTTAAACGTTAATCTGTTATTTTAATAAATATTTGTTCTATGGTTCTTATATATTTGATATATATTTATGCTTATCGAGCCCTCTTCGGATTTTAGTCTTCATCTAAGTAATCTACGCTAGTGAAGTTGGTAGCTACTTTTACCCTAAGTACTAACTCATTAAAAATAGAAATTAAACTTTTTTAAAACGGTCCAGGTCGTGACCAATTTTATGTCTTGATAAGGTCAGATCATCGTCGCCGTATAATCTAATATATCTAAAATAAATAAGCCAACCAAGTCGTATACTTCAGCACTAACGATTGATTCCATTGAGACGTCGAATTGTTCTGAAGTGGTTGATTTCTTTGTCCAGGCTACTCCATTATTGAAGAGGAGGGTTTTCCGGCAATATGCGATGATCTCACTGTCTAAATTATAGATGGTAGTGTAAGTGGTAGCAAAGTCCAACGCTTTGTTCAACAGTGTCACTGAGATTGACGGGTAAAAATCCACAATGTCGAATTGCATGAACTTCGCCTTTTTAGAGTTGAAAGAGTTAAACCACTTAATGACGGAGCCGCTGTTCCCTACTGGGGCAGGTTGGACTTGGTCCTAATGGTCTTAACAGTGCTCCTAATGATAGCCTTACTGACTAGTCCTATCTCCATGCGTGTGGGTTTAGTAGTCTATACGTGGGATTAGAAGTAAAGTCTACCTTGTCATCCTTCAAGGTGAGAAATGCCTCACTCTTAGCTAAGCATTGGAGTTTCTTATCTACCTTAAGGTTGGCAGCAAAGTCTTTAGTTTTTGTATTAATGTCGTGGTAGGCCGTGGGGTTAGCCTTCCTATATTTAGAGCTTATTGCGTTACGTGCCAAGTGGTTGTAAGCAGTGTTGTTGACCTCATAAATATTATTAGTTTTATCAGAAAAAACGAAAGTGTTATTGGAAGACCTAAATTTCCAAATGTCATTTCTAAGCTTGTTTTGGAAGGTGCTAGAGTGTTTGTGAAAGGAAATCTTAGCGACTAAGTCAAGAAGGTCCGCTTCTAAAGGAACGAATTCAATTACCTTAGGAGGGTAGGCTCTCGATTTCAGGTTGAATAAGTTATTGGTTCCTGTAATGTTAACATCAAAAGCTAGGGCTCACCATCTTAAGTGTTTGACGACATCTTCCGCTTTTTGTAGGAGAAACTTTGAGTAAATATGGTTGGAGAGAGTGGGAATATTCTTCAGCGAGTAATCCAGTTCGTACAAATCCATTCTAACGTTGGTGAGATACAAAGTTGTGTAAGACACGAGGATATAGAGAGCGCTCCCAGGGTAGAAAGCCAAACTTCCACGTGGTGAAAAGAATCAGAAGACCGGTGCTGGAGACGTGTATAATAGTAGAACACTGGAGGGTTATATCCGTAGTAGTAGAGCACTCAGTCCATGGGTAAGTTTGGTAGATGTAGTTCCACAACAGTTAGTTCACCATACCGGGAACAAATGTTTTATCTTAAGTGGATCTTCAGCTCGGTCTGAGTGGATTTGTGCGGAAAAGGAAAAACAACCGTATGAATATGCATGCGCAGAAATGGTCACTTCTAGGCGATTTAATCCCACGGTCAAACGGTGTAAGGAATATAACTGCGAATGTCCGGAATATATTATTCGATTTGATCAGAATATTAGAATGTTGAGTTATTCAATTTGGATCTTTGTAATTATTCAAAAGTTGTTTCCAGACGTGTGGAGAACTTGAAAAAAGCCCAGTTCTTGAATTTAGACAATCGTCACTGCATAAACTTCTTAGGATATTGATCCTTTCTTTAATGCACAATCCACAGGAGGGATTACCTCGCACGTATGGCTTGGAGTTATTGATAGCTTTCCACTGGATGGAGTAATCTATGTCTGAGTCTTTGAGGGACCACACGTGGTTCGCTGGTTTCGTGAACGTTCGTTTGTCCGAGTATCTAAAGGTCGACTGATGGTTAAGGAAGAGTTCCTTAAACTGGCCCTCTGCCATACCTACACAGGATTTAACCTCTTATCTATAAAATAAAAATAAAAATATATATATATATATAACATTTATGTTTATATATATATATATTCATATCTATATAAAATACACATACACATACACACACACATAACATACACACACACACACACACACGTGTATATGTATATATATATATATACATATATACTTATATATACACTAGAAATGGTACCCGACGTTGCACGGGATAACGTATTTTGGAACGCGGGCCGCCAATAGACCTAATCTTGGAAAAACTGCATGCCTGGACAATATGTAAAAAAAATAAAACGAATACTCTGATGGTTGGATAATCTTTAAGATTTTCCTCGATGAAGCAGAAAAAATGCAGGTTTTCACCTAAGGGATCAAGAAAATGAATTTTTTTTATGTGCATAATATGCCTTGAAATTTCGGGGAAATCGGCTAGACGTAACGCATTCCACGAAGCCCTAAGAAGCTGAAAAAGTGAAGTTTTTCACCTAATGCGGGCCCTAGGCCATAAGAAAGTTGGATTTTCTTTGCTTACGGTAGGAAGTAGAGACTGACTAATACATAGTTGCAATTTCAAGCAAATCGGTCTGACGTAACGCCGCAAAAAATCCTAAAATGTTAAAAAACGCAGTTTTTCACCTAATGGAGATAACAAAGTTGGATTTGCAGAACGCTCCCTGAAACATAAGTAATACACATGTAAAGTTTGAAAAAAATCGGTTGGTTACTTCTCGAGTTTTAGGGATTCAAATTCACAGACACACATACACACACACACATACACACACACGCACACACACACACACATACATCCCCAGGGGAGTGACCTAATGCATACAGTCAGACATACAGACATATATTATAAGGGGGCGACGTTATAAGTATGTATCTATCTAACAAGAGAAAGACTAAGAATTATAGAACGAGATGGCTAAATCGCCTAATCCGGTCCCTAGGGCATATAAAATTTCCTCAGAACACTCCCTGAAACATAAGTATTACATGTGTACAGTTTGAAAACAGTCGGTTGGGTAGTTCTCGAGTTTTAGGGTTTCGAACTCACACACACACAGACAGACATCATCAGTTTTATATATATAGATAACAAATACATAATATATACAGTAAATATATATTTAAAACATTGCCATTCATAGACGACATTTTTTGCGCTCCAACAAACGTATTTCTACGCCATTAACTTCATATTTTTAACGAATATTATTTTAACCATTTCTATCATTTCTGAGTCGTTTCGAATTTGAGATCAAGAAACCTATTTCGTTACTAGATCATTGCAATAGTTATTGATTTTATTAAATAGTTCTCTTGTTACATTGAAGGAGCATGTGACACATAAAAAATAGTTTTCTTTTTAAATAAATACTTCTATAAGATTTCTTTTATCTTGAATATCGTCAGGCCTTCCCGACATGTCTAAGAAACTAAAACTGCAGTATCTTATATCACATAAGACGTTGTTGGAAAAAAATTTCATTTCTTACGCAAGTGGCATGCCACTAAAAACCAGAAATACTTACACACACACAGACACACACACACATATATGTGTGTGTGTGTGTGTTTGTGTGCCTATATATATATTTGGATTTATAGTTGTATAAATCATATATATATACGCATGAGTATATATATATATATATATAGTGACGAAACATAAGTCAATTCCTTTATTTACTGCTATATATATTTCGATGATAGCCATTGAATGGCTATGACCTCATCAGGCAGTTACTCAGTTCTTAGATATGCAAGCTCTGTGTTTATAGTGTTGATGGTATCAGAGTCTTGGGACATATATATATATATCGTTTCTGAATTTGTTTAGCAAGATTCTTTATCTGAAAACGTGTGATGAAACCGATATTGTTATACTTTGGGAAGGTCATGTTGCCAATAAGAAACACACGCACCAGCTATTTCACTTCAATTTATTATAAATTAAGTTTATAAATTTAGGAATTTATAAATTTCCGGTTGGTTGGTTGGTTCCACAACCAGACGATTGTTCGTATATTGTCAAAGTTCTTTCGTCACACATTATGTGACCTCTTCAGTGACTGGGGATTCTTTTCTTTGTTTTTGTGCCTCTCCTTTGTTCTGTCCTACGCCATCTTGTTTTTGTGTGACGAAAGAACTTTGACAATATACGAACAATCGCCTGGTTGTGGAACCAACCAACCGGAAATTTATAAATTCCTAAATTTATAAACTTAATCTATAATAAATTGAAGTGAAAGCAGTTGGTGCGTGTGTTTCTTATTGGCAACATGACCCTCCCAAAGTATAACAATATATATATATATATATATATATATATATATATATATATATATATATATATATATGTATATGTATATGTATAAATATATATGTATATGTATATGTATATATATATATATATATATACATATATATATATATATGTATATATATATAAGGCGGGTAAAAATCCCGAGATCCATGGACGAGTTCTCTCCAGCGGTCTCTGTCCCTCATTATCGGTGCCATGTCCTGCGTCTCACACAGACCAGTGTCTGTCCTTAGG
Organism: Eledone cirrhosa; assembly: GCA_964016885.1. NCBI lineage: Eukaryota > Metazoa > Mollusca > Cephalopoda > Octopoda > Eledonidae > Eledone > Eledone cirrhosa. Next base: position 6,608,754 of record OZ024751.1, read on the forward strand.
GCATCAACATACGTTAACCTTGGTCTTCCTCTTCTAGTGTGTCCATGTAGGGGCTCCCACAGGAGCACTGAGTGCAATGTCAACTCTGGATGTCGGTGAGCATGTCCAGTTAAGCTCAGTCTCCTCTGTGTCACTTTTGAGCTGACATTTGGGATGCTCCCACACATCTCTGAGTTTTTCATCCTCAGTGTATACTGATTAATGTTCAGAGCCATCCTCAGCATTCTCGTGTAGCACCCATCCACCATCTGAGTGATTTTCTTGGTCAGTGTCCAAGTCTAAGTCCCATACAGCAGCACAGACTCCACTACGGCAATGAAGAGGCGGATTTTCAGGTCTTTACAAAGGTCCGACTTCCACACGAATCTCAAGCTGTGGCACGCCGCCCAGGCTTTGCTCTTCCTCTCAACCACATCATCTTCCGTATTCCCAATCTTTGCTCCCAAATAGAGGTAGCCCTCTACCAATTCTAGCGGCTTCCCGCCTACCTAGGTGATCCCCTTGGCTTCTTAACATTCTCTACCAGATATTTTGTTTTAGTCTCATTCATTCTCAGCCCCACACTCATCGACACAGTCTCAACCTTCCGCATCAAATCCTCTGCCTCCTTCACTGTATTTGTCACCAAAACTATGTCGTCGGCAAATTCAGAATCCGATACCTTTTTCGCCTTAACTCTCCTGCTCTGAGCCGGTGCTACAGTAAAGCCAGAGTCCTGGTGTTTCTCCAGTGCAAGACGCATACAATAGTACACTACGATGATAAAAAGTTAGGGAGCAAATGTATCTCCCTGGAGCACTCCAGCCAGTATCTCAAAGAACTCTGTCATCCCATCAGGTGTAATGACTTGGGCTTTGGTGTTGGTGTAGAGCAGTGATATCAGGTCCACTATCTTCTTGGGGATTCCATAAGCCTGTAACATCTTCATCAGGCAGTAACAGTCCACAGAATCAAAGGCCTTCCTAAAGTCAATGAAAACCATGACCGCAGGAAGGCACTTTGCTCTATCTCCCTCTAATATCCTCCTCAGCATCAGGATGTGACTGGTGGTTGATCTTCCTTCTCTGAAGCCCTTCTGGTTGTCCCTGAGCTTCTTCTCCATCTCAGGTTGGATCCTGTTAAGAATCATCCTGTTGAGGCTCTTTGCCACAAGTGACGTCAGTGAGATCCCCCTGTAGTTGTTGCTGTTAGAGAGATCTCCCTTCTTTGGCACTGGGACGATGTTACTGATCATCCACTGATTCGGGTCAACTCCTTTCTCCAGTGCCCGGTTACAGAACCCCAGGATAATATCATCAAAATCACACCTTTTCATCACCTCTGATGCCACTCCATCTTCTCCATGAGCCTTGCCCTCCTTGATCCTCTTCTTGGCTCTCTGGAGCTCCTCTCTGGTGAAGAGCCCTGTCTCAACATCCAGTTCCTCAAACAGCCGCCTGATCTCCCCAGTGCTATGGGCTGTGGAGGGTGGCTCTCCTAGTAGGGTCCTAAAATGGTCTAGCCATTTCCTCTTCCTATCCTCGGGATAGGAAGGATCTGACTCGAACACCATCTCTTCCTCCCTGTGATCTCGTTGATGATCATCCAGCTCTCCTTACATCCAGATCTGTCAAATCTCTCTCTCTCTCTCTCTCTCTCGCTCTCTCTCTCTTTATATATATATATATATATATATATATTGTTATACGTATTGTTATATATATATATATATATATATATATATATATATATATATATATATATATATATGAATATATATATATATATGAATATATATATATGTATGAATATATATTTATGTATGAATATATATTTATGAATATATATGTATGAATGTATATATGTAGCATAGTTTGAGAGAGTATAAAATATAAAATAAAGCGATTCTGACTTCGTGGTGTTATAAATGTTACCGATATTGGCGAGAACAATTCATTGCATTATCTAAAATGAAATGTGTAATGTGCGATAAATTGGTCATAAATATAATATTTCTGTATAACTCTATAGAGATGAAGCTGTGAAATCATGTATGTTATAGAGTGTTAACACGTCAACTCATATAAGAACTAATCATTACATAATAAAATGTCTACCAAAATATATTTAGGTCAAGCTCAACGTAATTTTCAAATAGAATTCATTGTATATATATATATATATATATATATATATATATATATATATATATATATATATATATATATATATATATATATATATATTATCGATTTTGTACGTTATCAAAAATGTACACATTTATAAAAAAAGTTTCGATACTTCGAAAATAATCACCCATGCTTGTGTCTCATGTATGAGACATCGTCATTGATCATCCTACCATTCAGCAGGTGATGCCATGACGAGACCTTGGAATAATCTCAGGATATTCTATTGCAAGTCGATACTATCTGCTAATCACAATTCCTGCCAGAAGGAGACGGTGTTTAAATACAGAACCTGCAGTTTTTTAAAGAAGTAATCAAAATATGTCCAACTATTAAAGGAATGAGTTGACAATATCAAACCTACGGGATTAAAAGTGATAATGTAAGTACGTGTTACGAAATTAGCTTTAAGCTTAAGCAAAATATTAAATATGCCGACAACGAGAATGTTGAAATAACACGTGGAGCCTTTATATGTGTGGCTGATCCGATAAAAACAGTTACACATTCTCCCTCAAATACTCCTTCAGGGCACGTGTTACCAGAGATCGACCTGCCCTAAAAAACATGCTAATCTTGTTTACAATACTTTTGATCATTTATCCGCTCAATCAGAATTGATCGGGAGTAAACAATTATAACAACGACCTATTGTATATGTGCATTCCATGATAGGAAAAACATTATCATTCCTTATGCTGCTGTTTTCTTTTTATAAGTAATAGTATATCTAATATACTATGACTATATGCCTATATGTGTGCTTCATTTATTAAACGGACAGCGTGCGTTTGATGAACAGTTAGCTACTAATCGTGGTAGATTAAACTTCCGTTAGTAATTTATGTATATACCTTTTATTTGGTAAAGGCCCATCTCTGTTAAATATGTTTAATTTCATATTTTGTTGAGGGTGTACAGCAACGCTATGTTCGGTTGCAGAAATCAAATGATAAATAATGTTTACAGTGGCTCAAATAAGAGAGAATTGTGTCATTGTTTCAGAAAGAAAAACTATAGAATTTAAAAGATATTCATAGAAAGAGAGGGCGGGAGAGAGAGAGGAAAAAAAGAGAGACATAGTGGGAACGAGAGAAGAAAGAAAGAAAGAAAGAAAGAAAGAGAGAGAGATTGCAGAGAGAAGGAGAACGTAATAGAAGGAGTGAGATGATGTGTAAAGTACGAAAATATCACGCTACTAACATTGTTGTCTGTAATGTTTTCTTATAATTTTAGCCTAGCATTTTCTGTGGCTAAGACTATACTGCCCCGGCCCAGAAACATAGCCTATTATGCCATCCCCTTTTCTCTCACTTCTCCCGTGGTCAAATAGATCTCACTTTTTCCTTCCTTTACCTCTAATCCATGGCATTTGTAGTCCTTTCCTCTACTTTCTTATAGAGACAGATCTGCTCTTCTCCTACCCCTTCCTCCTCTTTTCATTACTTAATTTTGTTTGTATCTTTTTTTTCATATTTCCATCATTGTATAACTTCTTTTTGTAAAATACATTTCACCTTTCCTTCATTGTATCTGTTTTTCTGCTGCAGCGTTACTATACTTCAACTGGTGTAAAACAAACAAAAAATTTCCCCTAACGAAACATTTCTGTACTTGTAATCTAATCACGCATTGTCTCAATAAAAATGTTCAATATATAAAGTACTCATTTCAGATGTTCGCATGATTGTTACATAATATCTAACACCATGCTCATTTATCATAATCTTTTTAAATTTCTTTCATAACCCAAATTTCTGCCTCAACTCTACATACACGTAAAGACCTCATATATATATATATATATATACACAAACACACAGTATATATAAATATATACACACACACGCACAGTATATATATATATATATGTATATTTATTAAAATAACAGATTAAAGTTTAAGCAAAGAATCGCTGGATTTTTGTCTTCAAATTTATTATTATTATTATTAGAATTGGCAGTATCGGTAGAGGGTTGGACGCCATGCTTTCTAGCTTAGTTACGTCCCTTTACACTCTGAGTTCAAATCCCGCCGAGGTTGACTTTGCCTTTCATCCTTACGGGGTCGATAATATAAAGTACCAGTAATGTACTGGGTAATTGCTGGCCTTGTGCCTAAAGTAGAAACAATTATTATTATTATTATTATTATTATTACTGTATATATGTATATATGTATATATATATATATATATATATATATATATATATATGGGATTCCTCGACCGGGTCCTTCATCCATTCGCCTTAGTACGAAATCGGCTGCCAGCAGAAACAACAGTGGAGAGAGAAGCAACCCTGTCTGACTCCGGAGACAATGTCAAAGAACTCCGTCACACCGGACTCAGTCTGCACGCAGCAACTGGAGTTTTCATACAGGGCCTTGAAAGTGGCGATCAATCTTGCAGGAATCCCGTGCAGTTGCGGGACATGGCATTCGCCGACGACATCGCTTTGATCGCTGAAAACAGTGCTGATCTGCAGGCCCTAACAACATCTCTACTAGAGAGTGCGGAAAAGATCGGCCTGAGAATCAACACCAAAAAGACCAAGGTCATGAGAACAACCAGCAACACAGGTCCAGTGATCAGAGTCAACCAGCAGGACCTCGAGGAAGTCGATCATATCACCTATCTGGGCAGCATCCTGAGAAGCAGAGGCGACGCGGAGCTCGACATAAGCTGGTCGTCTTCATGCATTAGCACCAAGATCAACTCCGCCTGTACAAGAACATCGTGCTGCCGACAGTGTTTTATGCGAACGAGACCTGGAAGAGTATGGCAAAAATAGAGAGATGGGTGAACGCTTTCCACCAGCGGTGCCTGCGAAATATCCTACATGTGTCCTGGCGCGACCGAGTGCGAAACGAGGGCATCCTGCGGAGAGCCGAGTCGTGGACACTACAGAGAGTGGTCACGGAGCGTCGGTGCCGTCTGGCTGGCCATATTCTGCGTCTGCCAAATGAACGGCATTCGAAAACAGCGATGAACTGGACTCCGCGTGGTGGTAAACGGAAGCGGGGTTGCCCAAGGAAAACCTAGAGACGAACGTTGCGGAAGTAGCTGATGGCAGCCAACATCACCTGTCACGGTCTCGAAAAAGTTGCCGCTGATCGTGACCGTTGGCGAGTACTTACTGCTCGATGCGCCGAACAGCGCAGAAGAATCTAAGACTAAGACTAAGATATATATATATAAATGAGAGGTATAGAGATTGTTTTAGCAAGAAGCTAACGGCATTCTATAACATATATGCGACTATAACGTCAAGATATAACGTATATATATATATATATATATATATATATATATATATATATATATATATATATATATATATATACAGATATATGTGTACATATATAAATATATATATAAAGAAATATACCCAGACATAATGAGTCTGTGTTTTTGTCAATAAAACATATGTATGTTCATTAAATGTAAGACATTTGTTTTTGTTTATTTGCAAAAATCAAATAATTCCCTGTTTCTCCATTAATTTAACTAGCAGAAAAACCACCCCGCGTGTGGTTTTCTGCTAGCATGTGTAGTGTGTATATTGTTATTATACACAAATATATATGCATGTAAATATGATACATCAAATAAAATCGTAATTGACAATATACACAGAAATAGAACAAAGCTTATGATACACTGTCTTCTGTAATCAGTAATTCATGATATATTAAAAAAAAGACGACATTATATATAAACTGCATTAGGAGAAAATTAGCGACGGAAATATATGCGATTATAAGTGTTATAATATAAACGGCACTAACCGGAAGTGTTGACATTTGATCATTTTAAAGAAGTAAATTTTAAAGATTAAGCTATAAAATAGATTTAATCGACAGCCACGAAATTTAACACATAAATTATGTAACATTCATTCATTATTTTTGGCAGTATCGGTAGAGGGTCGGACGCCATGCTTTCCAGCATAGTTACGTCCCTTTACGATCTGAGTTCAAATCCCGCCGAGGTTGACTTTGCCTTTCATCCTTACCGGGTCGATAAAATAAAGTACCAGTAATGCACTGGTAATTGCTGACCTTGTGCCTAATGTAGAAACAATTATTTATTGAAAGTAATCCAACTTATTTTACAAACGGGGTAAAAAAATATATTCTGGAATCCCGCAGACCTTCCTTTATTATAGTTAAGATTATTACGGGATTTGAAACCGGAGCGAAAATAGTTTTACCATTCACAGTTGCTGCATACTAACTTCTTTCTTTCAATATCAACGTTCATTTCCCTTCTAGTCCCAATGAATTACTGCAATTAATTTAGACGCTGTATGTTACTTGTAAAATTGTAAATTCATTACCGTATATAAAAATATTAAGATTATCTTACTGTGTCTAAAATCTGCCTTAATCTGGAAGGATCGATTCATAGCGACCGAGAATACAAGACTACCCCTTCGACAGGAATCCAATCAGTCGCAGGGTTAAACCCCCAGCTATTGCTGGTACACATTTTCACCTGAGCAACGTGAAATGGACACAACACGCAATCCAGCCCAGGAATAGAAGCCACGACATTATGTTCGTATGTCCAACACGCCAAGATATCGAATTAACTGTGTATGTTGTGGGGAAAAACACTGAATAATCCTGCGTAAGTAAAAGTGGACTAGTCAAAAAGTCTATAAATAAGAACTGAAGAGAGCTGTCACCGGAACTGTGTGTACGTAGTCTCGTTGTAGTCTCTCGTTCGTAGTTCGGTACCTTGGATGTTACCTTCGTTCCATACAGATATACAACACAGGTATGTCACACCATTACAACACGTTAGCTCACTGAACTATACATTTTACTTGTCATCTGGAATATATGTACAGTTGCTTACATTGTGGAATATGGGATTATATAATTACATTTGAATTGACATCATCTTTAAGTTAAAATTAGTACAGAGTTGATATTCGATGCTATTTTTACAAGAGTGGACTAAATACTCACTAACTCTAACTAGAAATTTTCCGACAAATTAGAAACCTCTGCCAATATATCAAATCAGCGTGGTAGCAAGATAATTTGAATAAGGTTCATTAATATATTCCATGGAAACTGGTGGTGGTCTCCGTCGGCAATAATTATAATGTGAAGCGCAAGAGATTAAATAGTTCGTATGCCGTAGCAAGAAGAGGTATTCTTTGGTACTAGAAATTCATGTAGGAGAAATTAATTTCTTTTATAATAATTCTTTAAATTTATTTGGATTTCGTACGCTAACACAAGAAATGTAAATTATTTTAAAATATCACAGAAACCGTTTATATATGCAACAAATGGAGATATTCATTTGAAAATGAAAACCTTAAATCATCAGATGATCCAGTATAGTGAAAAGCTAAATTAACTTGATTAACGAATAATGCAAATGATACGAATGTTCTCAGTTGGAGAATAAATAGGAGTGTTGTGAATTATTATACTATGCTCATTAGGCTATTAATGGTGAACGATATCAAATGAGGGATCGTAGCTCAGCTGGCATATTGGCCATACTTTTTATGACACTGTGTAATAATGGATGGATTATCACACGTAAGAATGGCTCCTGATAAGTGACAATCCTTGCATGATTTAGAATTATTTGAATTCAGAGAATTCATTATCAATATTATATAATTATAACTTGCTGCGATTTTAATATTTTCAAAAGAGATATTATGGTTTTGCATGACTAGATGACTAACTGTGTTTGAGCATGCGTATATATATATATATATATATAATTGTTTCTACTTTTGGCACAAGGCCAGTAATTACTCAGTACATTACTGGTACTTTATTTTATCGACCCCGTAAGGATGAAAGGCAAAGTTAACCTCGGCGGGATTTGAACTCAGACCGTAAAGGGACGTAACTATGCTAGAAAACATGGCGTCCAACCATCTACCGATACTGCCAAATGTGTGTGTGTGCATATGTATACATATATAATTATATATACATGTGTGTGTGTATGTGTGTGTGTGGTATGTATGTGTGTGTGTGTGTGTATGTTACTATGGTGATCATGATTTCAATTGAAATATGGTGTCTCATATTATTCGCTAGGTAAGTAAACGCGGTCTTTTGTCTGTTAAAATGAAATCCGACTCACCTACTATTTGTTGCTATACATTTTACCTGAATTCTGGCAGTATATTTGTTATGAAAACATTAATGCCATCGATTTGTATTCTGAAATGTTTACATTTACTTCTCTTACACAATAGTCATTAAATCTTTTTTTTTTCGGCATTTTCTTGTCTTATATATTGTTTCTTTATTTTATATGTTTTTGATTTTATTTAAAATGGAATTCGACAAATGAAAGAAAAAACACCCAAAATACAATATGTCGTAGTATTGTGCATCGTTGGAAGTAATTTATATGTTTTTTTTATTGTTTAAAGTGTTATATTATATACGAAAACAGTGGTATTGATCACCAAGTGTGTGGAAGAGTTTGCATGTTACATCAATTGTTTAATCATATAGAAATGTCATATTTACACGGTGGTCAGTATTGGAAGAACAACAGTTTCTATATTAATGAAACATTTTCGTTGTATCTGTAATTTTCTTATACTAGAATTTTTTATCATACGCTGACGCGTATATGTGTGTGCGTGTGTGCATATAAATACATGTATATGTATATAAATATATGTATATCTATATGTATATAAATATAAACGCGCAAACACATACACAGACTTACATTCACACAAACACACACACAAACACTCACATTCACACAAACATACACACATGCATTTACACGAACACACGCACACACACACATAGAGATACACACACAAACACTCAAACAGCGTAGTTTTTCACCACCCCTTCCTTCCTTTTACACACCCATACATTCAAGCAAGCAGCAGGCGAAAAGAGAGAGGAGTAGTACGAGGTAGTCAAACTACTCCTCTCTCTTTACGTGTTGTGACAGAATCGCAGAAATTTATATATAGATAAGTTATATTGATATTATCTTTGCTTTATTATATATTTCTCTGAACATACGCTGTGTGATCTCATCTATATTGGTTAATAGGTCTGGTAGAAATGAAACTAAAGATAGCACAAAAAAAAAAAAAAAAAACAATGTTTATGCAATTTCATTCTCCGGTCTCAAAAATACCCTGGAAATGTTCACAATGTAATTTTATACAAATTGATTTTCTATCTTTAGTTTCTTACATCTTACATTAAATCTCTCACTTAAAATAGCTGTAATAGTAGTCGAGTTTTATAGTTGATAAAACTGAGTACTTAGGTACGGAAAGAATGGAGAGCAGCGCCTATAGGGAATAGTATCTCAATAATACTATGCAAATAGATTATAATTAAGCCAAAGGGCCACCGACATTATTTTTTTGTTTTTTTTAGAGAGCAATGCTATACGCCACTCGCATGATATTGGAAATATATGGCCTTGGATTCATCACAGGTGCCCACTATGTTCCGTTTCTAACAATGAGGTTCCCAGGTTTCTCAACTATACTGATAGCATTTTATTACTTTTAATTACGATTAATATTATTAGGCATTTATAGAAACATATTTTCTTTCCAAAACTCTATAGTGCGTTAGAATTTCACATACACCCCATGATATTTTGAATACTAACCTTCAAATGAAATTTGATTCGGAGAATTTTTTTTTATGTTTATAAGAACGGTGTATTTTCACATTTTTTAATGTTACATCTTCTGACTCGAATCAGTTGTTGAACTATTGATCTGTAAACACATTTTTTAGGTGGCCAGTCACGTGTGGAAAGAATACGTTGGAGGCATCACTTATAGCCATAGTTAAGTTATGTTGAACATTTTGTATAACATCAACAGCATTAAAAAGTGTTTCATTTGTCAATACACGAGGTGGAAAATATTTGAATATTTTTTCCATTAACACGTTGTCGAACACAACCATAGAACAAGATTAAAAGAAAAGAAAAAAGAACCCAATAAATATATAGTAAAATTACCCGGCTGATCACATCAAAAGTTTAATAGTATTTGATGTCGACATCACATCAATTTTATATCTTTTATTTTTCATTTGCTGTTCCAACGGTTGATACAACATAGTTCCCCAGAGATGAACCCTCACGAACTGCTATTATAACCATGCAGCTAGACTAAATTAAAATTATACACCTAAATATTATCTTAATATAAAATATTACATGGTCACTTATAATACTAGAATGCTTTATGGCCTAGATGGAGATGTTTAAAAATATGTTGTCAACGGCAACATATAATATCACATGATTATTTATATGAACGTGTATAAGAGTTTCATGTATTTATACACATGTTAACAAACACGTGTGTTCGTATGTGCTACAGACAGCAGTTTTTTCGTTACACTGACGGTTATTATCCTGGTCAGCCTTAGTGTTTGTACAGCAGTGTCTAAACAACATTACTGACGTAACTATGAAATATCTACAGTTTCTATCATCTATCATCACAG
>OZ024751.1:6624423-6634423 GCA_964016885.1 Eledone cirrhosa
CTAAGCACTCAATAATGTATTTTACCTTAGACTAATAACTGTTTATACTTTAGGCACAAGTCCAGCTATCACCCAGTGCATTACTAGTACTTTATTTTATCGACCCCGTAAGTATGAAAGGCAAAGTCAACCTCGGCGGGATTTGAACTCAGATCGTAAAGGGACGTAACTATGCTGGAAAGCATGGTGTCTGACCTTCTACCGATACTGCCAATCCAAAGTTTAGACAGCTTTGCAAATTGTAGATCGTGACCGGTAAAGCAACGAGAAAACTGACTCATGATAATTTGACAAACCTGGACCATCGCGTCGATATTATGCAATATCTCCGCTAGATTTCTGTGAATCCGAATTCAACAAAATCCACTTGTAGCGTATGCAAGTTATTGGTTGGTTTTGGAATATCGAACAGAGGTTTCACTTTCTCAACAGGTATCCTTTCTCTGCCGCACCGGGTGTGAATTTTAGCAGTAAGTACTGCTGGCGGTCACATGGTTTTCCCAAAGGGAGGTAAGCCCCGGTTTTTGGCGGTCAAAATTAAAATTTTGAACAAAGGAATAAATTGCTTTCCACAAACCGACTAAAGTTCTCGACCAGACGTTATTAAACAAGCATAAATAATTAACCAATCAATAGCATTGTCTAATTAAATTAATCAATTAATAATTAAGTCTAGCAGATAATTATACAAATGGAAGTTCAACATAATCGAAGCTCTGGCTGCAACTAAGCTAACGAATGCAATCGGAATGTGCAGCTAAGCACTCAATAGGCTATTTTACCTTAGAGTAATAACATTACGTTTAGACAGCTTTGCAAATTGAAGATTGCGACCGGTAAGCCAACCGCTGGGACCGAAGCAACGAGAAAACCGACTCAGAATAATTTGACAAACCTGGACCGTCGCGTCGATATTATACAATATCTCCGCCAGGTTTCTGTGAATTCGAATTAAAAAAATCCAATTGCGGCGAATGCATGTTATTTGTTTTGGAAGATCGAACAGCGGTTTCACTTTCTCAAAAGTTATCCGTTCTCTGGCGCGCCGGGTGTGAATTTTAGCAGTAAGCACTGCTGGCGGTGACATGGTTTTCGCAAAGGGAGGTAACCCTCGTTTTTGGCGGTCAAAATTAAAATTTTTAACGAAGGAATAAATTCCTTTCCACAATATATATTATATATATATATATATATATATATATATATATATATATATATATATATATATATATATATATATATGGGATAACAAGTTATCCCATAATCCAGTTAGAGGTTGTGAGTACTCTGCGTTGAGGATAGTTTTAACGTACGGCTTTGTTTGACTCAACAAGATGCTCCCATAGTTATGCAGCGAGTTCGCTGTAATTCCTATGCACGTTATACTTGGAGTAATAATAGTGTAGGAATGAAGAGTAACATGGTTGGCTGTACAATAAGGGGCTTTATTTAAAGTACTGACAATTGTTTCGTTGATCAGGTGAGTCTAGAGGTCGCTAATCGCTTGAAGTTGCGTCACTCGATCTCCAATAAATTATTTACCTCTGGTCAACACATCAGAGTACGTAAATATAAAAATAAGTAACTTGAGGCAAGACATATATAGAAGAATAGCGTATAATCAAAACAATAACATCAATAATAAAACATATATAGTAAATATGTAGAGAGGTTACAGATGTAAAAAGTAAAAAAGTAAAAGAACCATGATTTGAACCAGCAATCCCAACATCTAAAAATTAGAACTGAACCACCTAGATTTTAACATATAGAATACACCATCACAATGTTATTAGCTGTCAAACGGCCAACTGGTCACTGGATCATAAATCTCTGAACATCTCTTTCACCCTCTCTCGCTGAACCAGCATCAACCCTATTAAGATAGAACAATCAGCAAAACATTTACAATAAACCTCTTCACCCCTAGCCCGTAAATATAATACATGCATCCCCCAATTAATCTCTAATTTATTGTTTTTTTCTTTTATCTGTCACTACACGTATCTATCTACATCTCGAAACTGATTTTTTCATGTTAGCACCAAGGGTTCCCTATATGAACACTTACTCACCACTACTACTAACATACTATGTACTTACATGCATGCTCTCACCTATCTTTATTTATTTATTTATATTTTACCTTTTCTCATTTTCTTACTTTTTTAATGTACCTTATCTTATCTTTTACTTTTTACTTTTTACTTTTTACTTTTTACTTTTTACATCTGTAACTTCTCTACCTATTTACTATATATGTTTTATTATTGATGTTATTGTTTTGATTATACGCTATTTTTCTATCTATGTCTTGCCTCGAGTGAATTATTTTCATATACAAATGGCACATTACATGGAGTATATATATATATATATATATATATATATATATAGTAATAATAATAAATTAGAAGACTAAAATCCAAAGAGGGCTCGATAAGGATAAACATATATCAAATATATAAGAACCATAGAGCAAATATTTATTAAAATAACAGATTAAAGTTTAAGCAAAGAATCGCTGCTTTCACCCTTAACAGAAGATCCCGTGAAGGGTGAAAGCAGCGATTATTTGCTTAAAACTTTAATCTGTTATTTTAATAAATATATATATATATATATGTGTGTGTGTAAAAGGTAAACAGTAATAAGAAAACAAATGGCACAGTACATGGAATATATATATATATATATATATATATATATATATATATATATATATTCCACGTACTGTGCCATTTGTTTTCTTATTACTGTTTACATTTTACACACACACACACTAACACACATATATATATAATTCCATGTACACTTGCGTATATATCTACGTACACACACACATCCGCACACGCTGACTGACAGATGCAAGCAAATGAAAAACTACATAAATATACATATTTTCAGCAAAAGTGATAATAGATGTATATCTTGCTTAGAAACGGTGTATATTGTCATGCTAGTCAATTCAATGTTCATATTTCCATTAAACGTTCATTGAATGTGTTAAATATCATCACTCGCTTATGATTGTATAAATATGGAAACAAACATAAGGAGAAACACAGAGAAATATACATTTTTTTCCAAATGACTTATATGTATGTGTTTATTAGTTTAGAGCTTTTCCCTGACTCTGCGTGCCTTCTAGATTATATGCGCTTTAACGCAATGCTTTACTTCATGACAGGACGCTAAAGTATATCTGATAGAGTTTGAATATATAATAAAAGTGTAATATTATCGTATATAGCATCACGGAATATTATCGTTATGGAAATTGAACGAGGCATTCTTATTATAGAAAACAGAATATGGTTGAAATCATATTCCGAAATTATATACAGAACCTTCTTCTATAGATATATCATTTAGATTCCTGAAGTATTGCTCGAATTTCTCAGCTAATAATTGTATGTATGTTTTGTTTATCAATTTTCATGCTTGTTACTCGTTCTAAATCTATTCATAATATATTCTATAGATTATCACAACTGAACATGGCCGCCCGTGAATATTGCTAGAAATTATTTCAACTGACGTAGATATGCAATGTCTCTGTGGAGGACTTGGTGTCACAAGTTATGATGTCACTGGTAAACCAAGGGGTACTGTTTATAGATAGTAAAGGAGTTCGAAAAAAACCGAATCTGGATTATTTACAATATTGTTAGAGTTGTATTGAATTGACATCAGTAAGAAATGTGTTTAAATTCACGTCATAAACCTTTAATCCTCATGGGAAACACATGCAGTCATTACACTGCATACATATAACAAAGCTTGTTCAACTGGAAATAGTAAGCGAAGTTTCAGTTTTGAGGAAGTACCATACAATCTAAATAATACAGTGAAACACATGCACACATATGAACAAATAGTCCTACTTTTGAAAAGTAAGTGGTAACAGTTGCACCGTGTTATGTGTAAGTGGTAACATTTAGAATATAACAATGTCTCATATTTAATATATTACACATTATGTTTTTCTTCTTACGCATAGAAAAAGATGATAACAAAGTTCCACCATTTTTGTTTCTCTGGAGTATACTTACAGGATCATCAACCTATACTCATACACCCACAGGGAAAGTGACTAGTCTCATTAAGTAGTCGTAAATATGAATATGTAGTCTAACTCTATACCGAAATCGTCCTTTGGAATGAGTACTCTACTTTATTACTACTACTACTACTACTACTACTACTACTACTACTACTACTACTACTATATATCTATTGAGTGGGAGAGAAATAGAAAGTGTGGGAAAGGGATCTGAACTGTCGTAATCTTATGACTATGTCCCTGTGATAGACCTACAATTGATATTGGGAAAATAAAATAAAATTATTCTAAACAGAGAAAATATTCCCTAATTATATTTTAGCAAATAGTTAATCTACATTACATTTTTATACTAGGTTAAAGCTATGGACCTTATTAACTCTCATTTTTTTAGTAAATCAATGGGCCAGGTATTTCAATGAGATCAAAGCTTTTGTAATTTTTCTTTGAACATTTTTCGATATTGTCAGTGAATCTTTCTCCAATTTGTAATTGTTGTAAGATCAATAATGTTGAGTGAACAACATGCCGTTGAGATAAATATGTTACGTTTACTATAAATAGAAATACGAAACATCAACTTAAAACCCAAAATAGAATTCTTTTTATTCTAAGGAATGTTGTATACGTAAAAGGTAACCTTTTTCTTTTTCTTATTTCCTTGAAATTTGTCAAACTCGTCAAATACAGATTCAATTCCTGTCAATTCGCATCAAAAACCAATATGGTTCTTTGATTTAATTTTCTTATATAAAATTAATAATATTTATGGAAGTCATTGGAATATACATCAATAAGTAGATACGACTAGAAATGTCTTTGTACGTATTTTGGTGAGGATCAGAGGAAATATTGGAGTATTGAAAATTCGCATTGATTAAATAATGTTAGACATTGCAGACAGATTGTCGTATGTGCTTCTATAATATTATGTCGGTAACTAAGCTGAAACGTAAAATAATTACAACGTGTATAATATATTTCAAATATCGGCTTCGACATGTAATTCCAGACTGTATCCGACAAAACTCTAGAAATGAAATTATAATGCTTTGACAACGGCTCGCCTCCTCCAGACACACAGATCAGCTATGAATACTAGACTATGTCGCCAAGATTAGTATTCTATACTCTCTCTTTCTCTCTTTCTCTCTCTCTCTCTATCTTTATATATATATATATATATATATATATATATATATATATATATATAGTATATATACGTGTGTGTGTCTCTCTCTGTTTCTATCATTGAAGCAACTTATGTACGTAAATACATATATAGAACTTGTGTATTATAATTCATATATCAATGAATGGTTAAAGAATGCAGTTAGGAAGCATTTAACGTTTAATCCAAATATGGAAATATCTGTTAATCGCTGTTGGTTTTATGGACACATTTCTGTGGGGATTGTACGTTGTTTTATCTCCTGCTTCCAATCAACATGAGTGGTGATCTTACGGGAAGTTAACCGCGTCGTATATATCGATTTGGATTTCACCATTCTTTGATTTTATCACCTGTCTGTTATGGCTGAGGTTTATAACGTCAGCAACGTCTTACACCAACACTTAATTAAATGACTAATTATTTAATCAATTAAATACTTTAGTAATTAATTAACTAACAATTATTAACTTAATTATTCACTTACAAGCAGAATCTATATATATTATTAGCGACACAAACTTGTAAGAAATGTGTGCTGCGAAATATATTATCTAAACACTACTGCGAGACAAATCGAAAATAAGATTAAGAAATCATGAAAACCTATGATTTAGTGCATTGCCCCGTGAAAAAAACTAAACGTTATATCAATAATTCATTTTATTGTTCATTTTACAAATACTTCTGCAAATATTTGTCTCTTGAGAAATAAAGCTACAGCGGCTTAGTCACTAGTTCGCTTCATTTGCGATGTCGGCAGCAACAAAGATGTTTATGTTATTTTTATATTCGTGTCCTTTGTTTTAAGTTAAATAGAGAGAGACATCGATCGGAGAAAACAATGAGATCGCAACAAGTCATGTAAGATAAATAAATACACGAAAGACATATTCCAGTAAGGTTTTAGGTTCTTATTGATTTGTTAGTTTTCCTCTTCGAAAATAAGATATAAAATCCAATAAGAAATGTAATACTGAAATAAATAGAGAGTGAAATAATAAGAAGTACACACAAAAGAATAACAAAAGTAGTCGGATTTACTTCATATTTCATTCGCAAATGAAAAGCACCTCTTCAGAATTATTAGATGTGATAGAATTTCCTTTCTCTAGCACCAGTTCACATTCTTTTTTTCTGTACAAATGTGCATATCTACTCGTACATATTTTATTTGTTAAATATTTATATGATATTTTCAAAACCTAATACGATATAATTAAGTCAAATGTAATGCCATGTTGATATATTTTGTATTGTATGTTAATATAACTATTGTCTCTTTTCGTATTGATTATTTCAAACAAAAATATAAATCAAATAAAATGAACAAGATTTGATGATTATGATATATATAAATATTTAATTATAGTACATTATAAAAATATTCTCTAATATTTACACAGCTGACATAATCGTATTAAGACAAATACCTCCAGACGGATATATATATATATACATATATAAACATGTATATATATACATATATATATACATATATATATACATATATATATATACATATGTATATACATATATATATACATATATATGTACATATATATATACATATATATATATACATATATATATACACATATATATATATATATATATATATATATATATATATATATATATATATATATATATATATATATATATATATACAATATATAGAGAAACACACAGATACATGCGGACACACACATATACATGCATATATCCACATCCATCCTTCAGGGTTATAAGAGGCTTAGCTCTGTTTCTTGACCGCTGTATCACGTGATTGACTCCCCCTCCGCCTTTTGGGATTCTATCTCGCATCTTACAGACGTGTTTTTGAAACCCTTAATGAGGTATCCTCTTGATAAGTCGGCAGACCTCACAAATATTATATATCTCTGTGATGTATTGTTTTTGATTATGCCACGAAACTACGTAGTCGAGGAATTTAGAAGCAGTTTAGGTATGATACATCTTATTACTAATTATATTTAATGTTTCTTCTCTCTTCATAATGTACTTTATAGCGCTGATACTGGTTCAGTCTAATCCATTCGGATTGGTTTGTCCCAGTTATTCATAGAGCAACATCGGTTAAGGTTGGCACCATTAACTCAAGGATGGATGTGGATATATGCATGTATATGTGTGTGTCCGCATGTATCTGTGTGTTTCTCTATATATTGTTTATAACTCCCTTTGGTCGAGTAACCCTTGAAGTGTAGTGACTGCTGGAAAGCTACCATTACTCATACTTCTTTCCCCCTTAACCACCTCTTCTACGGCCTCGATATAAATACCCCCTCCGCCTCCGTGGTATTTTTTCAGGGTTATAAGAGGCTTAGCTCTGTTTCTTGACCGCTGTATCACGTGATTGACCCCCCTCCGCCTTTTGGGATTCTATTTCGCATCTTACAGACGTGTTTTTGAAACCCTTAATGAGGTATCCTCTTGATAAGTCGGCAGACCTCACACAAATTATATATCTCTGTGATGTATTGTTTTTGATTATGCCACGAAACTACGTAGTCGAGGAATTTAGAAGCAGTTTAGGTATGATACATCTTATTCCTAATTATATCTAATGTTTCTTCTCTCTTCATAATGTACTATATATATATATATATATATATATATATATATATATATATATATATATATTTATATATAAATGAAAGGTATAGAAAACATTGTAATGTATATATATGTATATACTGTATATATGTATGTGTTTGTGTGTATATATGTATATATATATATATATATATATATATATATATATATATATATATATATATATATATATTATATATATATGTGTGTATATATATATATATATATATATTTATATATATATATATAGGTATTAGGATTGGTGCTCTGAAATAGCGATGCATACATGCATGTATGTACAATATATTTGGCAATAAACCGTATTTAATTAAAAACATTTTGAAGACCTTGCGCAATCATTTTTACCGAAAATCATAGAGGCTGGATTCTTATAGAATTCCAGTAATAATCAGGAACTGATTATACAGAGCGATTGCCGGTCCAGTAAATATTAGGTATTAGGAGTGGTGCTCTGAAATAGCGATGTATGTATGAATGTATGTATAGTCTATTTGGCAATGTACCGTATGTTTACTTAAAAACATGTTGAAGACCTTGCTCTATCATTTTTAAAGTAGTGACTATGTCACTTACTTCTTTTTTTTTACAAAAGAAGGGAGAGAAGCTGACAGAGTCTGTTTTACAAATCTTAGAAGCTGGATTCTTATAGAATTCCAGTAATAATCAAGGAGATGATTATACAGAGCGTTTGCCGGTCCAGTAAAAATTAGGTATTAGGATCGGTGCTCTGAAATAGCGATGTATGCATGAATGTATGTATATTAATTAAACATACGTTATATTGCCAAATAAACTATACATCGCTATTTCAGAGCACAAATCCTAATACCTAATATTTGCTGGACCGACAATCGCTCTGTATAATCAGTTCCTGATTATTACTGGAATTCTATAAAAATCCAACTTCTATGATTTTCGGCAAAGGCAAAGCGTGAAACAGATTCTGTCAGCTTCTCTCCCTTCTTTTGCCGAAAAAAAAGAAGTAAATGACATAGTCACTACTTTAAAAATGATAGCGCAAGGTCTTCAAAATGTGTTTAATTAAACATACAGTATATTGCCAAATATATTATACATATATTCATATATATATATATATATATATATATATATATATATATATATATATATATATATATACATATATATATATATATATATATTTATATATATATATATATATATTTATATATATATATATATATATATTTATATATATATATATATATATTTATATATATATATATATATATTTATATATATATATATATATATATTTATATATATATATATATATATTTATATATATATATATATTTATATATATATATATATATATTTATATATATATATATATTTATATATATATATATATTTATATATATATATATATTTATATATATATATATATATATTTATATATATATATATATTTATATATATATATATATTTATATATAGATATATATATATTTATATATATATATATTTATATATATATATATATATATATATATTTATATATATATATATTTATATATATATATATATTTATATATATATATATATATATATATATATATATTTATATATATATATATATATATATTTATATATATATATATATTTATATATATATATATTTATATATATATATTTATATATATATTTATATATATATATATATATATATTTATATATATATTTATATATTTATATATTTATATATTTATATATATATATATTTATATATATATATATTTATATATATATATATATATATATATATTTATATATATATATATATATTTATATATATATATATATATATTTATATATATATATATATATATATTATTATTATGTAATAAACAACATAAGGCAATTATTCCATTTACCAGTGGTTTCTTAAAAGCAAAAGGTTTTGCTTTCAATCCTCAGAATGAAAAATCCTGGTTTGTTTATTGAATATGGATTCTAAAAACAAAAATGCAATCTATATGAAAGTGAGGCTGGAAAAGGGAGTAGGAAAGGAAAAATAAAATAAAACTACACATCCAAACACACACAAAAAAAACACAAAAGCATACTTACACACACATACATATATACACATATATAAA
>OZ024751.1:6639423-6646923 GCA_964016885.1 Eledone cirrhosa
ATCTCTATACCTCTCATTTATATATATATATATATATATATATATATATATATATATATATATATATATATATATATATATATATTTATATATATATTTATTAAAATAATTGATTAAAGTTTAACCAATAAATCGCTGCTTTCACCCTTAACGGGATCTTCTGAAACTAAAATAATCAATCTGTGAAGGCAGACAATATTTGGATCGTGGGAACGTTCCCTGGCAATGAACGGAAAATAGCAAAGATAATCCGTCGTTATGTGGAGCGGTGAAATCAATTACACGGAAAGACAAAATCACGTTTATGGTATAAATGAAGTCGTAGACTAAAATTCTATTAAGGAAACCGAATGATTCTCGGCTTCAGCGTTAAGAATAATGTAAATAAATTACAGAGTTTATTGAAATCAACAATAATTAAATATATACATGCACGCATCCATATACGTACATACACATGCGTACGCGAAAACACCCGCCATGGGTATACAAATACAGGCACGTACACAAAAACACGCGCACACATACAAAAACCCTCGCAACGCTTGTACCCGTACACATACGAACGTATACACCAAATACACATAAAACATATATAAACAAATATATATATACATGTGTGTGTGTATGCGTGTATACATATAATTATATAAACGTATATAAATATCCACACATAAATACGTATATAACACGCGCGCACACACACAGTTACATGTAAATACACATATGTTCGCTAAACATACGTCAACCAAAACACAAAGTACACTTATACACACACCCTACATATATGCAAACCCTCAATTGTTTTCACCGCTCCAAATAATGACGTATTATCTTTGTTTCCTTCAGTCCTTTGCCAGGGAACGTTTCCACGAACCAAAGTATCGTCTTCCTGTCTTCTTTCTGTTACAACGTTTTTCGAAATATTTACTTCTGCGTTCACAGATTGATTTTTAGTTTCAGAAGATCCCTTTAAGGGTGAAAGCAGCGATTCTTTGCTTAAACTTTAATCTGTTATTTAATATGAATGCTCCTTTGGATGTGTAATAGTAATAGACGTGAACGGCAAAGCATAAATGAACTAGGTGATACCACCAACGTTTCAACAAGAAACGTTGGTGGTGTTGCCAGTTTAGTCGCCAACGACCCGACCATGGGACATACATACATACATACATACATACATACATACATACATACATACATACATACATACATACATACATACATACATACATCCTTCCTCAGTTTTATATATATATACATATATATAGATTAAAATAACATTAACTTTTAAGCAAAGAATCGTTGCTTTCACCCTTAACGGCATCTTCTGAAACTAAAAACATCAATCTGCGAACGCAGAAGTATAAATATTTCGAAAAACGTTGCAAAGGAAAGAAAATAGGAACACGATAGTTTGGTTCGTGAAGACGGTCCCTGGCAATGAACGGAATTGGTGGCCTTGATAATAGCGAACATAATACGTCATCAATGTTCGTCAGAATGTCGTAATGCAGACATCCAGGCATACGGACAGATATTATAAGAGTGCGACGGAGATGGATAATCGGCGCCTAACACCCCTTTATCAACAGAACATTGAAAAATAAAAGCTGCAGTTAATATCTTTAGACTGCAAGGAATATATAAATGCAAGTTTGAAGTCAATCGTAGTAGAAATGTGGATTTGTATAGACTTTGCAAAATTGAGGACACACACACACACAGACAACAACAGTTTTATATATATATATATATATATATATATATATATATATATATATATATATATATATATATATATATATATATATATATATATATATACATATATATATACAGAGAGAGAGAGAGATAGAGAGAGTGAAACAGCCAGTACCATCCTAGTTTAGCACACAAAAATCCGCCGGAATACAAAAATCAACATGGCACAGTACTGTTTCAAATCCCGTGGAGAATCGCTGGTATTCGATTAATAATAAATCCATGACCACACACACACACATATATATATATCATTGTTACACACAAATAATATTTATTTTCACATAGAATATATATATATATATATATATATATATATATATATATATATTCTATGCGAAAATAAATATGACTTGTGTGTAACAATGATATTAGTTTATCAATTGAGATATTGATATATATGTTAAGAATTACCTCCCAACAAATTCCTTCTGACCAATTCTTCCTGCCTACTTATTTATTTATTACTGTTATCATACTTATTTTATATATATATATATATATATATATATATATATATATATATATTAACTAGATTAAATAGAAAGAGAATCTAGATGTCAATTTCCCTACAGAATTTCCAAACCGAGCGCTAATACATCCTCATTTATCGTAAATTCACTTTTCAAGTATTTACGAATGTGTTATTGTATATTATTTCGAATACAAAATGAGGCAAGCTAGATAGCTATTATGTATAAATTGAGAATTTCATTTACATAAGCATTGTTTCAAACACTTCTATGGGAAAATAAATATGATTTGTGTGTAACAATGATATTAGTTTATCAATTGATATATTGATTTGCACGTAACAATGACATCACTTGATCGATTATTTCATTGATTTATTGCCATAGGAAAAAAGTCAATAAATGTTTTTGCGGAGAAAGAGTTTGTGAATTCCAAAAAGCTCGTATGATTATAAGTCATGTGCGTGGTGAATTGGCAGTATCGATAGAGCGTCGGACAGCATGCTTCGCAGCATAGCATTACGGCCCTTTACGTTCTGAGTTCAAATTCCGCCGAGGTTATCTTTGCCTTCTATCATTACGGTGTCCATAGATATGCACGAGTAATGCACAGGGGCCAATTCAATCGATTTTCCCTTCCTCCAAAATTACTGGCCTTGAACTCAAAATCTACTCGTGTACATAAGAGTGTCAGTTACAAAGGTTAGATATGGTTCCACCACAGTTGAACACCTTGTTGTCTTTTCTCATTAAACTTTGCCAGGCCCAATACTGTGCAGGGTTCTTCCAGCAGGGGACATATCAGGAGGTGCTGTGTAGTCTTTGATTCGATGCCGCAGTCACACAATGTCCCCATCCTTTAAATGTCTCCATATTGCAAGAGTGTCTAAAGTAAAGGCAATTATTAGTGATGTGAGCTATAGATATCTTCAGACAACATTTTCTAACGGACTGAGTTCTCGGCTAACTTGATGGTGTTTACATTTAATGAGGTCCACCTGATTATAGGGAATCGATGTATAGTGATAAATCCAGCAGGGAACAAATAATAGGTTAATTGGTTCCAGTGAATGTGATATATATGTAATGTGAAAATCATACCCAAATTACACCTTGTAGTGGCCTGAAAATGGAAGAATATACTATACTTTATACAATAAGACAGAGAGCTTGAAAAAATAATTCAGAATGTTTAGAGATGGAATGTCTGTGTTCATAGATCTGATTTATCTGTATTGAGCTGAGGTTAAACAAAAATACATAAATAACAAAAAAGCTCAGCTGACATTGCCTAAATCACATCTCTTTTTAACCAGAGGATGAGAGGGGTGAATACATGTAAGTGCAGAATTAGCATGTCTGCAGTACCAAGACAAATCACTCAAATAAGGAAAGAAAAATAAACATTTATTTTTCGTTATTTTCTTAAACACTTTAACGCATATGTTAAACATGATGGTGAATTCATCGACAAGACGAACACAAATAACCATTTCAATTTGAAAGTGTGAGAGAATGTTTTTTTTTCTTTCCAATAAAAAAAAAAAAACTATTTGCTGATAGCATGAGCAGACAACGAAATTTTGGACAGCTGCCTATTTCTCACATAAATGTTACAATACGGTGTAACAGTAAAACACACATATACTTACGTATATCTGTGTATGTATTACAAAGCACCATTAATATATCTACCTCTCGTTTGCTCTTATATTCTCCGCAGCTATCCCTCTATACATATATGTATGTGGATATGTATAGATACCTGTGCATGTTTGGGTGGGTACACCTGCCTTTGCGCTGGTATGTAAATACTGTTTTAAGGTGATAGTTATTAAATGATATGTAAATTGGCACTACAAATATGTTCATTGGCACAACCAATTCGTTGTTAATGGCAGGTTCTATAGATTTATAAAGTGTCGGTTATATATACTTGTGGTGAGACGTAGAGCCTGTTCCTTCGGCAAAAATATGTTCTGCAATCTATATAGATATTATTTTATAGTATACCTTACATTCATAGTACAGTATAATATATATATATATATATATATATATATATATATATATATATATATATATATATATATATATAACGGCGATGAATAGGTTTTGCGAGGTTTTTGATATGAAATCGTGTGTCGAAACAAATATTGTCGAAACAAATATTCTGAGTGTATTCTGTTATTAATTCTGGCAATATTATTACACGAATATGACACTCCCCAAGTATAACAATATCCATATATGTATATATATATATATATATATATATATATATACATGTATATGTATATATATATATGTATGTATATATATATATATATATATATATATATATATGGATATATATCTACATATATATATATACATATATATATATATACATGTATATACATATAAATATATATATATATATATATATATATATATATATATATATATATATATATATATACAGTCATATTCAATAAATGGAAACTATATTTATAAAACCATATTTATTTTATTATATATATTTCAAGGGTACCAAGACAAAATTGCTACGCTTTCATCAGATAAAATACAAAGTTTGTTTCATAAATAGAGACATACCCATGAATGGATAGTAGAGCCCTGTGTTTTGGTTTAATGTTACGTCTAAAAAAGTTAACAATTTTATAGTTATTCTCTATTTCTAACTGAATGTTGTAGCTATTGAATAATTGTATTATGGATTTTATTTTCCTATTAATTTTACAATTACTATGATTTTCAATTAAAAGCACCATATCATCACGATATAAACCAACGGTTATCTTTGTTATTTTTCTATGTAGTGTATTATTAATAAATAGCCCCACAAGATCCGTTATTTGCGCCAAGTCTGATGATCCCATGGTGATATCAAAATTATTTTTTCTATTGGCTCTTGTCCAGAGATGATTGTTGAATTCAAATAAAGTTTTCCGTGCGGTTAAAATTATATATATATATATATATATATATATATATATATATATATATATATATATATATATATATATATATACAGTATATATATATGCATATATATATATATATATATATATATATATATATATATATATATATATATATATATATATATATATATATATACATAGTTCAAGAGTAAACATTCTTAAAGAGAGAGATAGAGATAGGAGAGGACAGATTGGTGAATTAGTTAGAAGCCAAGTTAGTAAACGGACATTATTATTATTAATATTATTATTATTATTATTCTCTACATTCCTTACATCAAACTAAAATATGTTGACAATCTTTTAATAATGTCTTTCTTGTAAAAACTGTGGTCTTGTTTTGCTTAACTAATGAATATATATATATATATATATGTATGATGTAGTGTTGTATGTTTTTTTATGTCTATATATTATATTATTATTCTATTGGTTTTTTTGTATAGTTTATGCACACCGTCAGGGTGATTTTATATTATAAAGAGTATATTTATATTTTAATACTTAATAAGTGTTAGTATGTGTTTGTGTAAATGTGTATATATATGGATATATATATATATACATATATTAAGCTTTTTATTTATTATTATCCACTATATCATATTGTAATTCTAACATTATATTACCATGTTGTATTTAATGTATTTGTCTTATACTGTACTTTCAACGTAGGTTTGACATATTACTCGCTTTCTTGCCCTATAGTCTATATTTGTAACTGCACACTTTTAGCTTTAACATGCTTTTCCTTGATATCTTTCCTAAACTTTCATGGATATGCATTCCCTATTCTTCTGAGTTTTGGTTGTTTTGGCAGTTAATGCTTCTTGTCAATTTACTTGCCCTGATGAGTCCTTATTAATGGGACGAAACATTGTAGGCTAATAAAGACTTTTGGTGTATTGAAGGATTCTTTGTTTATTTTTATAATTTTATAATATATATATATATATATGCGTATATATACATATACATATATATATGCATATATATATATATAACTGATTATACAGAGTGGTTGCCGGGCAAGCAGAAATTGAATATTAGAATTGGTGCTCTGAAATAGCGATATATATATGAATGTATATATAGTGTATTTTGCAATACACTGTATCAGCTCCTGATTATTACTAGAATTCTATAAGTATCAAACATTCATGATTTTCAGCAAACAGGCGGAGTACTTAGTTTGATAAGCACCAAAAAGTGCGAAACAGAGCTCTGTCAGCTTTATCTCCCCCGTTTGCTGAAAATTAAAGCAAGTGAGACTGTTACTACTCTAAAACAATAGCGTAAGGTCTTCGAAATGCTTTTAATTATACATACCGTGAATTGCAAATACACTATATATACATTCATATATATATATCGCTATTTCAGAGCACCAATTCTAATATATATTTATATATATATCCAATTGAGTTCTTAAACACGTGGTTAAAATACCTAACAGGCTTCAATGACCAGCGTGTATATTATTTTATATTTTACGATGACCTCCCCTTTCCCTTTTGGGGACAGTGTGAATTTTCTTTTTGAAGGACTACTGGCTTTTCAAATTTAGCTGTCCTTCTAGCATTGACGGAGACCATCACTAATTATTAATATCAATGTGATTTTTTATATCGATATTGAATGGGCATCCACTGATGAGTTATACGGGCCGGTTTGTGTGTATATCTACGGATTATATACAAGTTTCTACATAACGTGGACATTATTTATCCCAACTTGCAGAAATCTTATGACGAAACGATCGTGTGGAAAGAAAGAGAGATTTATTTAATTATGTCTTATATAAAATAATACAACCAACTTTCCACGGAATACTGTATAGTTAGCACCCCAAACACTTAATTGGGATTATACTTAGGTATATCCTAATGTTTGTTGAGTGAGATGGAGTTGGTCAGAGTATCACTTAAAGCTTCCTCTGTTAATGTATTAAATATATATATATATGTGTGTGTGTGTGTGTGTGTGTGTGTGTGTGTGTGTGTGTGTGTGTGTGTGTGTGTGTGTGTGTGTGTGTGTGTGTGTGTGTGTGTGTGTGTGTAATTATATATATATGCACTTATAATCATTATGACATTCTGTAGCATAATCTTATATTTCGGTTCCCTTATCACTGATATAAGTACACGCTGTAACTTTCCAGAGAATATGGCATACAACCATATTTTCACAAGCCTACATTTGTATATTGGATACATAAGTTGCTGATGTAATTCGCACAGAGGCACTTGATTAGCAACGATAGATATCATATA
>OZ024751.1:6649423-6651923 GCA_964016885.1 Eledone cirrhosa
AAACGATTCTCTCAATAGAACATCAAACACCTTAATAATAAAAGGTGTGAAATTATATATAGTATTGGTATAATACCAAGGTGTGTGTGAGTGGCCAGATTGTACGTACTGCAAGGGGAATCCATTAGGCCTTGCCGTATTGGAATACTTGTGTACAAATATGTATGTGTCCATCAGTGTGCAATGCATGTGTGCGTTTATGTATGTGTGTGTGTCGGCACGTTTATATCTATAGACATCAAAAGGTATGCAAATTTGTGTATATTTGTGTTGCACCATAGAACATGTGTGTTTACGTATGTGATTGTGTTTATATGTGGATAGAGATGTATGCTGATGTAGGTATGTACGTTGACGTGTGTATGTTGTGGGTTCGTCTTAGGGAGAAGTGTTTAGACGGGGCCCGTATTTGTTAATAAAGTGAGATTCCTTGCTGAAGCGCTAGGTGTGGGTGGCATTATCTTTAAATTTGTAGAGGGGAAAGATTCTGAAGTTGGAATGATTTTGGGCGGCACAGGTATCAATGTGTTCACTCAGTGGTATTTTCCTGTATTCCCGTATTTTAATTTGGGATCTATGGACAGTTGGCGGAGGCTGTTTTTGGTCTGGCCTATGTATTGTTCTCGACAACCTGAGCAAGTTAATAGATATATTAGATTTTCTGATGCGCATGTGAAATTGTGTTTTACTATAAAACGTTGTCCTTGTTTGAAATAGAATTCCGAACCCTCTATTAGGTTGATGCATATGCCACAGTTGGGTCTATCGCATGTTTTTACTGTGGGTTTCGTTGTTGTGGTTGGCAGTACATTGGCATGTGTTAGGATGTTTTTCATTGACTTAGATTGTTTTTTGCTCTTCATGATATCGTGTGTTCGTAAGATTTGGTTCATTCTATGGTCCTTTTTCAACACAGGGATGTTCTGGAGAATGGTGTCAAAGGCCTCATTGTTGAGGGGGTTGTGTGTGGAGATGTATGGCAGAGCTTTCTTTCGGTTGATTTACTTTAGGGTGTCTAAGGTCCTGGGTACTGAGTTTTAGGGCACGTTGGATTCCATTGTCAATTAGTGATGCAGGGTAGTCCCTGCCTATGAGTGTGTCCTTTAGTTCTTGTAGCCGTAAGTAGCAGGTGTTTTTATTGGAGACGATAGTACAGATTCTCTTGGCTAAGTTATAGGGAATATTAATTTTAACGTGTCTAGGTTGGCAAGAGTTGAAAGGAAGATATTGCTTGGAGTCTGTGGGATTGTAGTATATGCCTGTTTCTATTTTTTTGTTATGGATCTTAATGGGGATGTCGAGAAAGGGGAATTATTGATTGCTGTATTCCACCGTGAAGTTAATATTCGTGTTGAGCCCATTTATAAGGGTGTGAAATACTTTAAGTTTCTCGATGTTTTCGTGCCAAAGGATGAAGCAGTCATCTAGATATCGCTTCCAGTTCCTTTCTATGTGTAAGTGGAGAGTGTCTTCAAATTTGTTTAGGACTTTAGTGTAGAGGGTGATTTCCAGGTATCCCATGACTAGGTTGGCATATGTGAGGGCTGTTTTCGTTCCCATAGCAGTCCCAGATTTCTGCCTATAGGATTTGTTATTGAAAACGAATTAATTGTTCTCCAAGATAAATTTGAGTCCCTCTATCACGAATTCTTTTTTGATGCGTTGTGGGAATTCATTGTGGTAATTATCCAGCCAGAATTGGATAGCTTCTATTCCTAGGTTGTGGGGGATGTTGGAGTATAGGTTGACTACATCGAACGTCCCTAGTAGGGTTAGTTCAGAAAGTGGCATATTAGGGAGGTGATTGAGCATATCTAGGTCGTCCCTTATATAGCTTTTGATGTGTTTGAGAAAAGGCTTGAGAAGGGTATCAATGAAGTTGCTAGGGCGGTGGGTTTCGCAAGCGGGGCCTGCTATTATAGGTCTTAATTTGAGATAATTGGGTGAGGGGACATTGATGACTATGTCTGTGGCTTCCTTGTATGCCTTACTTATTAATTCGCTTTTATGTACTTTAGGGATACCGTAGAAAAGGTTGGATTTACTTGTGAAGTCTGCGATGAAGCTGAATTCCTTGTTAGTGAGTCCTTCTTTGTATTGGTTGATCAGAGTTTTTAGGTTTCTCATAATTATCTGTTGATTGTAGTGTTCAGCCTTTTCGTAGTATGGTTCGTTTTCCAAAGTGGAGAGCTCTAAGTTGATATAGAATTCTGTCTCCATTAGGACTACTGTACTCCGATTATCAGCCTCTTTAATTGTAATGGTTCTGTCGGTTTTTAATCTATTTAGTTCTTATATATATATATATATATATATATATATATATATAAAATGAGTCCCTCATCAGTGATTTGCCAACGATCATAGATATTTCATTGCATTAAAAATCATATACCTCACGTTGGTGCAATAATAACTAAATTAAGTTATTAGGACAATTAAAACGCGTAAAGCGAGTGAGACAAGTAAACAACAAAGCGGAAAGCTAAACTTGTCTCAC
>OZ024751.1:6656923-6686923 GCA_964016885.1 Eledone cirrhosa
CGGTAAAACTAAAAACCAAAACTGAATACTAACCAATACTATTACTAATTCCCACTTATTCCTAATTAAACTATTTTTCACTGTGAACAATTTGTCAGTATTTTGTATTCCGTTTACCGATATATCATAACTTGTGTGTTAAACCTCTATTCTTTTAAATATATATATATATATATATATATATATATATATATATATATATATATATATATATATATATATATATATATATATATATACATATGTATATAGATATACATATATATATATATTAATAGATGCATATACACCATGCTTATTTCTGTGAGTGTGTGTGTGTGGGTTTCTGCGTGTGTCAATCGAAATGTATATTATATATGAATTTATATCAGTATATGCTGTATGTCCGTATGTATTGATATCTTCCAACATATATCAGCAATGTATGGTAGGACATTGTGTGATATGGTATGAGCATGTCAGCATCTATTTATTAATTACTTGAGATTTACAAGATCGTTTGGACAAAGGCCAACTGTAATGTATATATACGTAAACCGTCCTATTAATGACGAGTTACCATTTAAACCTACACTCATCGAAGATAAATGACCGGAGTCAAACATCTACTTGCACATACACACACATATATATGCATATGCATATCAATATGTGTGTCTGTGTGTGCGTATATATATATATATATATAATATAGAGGTTATGGTGATTGGGGGAAGAAATACTGTATATATTGAAGCAAAAGATTCTATGTACTTACTTTCTTATATATATATATATATGTGTGTGTGTGTGTGTGTGTGCGATATCTATATCTATATGTGTGTGTGGGTGTTAGTGCGTGTAAAAGGTAAACACAAATAACAACACAATTGGTACAGTATATCGAAGGAATATATTAGGTTAACTCTTGAAATAGCAGGAAGAATGTCTTAAGGTTTACACACTAGACCATCATCGGAGAAAAATGAGAAATAAGATATATTGAGGGCACGGGTGGGGTGGAATCGGAAAAAGGCTCTTTAGATAAAAATAACAGGTCCATTCATATTGACATTTCTTGATATATATATATATATATATATATATATATATATATATATATATATATATATTTATTAAAATAACAGATTAAAGTTTAGTCTTCAATTTCATTATTATTACTATATATATATATATATATATATATATATTGTATATATATATTGTAAATATATGTTGTATATATATTGTATATTGTATATATATATATATATATATATATATATTGTATGATTATGTCATTTATTTTGTCTGACCTGTTTAACTTGACTTGTTTTTTGGCTTAGGTGGTTAATGCCTTCTTGACCACCTTCTCAGTTTGTATGGCGTTTGTAATCTTTGTTTATAGCTCTGTTTTTTTTTTTAGACATTAGAGCGCTTGCTAGCATGACTCTGAATTTGCGTTACGTTTCGCTTTTTCTACCCGCCCAAATGCGATTCTCGCTGAATATATATTTATATATATATATATATATACAATATTAAATAAATGGAAAACTATATTTATAAAACCATATTTATTTCATTATATATATTTCGGGGATATCATATTAACAATATGTTATGCCTTCATCAGACAAAATACAATATAAACAGTTTTATAGATAAATATATTCGACATACCGTAATAAACATCAACTTCATTTGAAGAGGTTTACACTGCTAGAGTAAACCTCTTCAAATGAAGTTGATGTTTATTACGGTATGTCGAATATATTTATCTATAAAACTGTTTATATTGTATTTTGTCTGATGAAGGCATAACATATTGTTAATATGATATCCCCGAAATATATATAATGAAATAAATATGGTTTTATAAATATAGTTTTCCATTTATTTAATATTGTAAATATACTCCAAATATTTGTCGAGTGCTTTTATATCAGTTATAAATATTTACTAGTTGTAACCCAACAATTTTAAATATAACTTTACATGTATATATATATATATATATATATATATATATATATATATGTGAAAAACATGGGGAGAAGAATACAGCATGGTTGCACATGGATTACATATTATAAAATTAGTCCCTTATCAGTGATTTGCCAACGATCATTGGTATTTCATCGCATTAAAAATCATATCCTCAGGTTGGTGCGAGCAATAACTAAAATAAGCTATTGAGATAAGTGAAACGCGTAAAGCGAGTGAGACAAGTAAACAACATAGGATGAAAAGCTAACCGAAGATGGGAAGAAAAACAAGCAGCATGGTTATCGGATCAGCATAAGCTGGGTGAATATCATGAGCGCTCAGGATTATATATATATATATATATAAATATATCCATAAGGATCTCCCGACTGTCGTCTAATTTGCAGACCTTCAACGAGCATGCTGAATATTATAATGACGCACTTAGAAAAGCTGGTTACTGCGAGAAAATAGAATATCTAGACGATAACCACATAAGTACTATGAATAAAACACACCTAAGTCGAACTAGTATTGCACCACACACACACATCAATAGGCATACTAATAGGTGCAAACCAGCAAATAGGGTCTGACGTAGAGAGTACTTTTTTTTCTGAACCCTTTTAGAAATAATCTGCTACTATAATAGCCCTAATAATCTGTCTGTGACACTGTACCACTTTGACCCCTTTAACTAAATTTTGTCCGAACAACACCACTAGAAGAATTTACTTCCCCGCCAACCCTAACACGCCTCATTAAGCTAACTGCTGCCAAAACATTCTCTCCTCGCAATTTCTATTAGTCTGACAGTCTTAAATCCTAAGACTCCCTCCACCTTACTCACTTCCCTCTTCCCCTTCTCTTCCAACCTCCTTCTTTAACTTTTATCTAGTGTATACAATATTTTCATATCATTACAATACAAAGGTCTGATGACATGGTGTGTTTGCTTACAGTGTACCTTCGGTTTATGATAATATTTATATTATTCAAATAGCGAGGTATAGGTAACCCATACACTATAGAAACAATTGTTACCTAATAAATTCTATATACCCGCATTTCCATTTCGTAAACTTCTTCTTCATATATATATATATATATATATATATATATGATAGGTGTAAATCGAAGTTTTAACAGCAAGTAATATTCGATTTGTTTTAGGCAATCTCAAAGCACACAAACGATCGAAATTTGAGAACATTTGTTTCAGAGTAAAACACAATGGTTTTAAAGTGTGACACCAAAAACACCGACCTAAGACACCATCCATCTAGAAGAATTTGGTCAAGTACGCCCTACGTGTTTGTTATATATAAAGTCACTAAGCGCAGGAACCATAAAATCACTAGAAAAATCTATTAAATTCATGGCATTATTTAGTTGGGTGAAGCGTGGTGGATTGGCAGTGTGAGTAGAGAGTCGGACACTATGCTTTGCAACATAGCGTTACGGACCTTTACGGTCTGAGTTCAAATCCCGCCGAGGTTAACTTTGCCTTTCATCCTTACGGGGTCGATGAAATAAAGTACCAGTCACGCACTGGGGTCGATGTAATCGACTTTCTCCTCCCCCAAAATTTCTGGCCTTGTGCCTATACAAGAAACCATTATTTAGTTGAGTGCATATGCAATCTGAGTTCAAATCTTGTTAATGTTTTTACTCTTTTTAAAGTGACATCTACAGGGGTCGGCTTAGCTTTAGTGTGTTCTTCCTCTGAAAATTAGAGTTATCTACCTCTACTACTATTCATTTCAATTGTTATAATAATGAAATTAATGTTAACATTTAAAGAATTGATATAGTTATAAAAATAATCCACTATTTCTGAATTTTTGACTGTGTTTAAAATGGCAGAAATTATTCGATACCAACCTTTTGGCCGGTACAGTGAGCCAGAGGCTAAGTTAGTTAGAAGTGGCTTTATCATTTACATACGTAATTGTTTCTGCATTCATATACTTATCTTGGTTTTATAAAATTAACATAAAGTACTAGGGTTGATATAATCAACTCTGCTCACTCAAAAAACACAATAGTAATATACATCACGTCAAATTATTTTCTGTTGTATTTAACAGGTATTTTATATGTACAAACTCAATAATTTTTAAGTGATTTAAAACAAGAGAGCTAATTTTATAAAATGTGGTCATTTAACTTTAACCAGTCAGTTGTTTAAGAATCGTTATTGTCTTCCATTCTCGGATAATACGACTCATACGATGTACATCAATTTAATTCCAAAAGTTAATGCTAGAACATTTCTACAAATCCTTAGCTGCCTGGCTTTATGCTAAATGGAAATCACGGGTTAAATACAGCATGTTTACATTACTTGGAAATTATTGGACACGAGCATTTGGGGATTTCACATCACAGATCTATAAAGCAGGTAAAGAATGAAGTTTAGAATTGTTATGTTCGTGCCGTGGCATACGAATAGGTTAATGGCTGGTAGGTGTTTATCTGATTAGACATAACGGCACCGGACACCGATGGAAACGCACTTGGAGGCTAATATAAATATATAAATGAATTGGCAATATATATATATATATATATATATATATATATATATATATATATGTGTGTGTGTGTGTATTTAAAAGTTAAACAAGGTTCAATGAATACATCAAAGAATGAATTTTACAATATATATTATTACAATAGATATTATTTAAAATATGTATTATAAAATATAATTGATCACAAGAATATCTATTTTGTTAATAATTTGAATTAATATATATATATATATATATATATATATATATATATATATATATATATATAGCTAATATATATATATATATATATATGTCACATACACACATAACTATCAATGTGTGTATGTGTGTATATCATTAATATATATATATATACATATATATATCACATACACATATACCTATGTATATGTGTGAGTGTCTTATTATTACTATAAATATATATATACAGATAAAAAGTAGTAAATGGAGTAAGCGATAACGTCAGCCACTCAATCTTAGTCACGCGATCTCTATCTAGCTATCTATTTACCTATCTATGTACACTCAACTGCAGCTGAAGGATGTTTACATACACTAGTAGGTGATACTTAACCGATAGTAATTTGTTTTAAAATATTTACAGATATCAATGATAGACACCTAAATATAAATCCAGTGCCGAGTGATTTGAATTCTTATTAATTTTAAGTCATTGCATGGCAAGTGATAGCAATCATTTCGTCAACACCTAAAACCATGGTAACACAAAAATGACATGGAAAACTTGTAATGTTGTAAAATGTTGTCGTTTGAAAGATTGGCAGTATCGATAGAGGGTCGGACGCCATGCTTTGACGCATTGAGTTACGGCCCTTGCCATTCTGAATTCAAATCCCGCCGAGGTTAACTTTGCCTTTCATCCTTACGGGGTCGATGAAATAAAGTACCAGTAATACACAGGGTTATTGCTGGCCTTGTGCCAAAAGTAGAAACAATTATTATATTTATTCAAAACACATCATCATTGCAACTAAACTATCCAACAATACATATCCACAGACACACACACAGATACATATATATATATATATATGTATGCATACAAACATACACACACACACATACTTATATGCATGCATACAAACTCACACACAACACACACATTTATATGTATATGTATATACACATATATACAGATGTGTATACACAAACACACCCGTACATAATATATATATATATATATATATATATATATATATATATATATATATATATATATATATATATATATATATAAGACAAGAGCAACATTTCATTCTTTGTTTAAAGTTTAATCTGTTATTTTAAAATATATTCTCTAGGGTTCTTATATATTTGATATATATTTCTCCCTATCGAGCCCTCTTTGTATTTTAGTTTTCGCATTTATTATTATTACTATGGCAGTATCGGTAGAGGGTCGGACGCCATGCTTTCCAGCATAGTTACGTCCCTTTACGATCTGAGTTCAAATCCCGCCGAGGTTGACTTTGCCTTTCATCCTTACGGGGTCGATAAAATAACGTACCAGTAATGCACTGGGTAATTGCTGGCCTTGTGCCTAAAGTAGAAACAATTATTATTACTATATACATATATATATATATATATATATATATATATATTTGAGATACAAATTTGGCTGTATGGTGCTGTGCTTTCTAGCAAAAATGCCACCAGTCGTAAGCAACTACCACACCCTTCCAACTTGACCGCGACTGCGTCACGATTTTTAGCCATTTTGAAATGAATTCTTGGCGCGATCGTTTTGGAAAATTTAATGTCTAGATATGAACGAGCTTCCTGAAGAATCCGGCGCTCGAGTTTATATAATTATTACATAATTATTGGAAAACTCAAAACACGGACGAAACCATGGTAGAGGTATTTAAATGTATTCTATTTTCTCCTAGTTTATTTTAAACCTAACTCTGCTTAGTTGACTGTATCTAGGCGATTACGCTGACGAAATATTCGATAACTATTCCACTACGGCCGACGCGAAGCGCTAGTTTTGGTTATTTGTTGGAGATTCCTTCATAGAAGCCTCATTCGTATAGCCTGGTCTATTCGATTTTTTATATAGTTAATTATGCTAATTGGGAGAGGAAATAGTATATATTTTATCTTGTGATTCTATAGACATGTTTTATGATATATATATATATATGTATATACCTCATTATATATATATATATATATATATATATATATATATACCTCATCTATATATATATATATATATATATATATATATATATATATATATTTTGTTTGACCCGTTTAGCTTGTTCGCTTTTTTGGCTCTGGTGGTTAATGGCTTCTTAACCATCGTCTCAGTTTGTATGACCTTTTTAACTTATGTTTATAGCTCTGGTATCTTCATATCCATGGAACGCTTGTCTACACAATATGGAAGTTGCGTTTCGCTAATTTCTTCCCGCCGAAATGCGATTCTCGCTAAATTTATATTTATATATTTATATATATATATATATATTTCGTTTCTGAATTTGTTTAGCAAGATACCTTATCTGAAAACGTGTGTTGAAACCGATATTATATTGTTATACTTTGGGAAAGTCATGTAGCCAATAATGCTCCTTTGTTTTGTCCTACGCCATCTTGTTTTTTTGGTGTTGTGTGCTTAGTTTGCGCATCTGTTACATCCGGGTTTTCTGTGTGTGTTTTTATTTTTTATTTATTTGTTTATTTACATGTTACTAGTTGGTTGTTTGTTCTATGTCTGCGTGTTTTCATTTTTCCCTACTTATAAGTGGTGGTGTTGCTATTCCATTCATGTTTACTATTTAATTTTGGTTGAAGTTCATTTATGTATATTGCCTCTATGATTTGTCTAAACATTGCGTATTTTCTGTGTGTAGATTCATTTTTATCTCTATGTTCTCTAATTTGCATAGAACCAAACAACGAACCGGAATTTTATAACAAATTGAAGTGAAAACAGCTGGTGCGTGTGTTTCTTATTGGCAACATGACCCTCCCAAAGTATAACAATATATATATATATGTATATATATATATATATATATATATATATATATATGTGTGTGTGTGTGTTTATATATACAAGGGATAACAAAATATCGTTATACGTAATCCAGTTAGAGGTTATGAATATTTCGTATTGTGGATAGTTTTAGCGTACGGCGTTGTTTGACTCGACGAGAGGTTTACGTAGGTGGCCAGTTTATGATTTCTCTTGTATGCCTATGTAAGTTTATCATGGAGTAATAATCTTGAAAGAGTGAAGAATAACATGGTCAACAGTACAAAAAAGGGTTTTATTTACAGTCTGACAATTGTTTCACTGATTAAGTTTTCTAAAATTTGATGAACACTTGAAGCAGTGCCACTCAATGTTAAATACGTTGTTAGATCATTGGAGATAAATAACTATTATATGTTCAGTATTTTTACGAATTGAAATTACAGAATCATTAATAATATTAATAATAAAAATAGAAAGAGAAAAAAGAAAGTGAGATAGAGAGAAGAAAGAAACTAAAAGGAGAAAAAAGAGAAAGATATAGAGAAAAAAGACAGAGACAAAAGAGGATAAAAAGAGCTTTCTATCTCTTTCTATCCTCTCTTCTCTCTGTCTTTTTTCTCTACATCTTTCTCATTTTTTTCCTCTCTATATTTATTATTAATATTGTTAATGATGCTCTAATTTGAATTCGTAAAAATTATGAACATATAACAGTTATTTATCTCCGATGCTCTGGTTAAGCTAACAACGTATTTAAAATTGAGTGGCACTGCTTCAAGTTTTCAGCAATTTTTAGACAACTTAATCAGTGAAACAATTGTTAAGACTGTAAATAAAACCCTTTTTTGTACTGTTGACCATGTTATTCTTCACTCTTTCTTTCAATATATATCTCTCTCTCTCTCTCTCTCTCTCTCTCTCTCTCTATATATATATATTATATATATATATATATATATATATATATATATATATATATATATATATACATATATATAATGGAATATAAAGGCATTGATGAATTACGAAAACAGAAACAAATTGAAGGTACGTCCAATATTCTATCATATATCTCAACACACAACCCAAGAAATGCGGAAGCTTACAACACTCTTCACAAGAACATCCCACTATTGAAACAAGACCAATGAATGAAGAAAGCCCTTGAAACACACCAAATAATCAAAAGCAAAAGACAACCGAAATCACTAAAATCATTATTCACCAATGCCAAATTACCTACAACAAACCAAAAACGAACTGTCAACAAATGTGGTCGCTCTAATTGTGGAACCTGCACTCACCTCATTGAATGCAACACGTATAGAGTTCAATCAGGACAACATTTTTGCTGTAAAAAATCACTTCACTTGCTCATCAAAAAATCTACTTTATGCCATTAAATGTAAAGGATGCAATGAAGATTATATAGGACAAACTAAACTCACACTCATAAACAGAGTGACAGTTCATCGCCACCAATTACGAGATCCTACCACAAGACAGATACCACTAAGTGCACATCAAGACATATGCGCAAGTAATAAGACACCCAAATTCCAATCTTCTCATGTTATCTTTGCGCTGAGAATACAACAGGACAAATACGAATAAATGAGGAAAACATGTTTATTCAAAAATATAGACCAGCATTAAATATAGTTTAATATACATTATGTCAACACCATAACATGCTAACCATCCAAACAGACACATATATACACACACATATAACACCTTCTATTTTAGAAAATAAAAACCAGAACTAAATAAACCTTAACATACGTAAATACTCTAAAACCGTAATATGCTAACCACACACCCCACACACACATAACTCCCTCCCCCATTCTACTAACGGAATCATTTTTCTACACACACAAAAAAAAATATATTCTCTCCATCTTAACATGCTAACCATACTCCCACACACACATACACACACACATTACACCCATACACACACACACACAACTCTCTCCCCCATTTCTACTAATAAAATCATCTTCCTACACACACACACACACACACACTCACCAGCACACAAAAAAACATACATATCTGTACTTTCTTAGAAAGTCGGAATTTTCAATAGAAAGTCGGAATGTTTACACCCCAGCACACCAGCCATATTCACTGAACCAGAACAATTCTCCCCATCCCGTTTTTCTTGACCATTATCTTTTGATTGGCATAACATTCTCTAAAAGGCTACAGAACAAATTCCCAAATACGGGCGCGATTTAATGTACGTGTTCACGTGACAGTGATAATTTCATTTATAACCAATTAAATTACATTTATAAAAAAAGTCTTCGTGAGCCATCTTTTTTTAAGTAAAAAGAAATTCAAACACAAACTGGCGTGAAAGCTGATGTGCTTATTCATGAATGCATCAATCAACCAAACTTCACTCATATATGAAAAGAGAATCTCAGCCACCACCTTTATAAGAACTTTGTAACGCGAACTGGTGCGAAATTTATTATACTTATTCACCAACCACACCAAATTACTTCTCTAAAAACCTAGCTTTTCCAGCCACTTTTTTCCATATAAAACAGAAGTAACATTCAAACACCAACCAGATGTGACAAAACCACAAAACCTCCATCTCAATTGTACTTTTGAAAAGCAGAAGAATTGCGAAACCGGTAAAGGAACCAAATGAATATATATTTTTTATAAAAAAGGCGCCAGTTGCATTTTCGATTTCATCTTTTTCCTCATATATATATATATATATATATATGAGAGTATTGAAGTTTGCTTGAAGCATTGTGGAATAATAAGTAAATATCTTTAAGTCGTTTGGAAGCCTCGACAATGCAAATGGGTAAATCTCCAGGTAACAAGATCCGGTGGTGGAGAGAGAGATGTAAGTGGGTGTACGTTGAGATGCGTGGTGTGTATGAGATGTGTAGAAGAATGAAGGAAAGAGTATACAGGATAAAATAAAAATAACAACACGAGAGAGAGTTACCTTGGGAGAGATTTAATTGTCCCTATATATTTCGGATTCACATCCATCAACTGGGGGTTTTTCCGGGCTGAGGGAAAGGTTGTCTGTCGGACAGGTGCGAAACGCGTCCTCCGCTGTTTGATGTTTTGAATATTCAAAACAACAAACAGCGGAGGACGTGTTTCGCACCTGTCCGACAGACAACCTTTCCCCCACCCCGGAAAAAACCTCAGTTGATGGATGTGAATCCGAAATATATAGGGACTATTAAATCTCTCCCAAGGTAACTCTCTCTCGTGTTGTTATTTTAATTTTATCCTTTATACTCTTTCATTCTTCTACACATCTCATACACATCTCGCATCTCAACGTACACCCACTTACATCTCTCTCTCCACCACCGGATCTTGTTACCCGGAGATTTACCC
The DNA here is from genome assembly GCA_964016885.1 of Eledone cirrhosa. Taxonomy (NCBI): domain Eukaryota; kingdom Metazoa; phylum Mollusca; class Cephalopoda; order Octopoda; family Eledonidae; genus Eledone; species Eledone cirrhosa. Next base: position 6,667,835 of record OZ024751.1, read on the forward strand.
ATTTGCATTGTCGAGGCTTCCAAACGACTTAAAGATATTTACATATATATATATATATATATATATATATATATATATATATATATATATATATATATATATATATAGAGAGAGAGAGAGAGAGAGAGAGAGAGAGAGAGAGAGAGAGAGAGAGATGTGTATATATATATATACGTGCGTATATATATATATATATATATATGTGTATATATATATATATATATATATGCATATACATATATATGTATATATATATGTGTGTATATATATATATATGTATATATACATGCATATATACATATATATCTGTGTGTGTGTATACATATATGTATATATATATATATATATATATATATATATATATATATATATATATATATATATATATATATATATATATATATATATATTAGTAGATAGATGTATGGAGGCATGTGAGTTGTGTGTATGTAACTCTGAAGAGTTGCCATTTAACTTTCGAAAAAATGAAATGTTTCTCTTGTCTTCATAATCATTTTGAATCAGTTATATTCATGTTTGCAATGCAAGTTAATTTTCTATAGACGAGGCGGGCAGAAACATTAATATTTATCTATGCATTTTATCGAAATGGCAGAGGTCATCATAACAGTGTACATACTCATCATAAATCAATATATTTTATAATTTAATGAAATGAACTAAGAATTTAATGGAAAATTTTGTAAAACTGAAATTAATATTTAATATACAGAATCTATTCCAAACTATATTGCAATATATCGAATTATATAACGTAATTATGTAATCGTAATCTGTTTAAGATATTATAACCTACAACAAATCATTAAAAAATACAAATATATTATTTTCGTTTTTCGGAAGATGTGGAATTTATTTGATTTACTAAGTGGTATGACAAAATTACGCAATTTATGATCTATTCAAATTTGTACTTCAACAGCATACCATTTTAATCGCTAAACGTTTGAATATTGAATTATATCTGCAAATCCTTTAAATTGCACAAATCAATATGCACAACGTTTCTGCATCAATCATAGTGATGCGTTAATGTATAGATACAATTCAGGACCAACCAGATGCATAAACATAACATAGACAACGTTATTCATATATAATGTTTTTTCTGTGGCTGTTTGTCTTTGCTTCTCAATTATTACTTTATTAAATCTTGAGTCAATTAGCAAACTGAAACAGTGTATAGCAAGTAAACTGTGAATATTGTAAACATGTCACGAACCACAATTCATGTTGTTAATTAAATAAACCACAATATCATCTCTATTAAACAAAAAACAGTTTAGTAACGAAAGTGTGAAATAAGAAAGGAAAACATGTTTTGTGTGACATTATAAACGAAATAACTTCCATCACACACAAAAAATATCATCAACGATATCCACAAAGCTTAGTAAAATATTCATAATTAGCAGAGACACGGAAAGGAACGTTAAAATTCATGCAAGGATGTCAGTTTCTGTATACAAGATGACATGTGGATACAAAGGAGACGAAATATCTTATCAAACCACACGATTTAAACAAATGATCAATACGTTCTAACTAAGCGGTTGACTAGCGCTAACAATATATCTATGATCTTGCAGCAAAGCATGAGGAGCATATCCTAGGTTTCTTGAGAGAAATAAACTGGTATCATGTATGTCTACACACACCCATATCAGTACAGTATACTGCTTACCTGCCAACTGTCAGAGCTAGTGAAAATATATGAAGGGTAATCACCCAGAAACATTAGTATCTGAAGTTCTGTTTACATACCTACACAAGAGCAAGAATGACGGGTCATTCTACTGATATTGCTTTAAAGATGCCGTTTGCATAATAGCAAACGAATTAAATATTATTATTAATATTTGAAGGTGGATTGGCAGTATCGGACGCCATGCTTTGACGTATAGAGTTGCGCCCCTTGCCATTCTGAGTTCAAATCCCGCCGAGGTTAACTTTGCCTTTCATCCTTACGGGGTCGATAAAATAAAGTACCAGTAATACACTGGGGTATTTGCTAGTCTTGTGCCAAAAGTAGAAACAATTATTAATATTTGAAAAAGGGCTGTGGATTGGCAGTATCGGTAGAGTCGGACACAATGCTTTCCATATATAATTACGACCTTTTACGGTCAGAGTTCAAATCCGCCGAGGATAACTTTCCCTTTCATCCTTACGGGGTCGTCGATAAAATAAAGCACCAGTAACGTACTGGAGTCCATTTAATCGACTTTCCTCCTCCTTCCAAGTTACTGGCCTTGTGCCTATACTAGAAATCACTATTAATATTCGAAAAACTCAGTTTACATTTATTGTATTCAGTCATGTACAGCGATAGAGTATTTGTTTTATACCTATATATAGTGGTAGAACACTGGAAGGTAATATTTGAGTTCAAAAAGATTAGTTCACCATACCGAGAACAATTGTTTCACCTTAGCGGATGCTCAGCTCGTAATGGACATGGTTATACGGAACAAGAAGGAAAACCGTACGAACGCGCATTCGCAGAAACCGTCACTTCACTCAGGCAATACTAAATTGCGTGCGAGAAGTGTAAGGGAGATAACTGCGAAAGTCCGAATATTTATTCGTTCATCAATACATAGTACACACGACGGATTGCCCCTTGCGTATGGCTTGGACCTAGTGATAGCTTTCCATTGAATGGAGTAGTCTATACTTGAGTCCTTGAGGGACCATACGTGGCTCGCGACTCTCGTAGATGAACGTCTGTCCGGGTACCTAAAGGTTGACTGGGGGTTCAGGATGTGTTCCTTAAATCGGCTCCCCGCAATAAGCACATAGAATGTGACCTCCTGTGGTTGATTTGGTCGGTTGGAAGTAACCACAGCTTCATAAACTACAGCGGGTGTGTTGCATTGCTGTTGAAGGGGACAAGCTTCGGGCTTACGGCAAGAGCACGATGGTGGGGTGTTGCTCTTAGGTATGTTGGTGATGTGGACCTTCATATTCTAGAACGCAGGAGTATCCTAGTTTTACTTTCTGTCGGTTAAAGATGGGGCGGTATCTAAGAGGGCTAAACAAATTTTGCCTACATTGGTTTTAACGGTGGTGAGAAGAGAGGAGAGAACCAGATAGTTTTGTCTATTGTTACACTTTCTTTTCTTATTGCTGTTGTTGTTAGTGGGAAAGTAAGTGAAAGATTGCGAGAAACCGCTGTTAGCTAACGCCATGTTATAGTAGGGTGCGGCTCTGTCAAAGATAGCCTTATTAGAGGAGATATTTGAGATTCTAGTACTGATATTATTTACGTAGTGTCTAAAACAGCGGGGGTGAGAGCATGAGACCTTGTGAATGTAATTGAGTTTTTCGTAAATCTTATGGAAGGGTCTGTAGGTGTCTGTGCGAAGATTCTAAATTAATGTCTAAGAAATCTACGCTAGAGAGGTTGGTAGCTATTCTTATCCTAAGTCCTAACTCCTTGAAGGTAGAAGCTAAGTCTTTTTTAAACCGGTCGAGGTCGTGACCACTTTTATGGCTCGATAAGGTTAGTCCATCTTCGCCTTATATTCCCGTGTGGAAGTCCGGGAATCTAACACGTAATAAGTCTAAAAAAAATAGGCCAACCAAGTCGCAAACGTCAGCACTGTCAAACGATCCTGTGGAGGCGTCGAACGGGTCTGAAGTCGTTGACTTCTTTGTCCAGGCTACTCCATTATTGAAGAGGAGGATTTTCCGACAGTGAGCGATGATTTCCCTGTCTAAATCATGGACGGTGGTGTAAGTGGTAGCGAAGCCCAACGCTTTGTTTAACGCGTAAAAATCAACAATGTCAAACTGTGTGAACTTCGCTTTTTGAGATTTGAAGGAGTTGAACCACTTAATTACGGAGTCACTGTTCACCCTCTGGAACAGGTTGGACTTGGTCCTAATGGGCTTAACTATGTTTCTAAGTAGGGCCTTACTGACTAGTCCCATATCTGTGCGAGCCGGGTTTATTAGTCTACATGTGGAGTTAGAAGTAAAGTCTACCTTGTGATCTTTCAGGGTGAGGAACGCCACCCGCTTAGCTAGAGATTGTAGCTTCTTATCTACCTTAAGGGCGGCGGAAAGTTCTTTAGCTTCTGTGTTAATGTTGTGGTAGGCCATAGGGTTAGCTTTCTTATATTTGGAAGTAATAGCGTTATGGGCCAAGTGGCTGTAAGTGGTGTTGTCGACCATGTAAATATTATTAATTTTGTCGGAAAGAACGAAAGTGTTATTAGAAGACCTAAATTTCTTAATATCTTTTCTAAGTTTAGTTTGAAAGGTGTTAGGGTGTTTGCGAAAAGAAATGTTAGCGACTAAGTCAAGAAATTCCGCCTCGAAAGGAGCAAGTTAAGTTACTTTAGGAGGATAGGCTCTCGATTTCATGTTGAAGGTGTTACTGGTGCCTGTAATTTTGCCGTCAAAAGCTAGGGCTCGCCATCTTAAGCGTCTGACGACATCTTACGCTTTTTGTAGGAGAAGGTTTTTAAAAAGCGAAGTTCACACAGTTTGACATTGTTGATTTTTACTCGTCGATCTCAGAGACTCAGTTAAACACAGCGTTGGAATTCGCTACCACTTACACTACCGTCCATGATTTAGACAGGGAAATCATCGCTCACTGACGGAAAACCCCCTACTTCAACAACAGAGTAGCGTGGGCAAAGAAGTTAACAACTTCAGACCTGTTCGACGCCTCCACGGGATCGTTTGACAGTGCTGACGTTTGCGACTTGGTTGGCTCTTTATTTTAGACTTATCACGTGTTAGATTCCCGGATTTCCACACGGGAATATACGGCGACGATGGACTGACCTTATCGAGCCATAAACGTGGTCACGACCGCGACCGGTTTAAAAATGATTTAGCTTCTACCTTCAATGAGTTAGGACTTAGGATAACAGTAGCTACCAACCTCTTTAGCATAGATTTCTTAGACATTAATTTAGACCTTCGCACACACACCTACAGACCCGTCCATAAGCTAAACGAGAAACTCAATTACATTCACAAGGATACATGCCACCCTCCCACTGTTTTTAGAAACTTCGTAAATAATATCAGTACTAGAATCTCAAACATCTCCTCTAATAAGGCTATCTTTGACAGAGCGGCACCCTACTATAACATGGTGTTAGCTAACAGCGGCTTCTCACAACCTATCACATACTCTTCCACTAACAACAACAGCATTAAGAAAAGAAAGCGTAACCTCAGACAACCTATCTGGTTCTCTCCCCCCTTCTCACTCTACGTTAAAACCAATGTAGGCAAAAAATGTCTAGCTATCTTAGATAAAAACTTTCCTATAGGTCATAAATACCGCTCCATCTTTAACCGAGACAAAGTAAAACTAGGATACTCCTGCGCTAAGAACATGGAGGCCCACATCACCAATAGCCCTAAGAGCAACACCCCACCAGGGTGCTCTAGCCGTAAGCCCGAAGCTTTTCCCCTTCAACAGCAAGGCAACATACCCGCTGTAGTTTATGAAGCCGTGGTCACTTCCAACCGACCAAATCAACCACGGGAGGTCAGATCATATGTGGGTATGGCGGAGGGCCGATTTAGGGAACGCTTCCTGAGCCACCAGTCGACCTTTAGGTACCCGGACAGACGTTCATCCACGAGAGTCGCGAGCCACTTATGGTCCCTCAAGGACTCAAGTATAGACTATTCCATTCATTGGAAAACCATCACTAAGTCCAAGCCATACGCAAGGGGCAATCTGTCGAGTGGTCTATGTATTGATGAACGAATAAATATTCTAAAGAGAATACCCAATAGCTTAGAGAAAGGAGTACATAGTGCATATTGTTTCTCTGGAGTTTCGCCTGTTTATGACAGGCTCATCAGACAAGAACTTATTTGATTACCCTGTGATAAACAGGTGAAATACCAGAGTAACATGCTTTTTTATTTAGCTTTAATAATGAATATATGTATATATGTATGTGTGTGTCTGTGTCGGCGAGCGTGCCTGCGTGCGTGTCTGTCTGTGTGTGTTAGATGTGTACGAGGTGACTAAGAAGATCAGTAGAAAGTCTGTGAGCGATAGTTATCTATGTTGAGAGTCTGAATGTTGTATTTTATTACTGTTGATTTTATGTCACTTGGTAGACAGTTGACTTGTAATATTACTCCTATGTTTGTCCTGTTTGGGTTGGTGTATTTATGCTTTTAATTTAGTGTTGCTTATTTAGAGAATATGTTGTGTTTGTCAATTGACTGAACTAAAACTATTAAATAATATTAAATTTGAATTTTTAAATCGTGTCATTTTGAAAAACAAATATATTTTCATTGATGATACTTAATATCCAGAAGGATGAAATTTCTGTTATGATAAGGGGCACAGTCGTATACCTGCACTTCTGTATTGTTATACTATATAGGTGTGCTACACTCCCATAACTTATTTGAGGTGGATAGTTCAACTATTACACAACCGGAAACATATCATGTCACTTCTTGAAGTGGGGTTTCAACACAAATCACTGTCTATTGCGTACAATGACACAGAATGTAAGCTACACATACAAGCATAGAAAGACGTACACAAATACTTATAGAATTATACCTTGCTATGAAATACAAAGAATTATAACCTTCCTATAAAAAAAACAAAGCATATTGAGGAGGCCTCTATTAACCAGTGTCTCTTTAAAGATGTGTTTAACGAACACACTTGACACCAATAGATACGGGGTTTGTTTCCTTAGAGTTGTTTCTTTCCAATATTTCTGTCATCTAAATTAAACTCTTGCCCAATTATCACAACTATTATTCATACTGTTGATTCATACTGTTGATACTGTGATTATGTGCATTATGACGGCTATATTTCATAGTTCAAAATTTCACAATGCTTTTCATGTCAACTGGGTTTTTACTCTATAACTCGGGCGGCAACAGTGAAATATTAACAAACAATTCATGTTATAGATAAATAAAAAAGCATTTCACTGTTACATAATTAAGTGAATAAATGTTTTTCTCCAGATAAATGAACATAAACATACAAAGGCACAAATGCACTCACACAAACACACACACGCACATGTACACACACACACATACACACACACACATATATATATATATATATATATATATATATATAAAGAGAGAGAGAGAGAGAGAGAGAGAGAGAAGGACATTGTAGTTTACTTGAAGCGTAGTGAGGTATAAATGTTTGGAGTTAGAAGGCCAGAACAATGCAGGTATGGATATAGAATATAAATACAAATGCAAAAGATATTGCTGACAATTAGTCTTTTACCTTAAATTTATTTGAATATCCTTATATTTCGAGATAATATCTCTTCTACAGAGGGAAGTAAAGGGGTTAATCCACTGTTCTAATTAGCTTGCCAAGTCATTTATATATATTTCGTTTCTGAATTTGGTTAGCAAGATTCTTTATTTGAAAACGTGTGTTGAAATTGATATTGTTATACTTTGGGAGCGTCATGTTGCCAATAAGAAACACACGCACCAGATGCTTTCACTTAAATTTATTATAAATAACATTTTTTTTTTTTTAAATGTTTCCAAAAAATTTATAAATTTTCAAAGACCTCCCTGTAAGGATAAAAAATGCATAATCTGTAAACTAAGCCCCCATATTAACTGTAAAACTAGAAACATAGTATATAGAATAAGAGATACTGAAGGACAGTGTAAAGATAAGAATATAGTGTACATAGGTGAGACAGCTCGTAGTATAGGGGAACGGTTAAATGAACACTGGCGAGAGCTTCAAGATAGAAATGAATCATCAGTACTCCACCATCATGCTAAAATAGAACATGAGGGCAAATTAGAGAACATAGAAATAAAAATAAAATCTACACACAGAAAAGGCTCAATGTTTAGACAAATCACAGACGCAATAAACATAAATGAACTCCAACCAAAATTAAATAGAAAACATGAATGGAATAGCAACATCACAACTTACAATTAAGGACAAAATGAAAACACACACACACAGAACAAACAACCAACCAGTAACATGTAAATAAACAAATAAATAAACAAATAAAAAAGCACACAGACACCCGGATGTAACACATGCGCAAACTAAGCACACACACACGCACAAACAAGATGGCGTAGGACAGAACAAAAGAGAGGCACAAAACAAAGAAAAAAATCCCAGTCACTGAAGAGGTCACAGAATGTGTGACGAAAGAACTTTGGCAATATATGAACAACCGTCCGGTTGTGGAACCAACTAACCAACCGGAAATTTATAAATTTTTGCAAAAAAACAAAAATTATTTTTAATTTATAATAAATTCGAGTGAATGTAACTGGTGCGTGTGTTTCTTATTGACTACACGACCCTCCAAAAGTACAACAATATATATATATATATATATATATATATATATATATATATATATATATATATATATATATATATATATAAAATATGTAGTTTAGAAAGCCACAACAATGCAGATGGGAAATCTTAGCCTGTTCCCCCCCTTTTGGAACTTACCCCCGTTGATGGGCGTCAGCCCGAAATTTTGTGATTAAATCTCCACTACGGTAACCCTTCTACCTTTGTTTTGTTTTCCTTTTTCGTTTCTCTCAATTTTCACTTTTCTCCTATTTCTCACTCACTTCCTACCTCGAGATTTCCCATCTGCATTGTTGTGGCTTTCTAAACTACATATTTTACATATTTCACAATGATTCAAGCAAACTTTAACACCCTCATATATATATATATATATATATATATATATATATATATACATTTCATTTTTGTATGTGTTTTGTTTGTAAGCTTTCTTATCTGAAAGCTTGTTGAAACAGACTTTGTTATACTTTCGGTGGGTCATGCTGCCAATTCAAACACACGCACCTGTCGTTTTCTCTTCAATTTAGGATAAACGTCCAGTTGGTAAGTGAAATAATCGGATGGCTGTTTATGTCTTTACTGTCAAAGCTCTTTCGTCCCAAATTATGTGACCTTCTCAGTGAAAAAAAATGTTATTTTTGTCTCTCGTTTCTTCTGGCCTATACCTTTTAGTGAATAAAGATTCTTCTCTGTGTAAATGCACATACGGATTGGCACACGCCCACGCACACAAATATCTACATTATATATATATATATATATATATATAAATAATAAATACAATGAACAGGTGGTAATGATTATATAGTAAGTTTTATTATATATACACACGTGTTGGTGTATATTATAATTTCTAGTGTTCCTCTCCTACTGCGCAATTCATTAAACTTTCGTTTGTCATTCCTTGAATATGTCATTCATTCCATTCTTTATCCATGTTCAGAAAATTAAGAAGGAAATATTTCCATGTGTGAATCCATAAAAAAAAAATTAATCACGTCGTATTAATGCAACGATTTTGGTTACGTAAACAATGGAAATACCTGTTTCTATTAAACAGGTGCATCGTTGGATTGATACAGCAACAATTTTCCTCATCTTCGATTATTGAAACATAAATAACATGGTTCATTTTATTAGTAATCATAACGAAATTGTATTCAAATATTAGATTAACATTTTGAAAGAACTAGAAAATTAAGATTTTCCTCGTAGGAATCTTTTAATTATTTCTGTTGCTAACAAATATTTCATAGAACTGTGACAATACAATATTCTAAGATACCTATAATTATGACAAATGATATATTTAAGAGTCCGTTGAAGTGATGTTACTATGATAAACGAGAACGCACTCAGGAACGCTTCTCTGATGTTAATCAGGAGAGGAAGTATAATTTTATTTAATTAATATCAATGAATAAAACTAAACAAAGAAATTATTTCTATACTGTTTATGTGCGTACAGAATCTACTGACACTCACACATATATGTATGGATAAATACACCCATTATATATATAATATATATATATATATATATGCAACGCATATTATATATATATTTCTCTCTCTCTCTCTTTCTCTCTCTCTCTCTCTCTCCCTCTCATGTATATATATATATATGTATGTATACGTTAACACTTTGCTTCAGAATTTTTCTCTACTAAACAGAATTACTCACCATAAATCACAAATAGGCTTTTATACAAATATTCCGATTCAAAGAAGAATCGATATGGATGTATTGCTGTCTTATAATTTCGATTGATATGTTCTTCTGTCAACTTAAACAGATACTCCAATACATATGATAGAATATATATATATATATATATATATATATATATATATATATATATATATACACATACATATAGGAACATCATTTTACTTTGAGTTATATGCCAGATCTAACATTAATCAATTTTAACATGATTATGTTAAACATGTAAAATGTATTGGAATGCACACACGCACCAATTATATACATACATAGGCACAGAAACGACCACACACACGTTAATATTTATATTTATTTATAAAGTGCCTGAGGTTTGACAATTTTGAAAACTACATATAGTGGCAGTAACTGAAGGAGATTCTTGAAAACGACTCCTGCTGTTCCAGTCTTTTTTCTAAACTTCTCTCAATCTATTGAAGCTTTTATATATATATATATATATATATATATATATATATATATATATATATATATATATATATATATTGGTTATATACCATACCCTAGTATGCAGATTGGAGCACTCGACGAAGTGCGCAGGCTGGTTTGGTTACTCCGGAGTAATGTAAAATAAACTAAAATAAATAAGTCAAATATTTAAAATGTGGCTTCGTTTATTACTGCTATATATATTTCGGTGACAGCCATCTTTGGCTGTGAGCTCTTCAGGCCGTCCGAATTAGTGTGGTAAAGACGAGTACACCTGTTGTTGAGGTGTTTAACTTTGACAATATACTGATATGCCCAGTTCCTGGTTGGGTTGTTGTTTCACTATGATTCCAGTTCCTCATAGAAACAATAACCCAACCAGGAACTGGTCATATCAGAGTATTGACAAAGTTAAACACCTCAACAACATTAGTACTCGTCTCTACCACACTAATTCGGACTGCCTGAAGAGGTCACAGCCAAAGATGGCTGTTACCGAAATATATCAAGCGGTAATAAACGAAGCCAAATTTGTATATATATATATTATATATATATATATTATAGATAGATATATTTCTTTATTAGCCACAGGGGCACAAAAGAAGGGGACAAATACAAAGGAGGAAGTGTACATACAATAAAAACGTGTATAGATAGATAGATAGATAGATAGATAGATAGATAGATAGATAGATACAGTGAGAGAGAGAGAGAGAGATAGAGAGAGAGGGGGAGAGAGAGAGAGGGAGTGATAGAAAGAGAGAGAAAAGACTTCTACAAGGCTAGAAATGTTTCATTCGAAGGAAATCATCATGAAAGCCGTGCTATGTATTGAGTACCTTACTTACTGTGGTTACCCAAGATTGAACCCGGGATACACACACGTACATATTATATATATATAGAGAGAGGTTATATATAATTTGTTGGAATTAAACAAGCTTAAACATTTTATAACTGATATAAAGCACTCAACTGCTTAGTGGAGTAATTATTCAATATATTAATTGTTTCTACTTTTGGCACAAGGCAGTAATTATCCAGTGCATTACTGGTACTTTATTTTATCGACCCCGTAAGGATGAAAGGCAAAGTTAGCCTCGGCAATATTCAATATATTAATAAATGGAAACTATATTTACAAAGCCATAATTATTTTATTATATTAAGTGTATTATATATATATATATATATATATATATATATATATATATATATATATATATATATATATATATATATATATATATATATATATGTTTGTCATTGATACTACAGAAGTCCGACGAACTTTTGATTCCATAGTCGCACCAGATCGATACAGATCGAACCTTGAGCTGACCAATAGCGAAACACGCGTTACCAACCAATAAACTTAATGAAGGAGTAACCATTCGTCCTTGTATTATTATATTAAACTTTGCCTTTCATCCTTACAGGATCGATAAAATAAAGTACCAGTAATGCACTGGGTAATTGCTGGTCTTGTGCCTAAAGGAGAAACAATTATTATATTACACTCTATCTAGCTGTACACCTCGATCCTGATGTGAACCTAAACACCGAGTGCTCACCTGGGTGAAGCAAAAGTAACTTCGCGTTACACTCCATGGATATATATATATATATATATATATATATATATATATATATATATATATATATATATATATATATATATATATATTTTAATATAGATGAGATTCTACAGGACTAGAACTGTTTCATTCTTTAGAAATCATCAGGAATCTTACTTACTGTGGTTACCTCCGATTCAACCCGGAATAACGTAATATATATATATATATATATATATATATATATATATATACGAATTGAGGTTCCGCTAAGGTGAAACAATTGTTCTCGGTATGGTGAACTAACTGTTGTGTAACCACTTCTATATTTATATATATATATATATATATATATGTATATATATATTATATATTTATATTCTCTCCTCCACCTCTTGCTTTCTTTCACCCCCGCTGCTGGTCACACACTCTCGGCTGGCATCTTCCTCACTCTTTCACTCACTCACTCTCTGCTACTCCCCTCTCTCACTTCCTCCCGTTTGACCTGTGTGAAATTCTCTTCTCTCTTAATATTCGCGTGGCTCGGACGGCCTCTTCTCATTATTTGCTTCGTTCGGACGATATACGATATTCATTGACTTGTCTCTCTTTTCCTCTCTTCACGTTGCATTACTACCATGTTGTTTGTTCACTTTCACCTTCCAATTCCCTCTGTCCCGATAACTTTATTTAGTTATCGCTTGCACTGATTTTAGGTATAATGCGAAGAATACCAATGATAAACAGCAGACTACTGATGAAGGACATTCCTGTTTCTCGGTCTATTTTCATTCATATATATATATATATATAAATAGTTTAGTTGACAAATATATCAACGTGCCCAGACACACAAATATATTGCCCATATATATATATGTTGGTTAGACTATCAATATTAGTATTATTGGGGCTCCCACTGATGAATTATAGGAGCCCACTTGAATATATATCTATTGATGGTATAAAAGCTCCTACATAAATTGGTATAATTTAACCCAAATTGTAGGAATCCTATAATGAAACGAGACGTCCGGCTGGGAAGAGATATATTCGATATGTCTCATATGAAATAATACAGCCAATTTTCCACGCAATACTTTTAGTTAGCACCCCGAACGCATAATTGGGAATATAATCACTTATTTCCTAATGTTTGTTGAGTGAGTTGGAATTTGGCCGGAGTATCGCTAAAAAGCTTTCTCCGATATTGTATTTATTTATTTACTCTTGGTGCAGCAGATTTGAAATTTTCCCGGTATAATTTAGGATTTCTTTGTTTATTTTTTATATATGAATATTGATTGTTCCTTATATCTCATTCTGTTATTTTGTCCGTGAAAATATCTGTGTGTCATCAAATGTTGTACACACATAGATATTTTTTCAATTTCCAATTGAGTTCTTAGCACGTGGCCTGAATTCCTTTTAGAGTTCATTGTCATGCGCATCTATTGTTTTTTTGGCGGTAATTTACTTCCTCATTTTTGAATCAGTTTGAGCATTTCTTTAGAACTACTGGACTGGCAACCTGACAGATGACTCAGGTAGAGATGATGATTATCGCTAAATACTGATGTTGGTTAGAGTATCAATATTAGTATTATTGGGGCACCCACTGATGAATTATAGGAGCCCACTTGAATATATATCTATTGAATGTATACAAGCTCCTACATAAATTGGTATAATTTAACCCAAATTGTAGGAATCCTATAATGAAACGAGACGTCCGCCTGGGAAGAGATATATTCGATGTGTCTCATATGAAATAATACAGCCAATTTTCCACGCAATACTTTTAGTTAGCACCCCGAACGCATAATTGGGAATATAATCACTTATTTCCTAATGTTTGTTGAGTGAGTTGGAATTTGGCCGGAGTATCGCTAAAAAGCTTTCTCCGATATTGTATTTATTATATATATATATATATATATATATATATATGAATGTATGTATATATATATATATATATATATATATATATATTGTTATACTTTGGGAGGGTCATGTTGCCAATAAGAAACGAAATATATATATCTATATATATATATATATATATATATATCTGTTTATATATATATATATATAAGTATGTATACGTACATACATATATGTGTACAGATGCACAGTAGTATGTATATATATATATATACATACATGCACATATATATATATATATATATATATATATATATATATATATATATATATATATATATATATATGTGTGTGTGTGTGTGTGTGTGTACGTATGGGTTTACCGAACATTTATTGTAATGTTCGTTTTGTTTGTAAAGAAACAGCCCGAATTACGCCGTACAGTGCTCGGCAACCATCGTCGCCCTTTTGTTCAACACTGACACAGGAACGATTTACTTGTTTCAAGCTTATTAGCTATCGTCAGCATCGTATACCTTTCTGTCAGATGATTGAACGTCTGAAAGTATATACTTTCCTCATGCATATTAACGGCTGAGCAGCCTAATTTGCATATCGAGTGAGCTAGTCGACCGGGCATACCGAAAACGATAAATGAAAAAGAATGAAACGAAATTTTATTTCTCACTCTTAGTACGACTGTTACTTAAATATACGTATGTATACGTACATACATATATGTATACTGACGTACAGTAGTATGTATATATACATACATGCACACATATATATATATATGTACGTATGGATTCACCGAACATTTATTATAATGCTCGGTCTGTTTGTTAGCAAACATCCCGAATTAAGCCGTACAGTCTCTAGCAACCATCGTTGCTCATTTGTTCAACACTGACAAAGGAACGCTGTACTAGTTTAAAGCTTATTAGCTATCGTCAACAACGTATACCTTCCTGCCAGATGATTGAACGTCTGAAAGTATATACTTTTCTTATGCATATTAACGGCTGAGCAGCCTAATTTACATATCTAGTGAGTTAATCAGCCGGGGTACCGAAAAGGATAAACGGAATAAATGAAACGAAATTTCATTTCTCACTCTTAGTACGACTGTTACTTAAATATAAATATGTATACGTACATACATATATGTATACAGACATACAGTAGTATGCATATATACTACTGTACATACTCACGTATATATATGTACGGATGGATTCACTGAATATTTATTATAATGCTCGATGTGTTTATAAACAAACATCACGAATTAAGCCGTACAGAGTCTAGCAACCATGGTTGCTCATTTGTTCAACAGTGACAAAGGAACGCTGTACTAGTTTCAAGCTTATTAGATATCGTCAGCATTATGATAAATGTTCGGTGAATCCATACGTACATATATATATGTGTGCATGTATGTATATATATATACATACTACTGTACGTCTGTATACATATATGTATGTACGTATACATACTTATATATATATATATATATATATATATATATATATATATATAAAATATTAAACAAATAATGAATAAACAATTCCTTATATTAAACAAAAAAAGTTCATTATTTAACGATCGTTTCTAGGATATATATGTGTTAGAGTTGTTATTTTATCTTGACTCTGTATACCGTTTATCTTTCACCGAAAGTGATTTTTCATTACATTTCTTTCCATGATATCCGGAATACATTGAGTTCTTCATACGGATTGGACACTACCGTAAACTCTTGGTAGATTTATCTACATATATATATATATATATATATATATATATATATATATATATATATATATATATATATTTATATATATTCAAAACTGCTTCAATTGATATTGAAACAGCATGTCGTTTCTTAATATTTCATATTTGCTATTCTGCATTTTAGATTGGCATTCCCTGACATGTTTAGTTAACATTTTCTTGTTTTCTCTTCCTACAGCGCATATTTGTTGACATTTACTAATTGAAGTTATAAAAACACAACACAGGCAGTTTAGCATCTCCTGTATTGAAAAGGAAAAAAAAATTCTGTCTCTCATTTAATACATCGCCTATTCCCTAGGTCTGTTTCGTTCCATTGCATCATACAATGATTATAAGAATTACTACTTACATCTCATTATTTTCATAATTATTTCTATAATAACAGTTTGATATTTATCAAACATGTCTATATCTACTGTGATTTTGAAATATATTTAACATCAAATAGTGTTGAGTTGTCGAAATTGATGGAACCACGGAGAAAATGTATTTGTGTTATGCTCTGAGTCTTTACATTCTCAGTCACGATCCCGGCTTTATCAAATATGGGTTTTGTTTTTCTGAGAACAATAAATTTGATTTACGCACCACACTTGATATGGTAAACATTGGCCTTCACCTAATTTGCTGGTCTTATATCTAGATTAAACATTAATAGATATGTAACGCCATATTACTAAACCTGCGCAAGATGGTTGGATAACATGTGTGAGATAGGCTGGTCACGCTTGAGGATCCACCTGGATC
Source organism: Eledone cirrhosa (assembly GCA_964016885.1). NCBI lineage: Eukaryota > Metazoa > Mollusca > Cephalopoda > Octopoda > Eledonidae > Eledone > Eledone cirrhosa. Next base: position 6,684,402 of record OZ024751.1, read on the forward strand.
AGTTGGAGATGATTGCTTCTGATAGGACCAATTGGAAGGAATGTTTGAGCATTCTGCCCACACGACCCTCTCAGGAATGAGTGGGCGAAGAAGAAGAAGAAGAAGAAGAAGAAGAAGAAGAAGAAGAAGAAGAAGAAGAAGAAGAAGAAGAAGAAGAAGAAAATTCTCCAAAGTGGTGGGTGTGACGAGCAATCGATTCAGTTCTTCGATACCACGTATTCTAACAAAGAAGGAATAACGGGAATGAAAATATAGAGTGGGAACGAAGCCATTGACTAACTGTTTCTGTTAATCATCAGAATCACTTTCATTTATTATGTTTATGACATATACACGCCACAGTTTAAATCAGAAACTGTACCAACTATAAAGTTTCATGTCTATATATATATATATATATATATATATATATATATATAGAAGTGGTTACACCACAACAGTTAGTTCACCATACCGAGAACAATTGTTTCACCTTAGCGGATCCCCAACATGGTTATAGGAACTGGAAGACAACCGTACGAACGCGCATGCGCAGAAGCCCGGTCACTTCGCAGAGGCAATAGTAGACTGCGTGCGAGAGCTGTAACGGTGATAACTGCGAAAGTCCGAAAAGTTTTTAGGTTGAAAAAAATTACAAAGAACCAGTCCGGAGTCATGTAATTATGCAATAGGTGTTTTGCGACGTGTCGACAACGTGTGAAAAATTCATATCTCGTGTTTAGGCAATCACTATTGCGTAATCTCTTTAGAATAGTTATTTGTTCCTCAATACATAAGCCACACGTCGGATTTCCCCTTGCGTATGGCTTGGACTTAGTGATGGCTTTCCATTGAATGGAGTAGTCTATACTTGAGTCCTTGAGGGACCATACGTGGCTCGCGAGTTGTACGTCTGTCCGGGTACATGAAGGCAGAATGGTGGTTCAGGAAACGTTCCTTAAATCGGCCCTCCATCATGCCCACAAAGGATTTGAACTCCTGCGGTTCGTTTGGTCGGTTGGAAGTGACCACACCTTCATAAATTACAGCTGGTGTGTTGCATTGCTGTTTAAGTGGGCAAGCTTCAGGCTTACGGAAAGAGCACCCTGGTGGGGTATTGCTCCTAGGGCTGCTGGTGATGTGAGTCTTCATGTTCTTAGCGCAGAAGTATCCTAGTTTAACTTTGTGTCGGTTAAAGATGGAGCGATATTTATGACCTATGGGAAAGTGTCTATCTAAGAGGGCGAGACATTTTTTCCTACATTGGTTTAACGTTGAAGGAGAAGGGAGGAGAGAACCAGATACATTGTCTATTGTTGCGCTTACTTTTCTTAATGGTGTTGTTGCTAGTGGGAGAGTAAGTGATAGGTGGTGACAAGCCGCTGTTAGCCAACGCCGTATTATAGTAGGGTGCTGCCCTATCAAATATAGCCTTATTAGAGGAGAGGTTTGAGATTCTAGTACTGATATTATTTACGAAGTTTCTAAAAACAGTGGGAGGGTGGTATGTGTCCTTGTGAATGTAACTGAGTTTCTCGTTTAGCTTATGGAAGGGTGTGTAGGTGTGTGTGCGAAGGTCTAAATTAATGTCTAAGAAATCTATGCTAAAGAGGTTGGTAGCTACTGTTATCCTAAGTCCTAACTCATTGAAGGTAGAAGCTAAATCTTTTTTAAACCCGTCGCGGTCGTGAACACGTTTATGGCTCGATAAGGTCAGTCCATCGTCGCCGTATATTCCCGTGTGGAAGTCCGGGAATCAGCTGTAATTTATGAAGCTGTGGTCACTTCCAACCGACCAAACGAACCACGGGAGGTCAAATCATATGTGGGCATGGCGGAGGGCCGATTTAAGGAATGTTTCCTGAACCACCAGTCTACCTTCGGGTACCCGGACAAACGTTCATCCACGAAACTCGCGAGCCACGTATGGTCCATCAAGGACTCAAGTATAGACTACTCCATTCAAAGCCATCTCTAAGTCCAAGCCATACGCAAGGGGAAATCCGACGTGTGGCTTATGTACTGACGAACGAATAACTATTCTAAAGAGATTACTCAATAGTGATTGCCTAAACACGAGATATGAATTTTTCACACGTTGTCCACACGTCGCAAAACACCTATTGCATAACTACAATGCTCCGGACTGATTCTTTGTAATTTTTTTCAACCTAAAAACTTTTCGGACTTTCGCAGTTATCTCCCTTACACCCCTCGCACGCAGTCTAGTATTGCCTCTGTGAAGTGACCAGGTTTCTGCGCATGCGCGTTCGTATGGTTGTCCTTCCAGCTCCTAAAACCACGCCCATTCCGAGCTGAGGATCCGCTAAGGTGAAACAATTGTTCTCGATATGGTGAACTAACTGTTGTGTAACCCCTTCTATATATATATCATTATCTATAAAAGGAAGATTGTTGTTGATGTGTGTGTGTGTGTGTGTGTGTGTGTGTCTGTGTGTGTGTGTGTGTGTGCATCTTCCATGTTTATACATTTGCACAATTTCAAACCGATTCGACTCAAAGTTTGTAAGAATGTTGTAAAT